>OX419718.1:68568526-69139936 GCA_948474765.1 Patella depressa | reverse complement strand
AAAATACCTACAAACCCACAACTTAATTTTAATTATAAAAATAATATTTTAGACGTTTAAGAAACGCATTGTTAATTAGTAGCCAGATAACTATGATCACAGAAAAAGATTAGAAGATTAAGAGAGTTAAGCTTTACCTGAGAAGCAACAATGGTCGGATAATTAGGTATTGTTCAGAGACTCGAATGCTGTAGAAATAATTAAACTTGGATTTAAAACTCCAATTGTTTATAGGTTACCAACCAAATAAACAATTGTGGGTATATAAGTACAGATCACATTCGAATCTCCAAACATTACATTACACCATTCAACTGATGTTGTTCTCTCATTTAGGTAAGCGATTTCTACTTCTTTATTTTATGTATATGTTGTATTTGTATCTATTATGTTTAACTACAAACAGTGTATAATCATTTATTCCAAATATATTTAGTATTAAGTTTGTATGCATAATTTACCTGTAGGTCAACTGTTCAAGTGTTCGGCGACACGTTAGCATGCACTAATAAATTACACGTACGCGTTATATTGAATAATATTACTAGAGCACAATATGCATATTAAGACTTCGTCTCGTGATGCCGTGTGAAGTATATTGTCATGTACCGTAATTATTAGCAGTATTGCATGCCTTAGCTTTTATATGAACCGATCCTACAGATGATTTGTGTGTGCATTATAATCTATATGGTTTGAATCCATTACGCGCTAAATCACGATTAGTTATACAGCGCATGTTTAAGGTGCCTTATATATTAAGAGGCTAATTAAGGTGTTACCTCCTGGGACTACAAATAGTACCCCTCACTGCCAGGTTCTTGAATATCAAGTCCTCTCGGAGTGACTTGCTATTCAAGACTATCTTTGCGAGTATAACACATAAATAATTCCCCCCACCCCCAACCTTTTTAAACATTAGAATATAAAAAGGTTGGGGGTGGGGGGAATTATTTATGTGTTATACTCGCAAAGATAGTCTTGAATAGCAAGTCACTCCGAGAGGACTTGATATTCAAGAACCTGGCAGTGAGGGGTACTATTTGTAGTCCCAGGAGGTAACACCTTAATTAGCCTCTTAATATATAAGGCACCTTAAACATGCGCTGTATAACTAATCGTGATTTAGCGCGTAATGGATTCAAACCATATAGATTATAATGCACACACAAATCATCTGTAGGATCGGTTCATATAAAAGCTAAGGCATGCAATACTGCTAATAATTACGGTACATGACAATATACTTCACACGGCATCACGAGACGAAGTCTTAATATGCATATTGTGCTCTAGTAATATTATTCAATATAACGCGTACGTGTAATTTATTAGTGCATGCTAACGTGTCGCCGAACACTTGAACAGTTGACCTACAGGTAAATTATGCATACAAACTTAATACTAAATATATTTGGAATAAATGATTATACACTGTTTGTAGTTAAACATAATAGATACAAATACAACATATACATAAAATAAAGAAGTAGAAATCGCTTACCTAAATGAGAGAACAACATCAGTTGAATGGTGTAATGTAATGTTTGGAGATTCGAATGTGATCTGTACTTATATACCCACAATTGTTTATTTGGTTGGTAACCTATAAACAATTGGAGTTTTAAATCCAAGTTTAATTATTTCTACAGCATTCGAGTCTCTGAACAATACCTAATTATCCGACCATTGTTGCTTCTCAGGTAAAGCTTAACTCTCTTAATCTTCTAATCTTTTTCTGTGATCATAGTTATCTGGCTACTAATTAACAATGCGTTTCTTAAACGTCTAAAATATTATTTTTATAATTAAAATTAAGTTGTGGGTTTGTAGGTATTTTACTCTACTACAATACCTACAAACCCACAACTTAATTTTAATTATAAATTAAGTTGTGGGTTTGTAGGTATTTTACTCTACTACAGGACCACAAGCTAAAAAGGGTGATTTTTCGGACAATCAGGGGCCATAATTCAGGAAATTACATTCCGATAGCCGCAAATATCGAAAGGAACCAAGATCTTTGGGTTACAAACATGCATGTCAAGTTTCATCAAAATCGGTTCAAAATTGTGACCTCTATAGGGTCCACAATCTAAAAACGTGATTTTTCGTACAATCAGGGGCCATAATCCATGAAGTTTTGATCCGATACATGCCAATATCGAAAGGAACCGAGATCTTTTGGGGATAAACCTATATTTCAAGTTTCGTCAAAATCGGATAAGAATTGTGACCTGTAGAGAGTCCACAAACAAATTGTGGACGGACGGACGTCCGGACGTCCGGACGGACAGGGGCGACGACATAATACGTCCACATGAAAATGTGGGCGTATAAAAAGAAGCAAAACAGGTGAGATAAATGTGCATTTCATACACTTTACGAAGTACATCCAACCTGATCCCCACTTCTGCTGACTAAAGGGCTGGAAATTTGGTACTGCATGGGGTTTTCTTCTCCCTTTGGCATGTAACTGAATGACAGAATTGCACATTTTGACCATTTTCTGGATGTCAATGATCCTTTTACCTGGATAGTATTCACCCTAGAATGCTCATTATCGTCCAAATTTAACATATCAGGTCTACATCTTAAAATCGGATGACTTCCTGGACTGGCTTTAGTAGAATGATGATGCATATCAATTTCATCCCTGATCTCTATGACACCGGTGGTGAAAGTGGAAGGCAAATCGTAATCAGTTTGGGTTCCAGCCGAGGACACCTGTAAACTTTGCTTTTTGATGATGATATCATTTCCGAGCTTGAACAGGACACCCTTGTGTTTATCATGACCTCTCATATTGGAAGATAACATAAATGCCAATAAATGGCCTGTGTGTTGACGGTTGTTCATATCTCTTTGCCAGAAAAGTTGTAGGCACCATCACCAGAGTGAACAGGGTGACCTATGATTGGTCAGCAGTGTATCTGATTCAATACTGGGGGGTGGGGATGAAAAAAACTGTTGTAGTGTTACATAATCAGATTTTTTCCACTAACTTGTCCTGTGGAAATACAGCTATATAGGTGATATTTTGATATTCATAGGCACTTCATGTTTCAACATCTTAGATTTGGCCACAATTTGGCACTTGAAGCTGTGTTAACAGAGAAAACTCTGTGATTTTTGATGAAAGTGTCAAAAAGTCTAATATTGCATCATGTTTACTGTTTTAAAGTATTTTCATGTTTCATTTATATTGAATTTATCTCATCTTTTTACAGAATGCATTTATGTTCAATAATAAAAATGTTCTGTGGAATTTAAAATTCATGTGCTTTCAAATTATACGATTTCATACTGGGGGGTGGGGTTGAAAAAGCTGTTGTAGTGTTACACAATCAGATTATTTCAACTTACTTATCCTATGGAAATACAGCTATATAGGAGACAATTTAAAATTGATAGGCACTGCAGGGTTCAACATCTTAGATTTAACCATAATTTGGCACTTGAAACTAGTTAACTGCGAAGTACTGTGTGGTTTTTGATGAAAGTGTTAAAAAGTCTAATAATGCATCATGATTGCTGTTTTAAAGTATTTTCATGATTGATTTACATTGAATTTATCTCATCTTATTACAGAATGCATTTATGTTCAACAATAAAAATGTTGTGTGGAATTCAAAATTCATGTCCTTTGAAATTTCTCTATGGAATTCCGCAGTTTTCTGATGTATTATAGTGTTTGCAGAATGCAGCACTGCTCATCTGAAAATGCATGGATTTTCATAATCTTTGGCCAGGGAATTGCATATATGTTTGTTTATTAGATTACCTACAAAAGATTTGTTCAAATAGCAGCAACATGTGAGGTATATAGGACTAAGACTAGTAATTATTTCCCCTCATTTCATGATGGACGAATGTAGTGCGATTTATAAATAGACAATTTTTCCCTTATTTTTTTTCTCCCCTCTTCCTGCATTTTTGGGTTAACTTTTTGGTCTAGAATTGGAGAAAAGGCATCAAATTTTCAATTTCATAGCAGTTTTGGGTAATACTGAGGATATTACAGCGAAGGGATAGGGGGTGTAAAATGTCTTTCTGCGGAGCAATCATTGTGTCAGAAATGAGATTTTCACCCCAATCAACTTAAAATCCCCGTAGCAAAAAATCTAAACGGTCAACCCCCTACAAACTTATGATGAGGAGATTGCCAAATGTGGTCCCCATTGTGCCTAAAAAGATTGGAAGCAACGGAATGTTGAGAAAAAAAACTACAGCCTGTGATGTTACAGGCATTTAACATTGAAGTCAATGGGCAAATAATTACTAAGATGAGTCCAAATCGTATTTTTTTGATTGTGGGTAACAACTCAGTTTTTCTGGTTTTATATGTAACCTGTCAGCAGGAGGGAATGGGAGGTAACTCTTACCAACAAAAATCGTATTTTTTGATAATGGCTAACAAATCAGTTTTTCTGGTTTTATATGTAACCTCTGCTGTGATGTTTTGTCCCAGTTCGACGTCCCATCCACCCAAATTATTGATAAATATGGTTTATATGTTAAATTTCATATTATGTATCATGTGATAATTTTGATGTTATTATGGCCTGATTTGGTGTAATTTATCATTTGTTTGTAATTTATCATTTCTGCTCCTAACCTGGGCTAATGGAAGACGGGCATGTGCTAATTTTGCCCGGGCTACGACCTACTCTTATATCGAATTCCAACTGCCAAAGGATCTTTTGTGTGCACGTCATTGTGTACACATGATCTCGGTTTTCCGTCCCATCCGAACGACTAGACAGCTATCCTTTTCAGGCCCTCCGTTCTGTATCACTGACAAGCGGAAACCACGCCAATGCAGGTATCGAATACCCGACCTCCAGGCTAGCGAGCCAGCGCCTTACCCACGTAGCGACGTGATCCCCGATTTTAATTAAAGGTGAAGTAAAGATAACTGCGAATTTCCACCAAGGGAATACAATTCTACACATTCAGCAGTACGGTAGGTTTTCTTATACCTTCCATTTCTTTTCAATCAAACCTAAGCCCCGCCCATTCTGACCTCTGATTGGTCAATCTTTTTGGGTCGATTTCTCGAAAACTGGAGGTCGGATCGTCGTTTCGTTTGATGTAAAATGATCCTTGAGTCAAAGTCAACTCGCTGACATAACAAATTGGATCATAAACGAACAAATTAAAGATCTATTTTTCTACGCGTGGGTATATTTTTAAGTGATTCGGTCATCCAGGCACGTAAAATCAGGGGCGTACGACGCAAATAAACGAGAACTTTCGAGCGTAGGAATTACATATCATTTTCCGGGAAAATGGCTACCCCGATTCACCAGAGAAATTTCTTCAAAAATTTTTCTGGTTTCGAGATTGACATGAAATGACATTAGCTACATTCATTCACCTGAATACAATTTCTTGGGGAAAATATCAAGACCCGGCCTTCAAGCTTATTATTGAGGTTTATAAATAGGACGTAATTTGAGTGCCTTCTTTTTCATTACATTTTAAATAGACGAAGCACACCCTATAATCACAATAGAAAGGTTTGGCTAACAACTAATTGATTATACATGCTGTTCAAATGTCCACGATTGTAACCGCGTTACATTTACCTGAAAAAATGAACAATGACAATGACAAGATTGCACTGAAAATTCTACACACACTTCGAACGACGCAATTTTGAGAACATATTTCTTAAAGCGGCAAGTTTTCCTAATAAGTAAACTGGCGCCGCATCGCAATTGTATAGGCGTAGGTACATATCACTTACTGTCATACAGCCGAGACTAGATGTAGGTGCCGGAATCTGCCGAGTGATGATCAGATATGTTAAAAGACGATCATTATTTTTAAAATCATCATTAATATGAAACACGAGTGTCTGTAAGACAATCTTTGCCGCCATTTGATTGGCTTGGGTGAGGATGCGTGCTTAACCATTTTCCCGGTGTATATTTACAAGTTCACAAAGCAAATTAGTGAAAAGCTAGTATATTCGGGATAAGAAGGGAGGCTGAGTTTATCACCATAGACACGAGTCTATCAATTTCAATATGGCGTGTGGTGTGCGTGAGGCAGAGTGCACCTCTTCCAGAACATCTGCTACAGCTTCAGTAAGGGTAGTAAACACCACCCACATACACATTTCCAAGTCACGTGGCGTGGTTTCAATCATTAGTCTCTATTATCCAAACAAATATTCTACGAATATTAGTCTGGACGGGTCATCCAAATTTGTCGGAAAGTAGGTCATTGTCTGGATTATCCAGTCTTTTATGTTTTTCAGTATCCAGTAGTTAAATTGCCGAAACATCTTGCTTGTGAACAATTAGACAGTCTAAAACTTTTGTTTGTAAAGGTTTTAATTTCAATTGTAATATTCTCACGTCAAGAATCAGACGTTTGGCTTCTCTCAATCTTCTTAATTCTGCATCGCGATTCAAGTTTATTTCTCGTCTCTATTTTGTTTCTTATAATAGATGTGCCAAGTGAATTGTGGAATATATTTCGAGACTTCAGCCAAAAGGTTCCATTCCATGCGTAACCGGGAGTTTGGATTTTTATATGGTAGATTATAGAGTAATTTTCGTCAAAAATTGACAATGGACCCAGACCATCCGTACGTTGAAGACGGGGGGTATGGGTAACCGAAACTATGGTCGATTTTCAACCCCACTCCATCACTTTTGTACCTTATTCGCTCCCGGGGTCACACTTGTCAACCATTTGTAATGCAATGCATATTTATAACCCAGCTATCTTGGGGCATGTCAATTTTTTTGAACGGTAATTTCCTGAATGATGGCCAATGATTGCACGAAAAATGGCATTTTTAGCTTGTAGTCTATCTAGAGGTCACAAGTATTAACCGATTTTTTTTTTAAAAAAAAACGTTTGAATATATCACCGTTATGTTGGTTGAGTTCAAATTACGTGAAAATCGGGAAAAGACTGACGTCCAATTTCAAGGTTGTGGACCCTCTAGAGCTCACAATTTTTATCAGATTTTGATGAAGTTTAAAACATATCTTTGTATCCCTATGATCTCAGTCCCTTTTGATGTTATCCTATCCGAAGTTGATATGATAGAGACCGCTCGCGAAGCCCAAGAGATATCCTTCATATTACAAAATTATATAATCCGAGGGGATAAGGTTTATATGGACTCTTCCATTTAAGTCAACAATGATTGAATAATCACATGATTTACGTGCAGGTGTCTTTCAAAATAAAGTTTCGACATTTTGGTATTACAATAGTTTCATTTGAATTGAAAGCAAAAAGGAAATGGATAGTAATACGTTAGCAGAAGAAGAATTAAGCCCTGTTAGGCAACAGATTGAAGGCGAAACCGATTATTGATCAATATATTTATGATCCCTTTGTAATAATTAATAATCCCGCCAAAATCCTGGACAAGAACCGACAAGTACGTTTATCAATAGTATAAAATTATCGATTATTGACATTTTGACAAATCACATATAATACCGACATTGAGAGGCGATAGCTTAAGGCAATAAACAATTTATAAAAATCAAGCAGAACAAGAATCATGTAAAATACTTACAATGTTGACTTAGTTTCAATTATAAACAGGTGGAACGAATAGTCGCACAAGTTAACACACGCCGTCACTGAATAGGACAAGAAAACTACCGACCACTGCGATATCTGTATTAAAGTAGGTGCATGTTTTAGTTTTATTCAGTAGAAACCCCAAGGAAAAAAGAACAATTTCGAATTGAATTGTTAAATAATTAGCATGTCTAAACGAAATCTATACATATTATAGCTTGAACGAAAGACCAAAACGCGCAAGCGAGTTATTGTTGAAATAAAATTGAAATCTCTCTCTAAAAGATAATTATTTCATCTCTTACTATATTTGTTTATGTAATTTTGGTTTGTACTTTTTGATGAAATAATTTTCTTTACATTCAAGTGATGAATCTTTATTTAAAAAAAAAATCAATTTAAGGGAAATAAGTTGAATTTTCCACCTCGACACGTTTTGAAGTGTACACTTATAATTCACATTATAAACCCCGTACTTCCTCGTACGACCAACAAATAACATAACACAATAATGGCATTGTGGCGACACTAGAAACCAGCTGTATTTACAATAGGCAAGTACAAACTATATCAAAAAAACCATAAATACATAATATACAAACAAATCCCCATTATATTATTTTGAACAATTTACATAAATTCCCCTAGAAAATCAGTGTTGACGTGTCAACTAGTGTCGCCTGAAGTGACTTACACAGCTCAATGCAGATGCATTTACACGTAATCTACGGAAGCCCATACACAACAATGGAAACACTCTTGCAACAATATGAAAATAATTTCCCTCTAATTCCTACGTCAAACGAGGGAAATAATATTTCACATTATAAACCCCGTACTTCCTCGTACGACCAACAAATAACATAACACAATAATGGCATTGTTGCGACACTAGAAACCAGCTGAAACGTTTAAAGAACTGGGAACGGTGCAGTATAAATATAGACAAATTTAAACAATATATATAGATAGCAGTTACACATAGAACCAAACTATAAACCTAAATGTTTAGATACAGATAAACGAATATTCAATTCATCTTTAACATAGCCATCCTTAGCTTATTCTGACTTCCACCTCCCGTGCCTTTTAAAAAGCCTATCAGGAATTACAGCGTTAGCCGTGGCTAACGCACCGCCAGCACGTAAACTATGTAAACCGAAACTTTTAATGTCGCCGACGATTGGTCTAAAAGATTCAATAAACTGCTCCCTTATACGTGTATAACTTATAGGCTTATTACATTTTCTCAAAAAATACCTTCATTTACAATTATATAGGCTTCGAAATATATAACAATTGGATTCAGGAGCTATATTAGCGCATTCTAAATACAACAAAAGATTAGTTACAGGACAAAGTTTAGAATTTTGCCTAGAAATAACAACCCAAGCGCCATCTCTATAAACGTCCTAATTAGACTTTTCAACGAACATTGACATATAAGTAGGATATACTACAATATCAGAACGACATAAATTCAACACCTCCGAAATACGAAAAAATCCCGCAAAACATAGTAAACTAATAACAATAATTCTCATTTTATACAAATTTTTCTGATCAAAATGCAAATCATACATCCGATTAAGCTGATCTACAGTAAGGATTTCTTTCTTCTTAATAGGCTTAATTAATTTACGTTTAGCGCCTTCGAACACGTGCTTTACCATCATATGCTCTGTAGGAGAACTTTTACCCATTAGATTGTGAACCCATCGCATTCCAAAGTAAGCCTCATTAAGACTATGCACTGATACATTATTATCAACCATATAAGCCAAATATAAGGAAAATACAAGCGGATTAATAGGTAGCTGTATTTCAATGTCATTGCACGCAGCCCATCTTTTCCATTTAATGTAACCTCTGTGATACTTCTTCGAAGTGTTATGTGCCCTGGAAGTGGAACCCTTAATAAATTAGGAATTGAAGTTAACTGATTAATAATCCGTGTAGGTAAAACTATATACTCTTTTCCATAAGTCTGAAAAAACAGATTTATAAAGTCAACAACATATTAAAATATAATAACAAAATTGTCTTAGTACTTTTAATTCATCCAAACAAGTACTCTCAAGGCTCTTCAGCCTAAAAACCCCTAAACGACTATGTCCTTAAAGACATTCATAATCTAAAATCCAAATCCAAAGCAAGCATTTGAAAAGCTAAGTCAACATTTCCAAAAATCCGTTTGACAGATTTGCTAGGTGTAAAACCTTTTCTATCACCAGATAATACAATATAACTTTTTACAGCAAATATAAATTCGTCCCCACTTGGACATAACAGCGGCCAAAATCGCCCTGAATACCAAAAAGGTATAATTAACGTTCCATAAGCACGACACAGTGCCATGTGATTTAAACACGTTCTATCAGATATACTGGTGGAACAAACCACCCTCTAGATTCAGACCAATTCATTGTTATAAAAGCATCAATGCCGAAAGATCCTGGATTCCAAAATTTGGAATAAAATTTTGGTAATTTGGCATTATGAGATGACGCAAACCAATCTATCGAATGACGTCCCCACCTCATATTTAAGTCATTAAATATAGAACTAGCAATACCCCAGTCATCATAATCAATCAAACGTGACAAAAAATCGGCTCTTTCATTTTCTCGCCTCGGGACCCAGTCCATTTCCAATGATATTGTATTTTGTATTAAAAATTCAAATATATACCATGCTTTGTATCTATGATAATACCAAGAAACGTTAACTTCTGTACAGGATCCCAACATGATTTAATAACTTTAGGGAAAAATCCTGAACTTATCAAATCATGTTTACCTCTGTAGCTCGCACAATTAAAGTTTCTCTGCAACTATGAGGTAGTAAACCATCGTCTAAATACATTAAAATTTGTTTTCCTTTCCCCCGCCAATTAGCAATCAACGGTCGGGTTATTTTAGTAAAAATTAAAGGTGCGCTACTAAGGCCAAAAGGTAGCACTGTAAATTTAAAATATCGTATTTCATTATGAAATTTACGGAAACCCTAAGTACTCTGTATGGGGATAATAAATATCAATGTGATGATAAGCTGAATGAATATCGAAATTAAACATCCAAGAATTATTATTTACATATAAATTAATGCAGTTCTAAGATCCTCATACTTAATACTATTTTTCCAAAGATGCTTCTTTACTAACCGCAAATCTAAAATCAAACGTTTTTTATCACTACTTTGGATTGCGACCGATAAGGGATTAACTGCCTTAGGTTTACCAATACACCTCTCAATTAAATTTCTAGCTTCAAGATCTAATATGGCCTGATTAACAAAATCACCGTGTTTTAAAGCAGATTTATTATTACTTTCGTAGATGATTCCCGGATCTGAATAGAAAGGAATTTTGTACCCATATTTAATGCATTCACAGACATACTCGGAAGACCCAATAGCCCTCCAAAAATCTAAATTTTTAACTAGTCTTCCCTTTACATAGATTTCAGAAGAACCACTTTCATATTCATAAAAATCATGTGTAAAATTGTCTTTAGTTAAGTTATTACAATACTCATCTTTTACAAAATCCTCATGTTGAACTTTGCTGGGCTTGATAGTTGGTTTCTCTGACTGTGTTGGGACAGTCTCTTCTAAAATGACTGAATTCTCCACAGAAAAAACAGGCGCCATAATTTCTCTTAAAGGGACGAAATGAATAATTCTGCCCGCCACCATTTGACTTATTTCCTGACGAAGAAGCTCCAAAAGAAAAAGATGGATTATAAGAAGACCTTTTGAATTTTTGTTTAGAGATTCTGTCTTTTTTCTTTTTAATAGCTTTCGCCTCTGCCCGATTAATCTTCTTATCGTCATCTGAATCAGCTGCTAAAGGATGGGCCTCATAAAGCTTTACAGTTTCCCACCCCCCTTCAGAAGAGTCTGCAATTTTGATCAACTTAGTACGTTTATGTATTTTCTCTATACAATCCTTTAACAATTCTTTAGCATAATCATGTTTGTTAACATTAATAGCCCATTAAGCTTGAGTCAGATTTTCGGAAAGATCTCAATTATAATTAAATTGATCTTTGTTACCGTTACTTCTCCATACATGTTCCTTTTCTTCTTTCAATTTTTTCACACTGCTAGAAGTCCCCGTTACTTCATTCTTCAGTGCAGAGATTTCTGTATCTAATCTAGACCGTAAAAATTATTTCAGATCCCTCTTCTGAGACTTCAACTGATGTAAAATGTCTGTTAAAGTTACAGAATCTGATGACTGATCTCGATCCATACTCTCATCGGAAGACATGATGTTGATAAGACAGCGTTGTGATCAAAATCAGTGTTGACGTGTCAATTAGTGTCGCCTGAAGTGACTTACACAGCTTAATGCACATGCATTTACACGTAATCTACGGAAGCCCATACACAACTATGGAAACACTCTTGCAACAATATGAAAATAATTTCCCTCTAATTCCTACGTCAAACGAGGGAAATAATATGTATTGCTCGATTGCTAGGAATCTTAACCTTCATTCGGAAGTTTAGTTGACCTTCTGTTTTACCAAAAGGTTTTTGTTTTCTGAATCAAATTTTGAGGAAATGAGAATTCGTCTCGAGTTCGAGGGTTTTAGACAAAATGCAAATGCAATGGGGTTTAACCTCCTACTCTTCCGCACCTGACCTGGGCAAATGGAAGACGAGCATGCGCCATACAGTGTGCTATGAGGAAAATTTTGCCCGGGCAGCGGCACTACGGCCTACTCTTATATCGAATTACAACTGCCAAGGAATCTTTTACATGCACCCTAATGTGTACACGGGACCTCTGTTTTTGCCCGGACAGCGGCGCTACGGCCTACTCTTATATCGAATTGCAAATGCCAAGGAATCTTTTACATGCACCCTAATGTGTACACGGGACCTCTGTTTTTGCCCGGACAGCGGCGCTACGGCCTTCTCTTATATCGAATTGCAAATGCCAAGGAATCGTTTATGTCCACGCCAATGTGTACACGGGACCTCGGTTTTTCGCGGAAAATCGAGACGAACTTCCTCGGCCAATGCATGGATCGAACACCCAGCCTCCAGGCTAGCAAGTCAGCGCCTTACCCACTTATCCACATGATTGTTTTGTTAGTAATAATTTTTCACTTTTAAATAACTGTGACAAATGTGATGTAAGGCCTCTTAAAACTTCCTGGTCTATTTTTAAGGCTTATTTCGTGTCATTTTCTTTTAAATCAATTTTGTATTAAACCACTTTTCAATTCCTGTAATCTTATGAGTGTTCTCTAATCACATGATACGATTGTACAAGTTCTTCTAGCAAGATTAAACGGGATGTTTCTTTTTGTATGTGAAGGGTGACATGAATTGAAATCTAAATACTGGTGCGTGTCAGTAGTTTTAAAACATAGATCCGTTGTAATGCTACCATTAATTACTGTCATCTAGTTAGTTTAGCATGACATATAACTCATTAAAATTTAATAAATCATTATTCTTAACAAATATGATGGATGTTCAATCTGTAACTTTAATTCCAACCCGGAACGTTCTCCAATATTGGCGTACCTAAAGTTCTTCAAGGTTGCCTAGCGTAAAAGAAAGAAAAAAACATACAAAAACAAAAAAAGAAAATCGAGCTAACTTCACACTGCAGGATTTTTTGCGCTGTTTGAGCCCCAATATCAATTAAAAACTTGTTTTATCACTAAAAATAAACACAGATGTTTGATTAATAGTTTTGTCTAGCTCTCGTTTTATTTAAATTAATTTGTTATAACAGGCGGAGAGAGAGAAGACACACACACACACAGAGAGACACAGAGAGGGAGAGAGGGGAGCGTTAACATCCACTCGACACAAACTAGGTCATTCCGGGACTAACATATGGTTTAGTTTTATTTCAATAATTCGCTTGCGGGTAGAAGTCTTTAGCATTGGGTTGAAAAGGCGCCCCTACATGTATCTCCATGCCAAATACGCTCACACCAGGGATCGAAACCACAGCCGCAAGCCAGAGGTGACCGGTCAGCTAGAGGTCGAAGCGCGGCACTCTAGACCACTAGGCCACCCCAATCCCCCAAAATCGACCCATAATGTTGTGAGTGTATCATTTCTTATTGGCGCAGCCATTGTAGACGTCGCGTAGCGTACGTTATTAGTTATTTTCTAACTAACTACTTAATTAAAACAATACAACACCCAATACAACACCCAGTATTCTTGGGTTTTTTCTTGTTATTACTAAAAGATAAAATTCCGGAACAGGTTTGTCAAATTGTATTAACATTACCGGTATCTCACTAGCCACAGTTCAATGAAACTGATAAGCTGATTTTCGACAGTCATTTGTTTTAATTGTATGATTTTGGCCTTTTTGATAGTCTTTCTTTGTTGTTGGTTTGGTTGGGGGGTGTCTTTTGTTTCATTGAACAGTTTAATCAATGTATCTACATGTAACTAACCACAGTTCAATAAAACATTATTTAGCCTCATCAATACTGCAATGAAACGGTCCGGAACTTGTTTGGTGGGTCGTGGAGCCGCTGTTCCGTCTCAGAAATACAATAATACAAAGTTTTTCATAATATCCTGCAACTCAAGAGGCCCAGATTAAGAATACGTTGGAATTGTCATATTGTGTTGTGGAGATTGAATTGCCATATACATGTATGTAAAATGAAAAAATAATAAACGTGGAAAACATCATAATGTCGATGTTGGGGATATTCCAAAAATAGAAGATGTTGGTGTAACATCAACTATAGAAACAAGTAATCGAAAGATACCTTTAAGTGCACACATCGAAACATGTGGAGGTGGAAAATTCAATGTATTTCCCTTGTACAAACTGAATTTTTTAAATAATGATTTACTTGAATGTAAAGAAAATTATTTTTTTCACGGTATACATGTACAATGAAGAGATAAAAGGTATGAAACCATAGTGTGATCTTCTTACGTCGTTGATTGTATAACTTATTGTGCTACATGCCAGGTGTGTGTTATCTTACCTACAATAAATCATATAGTTTATTCAGCTCCAATTATTAGTAAGACTTAAAAATAAATAGACGTCCTTAGTATTGTTATTTTTCAAATGAATCGTATTTGGCTATTTCTTCAGTATAGGGACCCAGCTAATAGCCATGTGAACACATAGCCACAGTCTTTCACACTGTGAAGAAATTTCTATCAGGTGTTTTCATCATAGAGAGGATGTTTCTTTGAGATATATAATAATTTCCGATATATGATAATATTTCCGATATATGATAATTTCGGATATATATATATCCGAAATTATTAGGACAACCGCTAAGTTGCACTACTTTGTTTCACGGTAAATGATAAAAAGGTAAAAGGTATGCCGACACAAACTGATTTGATAAAAAGGTAAAAGGTATGATATCCAAAACTATTAGCATAACCGTAAATCTGCATTACTTTTTTTCACGGTATACGATGAAGAGATAAAAGGTATGAAATCATAGTGTTGATTGTATAACTTATTGTGCTACCTGACAGGTGTGTGTTATCTTACCTACAATAAATCATATAGTTTATTCAGCTCCAAGTATTAGTAAGACTTAAAAATAAATAGACGTCCTTTGTATTGTTATTTTTCAAATGAATCGTATTTGGCTATTTCTTCAGTATAGGGACCCAGCTAATAGCCATGTGACCACAGTCTTTGTCACTGTGAAGAAATTTATATCAGGTGTTTTCATCATAGAGAGGATGTTTCTTTGAGATAGTTGAGACAATTTGAAGGACTTGTGTGTGAAATTTATCATTACCTGTCGCAAAACAATCGAAAATTCCTTTAAAATTTAACTGAAATTAAATAAAGTACTGCATATGCTCAAAATCACTGCATTTCTGGAGAGTAATTTACACCTGAGTTTTTACATGCCTTCATTTAATGCTCTATGTTTTCCGGTGTGATTTCCCCTTGTCAGTGATGCAGAAGGAGGGCCTGGCAAGGACAGCTGCCTAGTCGTTCGGATGGGACGAAAAACCGAGGTCCCGTGTACACATTGGAGTGCAAGTAAAAGATCCCATGGCAGTTGGAATTCGATATAAGAGTAGGCCGTAGCGCCGCTGCCCGGGCAAAATTTCCCTCATAGCACACTGTATGGCGTATGCCCGTCTTCCATTAGCCCAGGTTAGGTGCAAAAGAGTAGGACGTTAAACCCCATTTCATTTCATTTAATGCTCTATGAGAAAAAAGAGTTGGATAACTTTCTTTTGTTATTGTCACCCCTTTTGACCCAGAAACTGCCCCCTTAATAATGTAACGTTCTGTCCATTTATTTTACTTTTATTTTTGTTTATGAAATAAAAAACCTTTATAATGAAATTGTTTTTTATGCTCCTGTTAGTTATATAGTATCCACATGTCCATAACAGTTTCATTTATGTCGGTAGAAAATCCTTCATTTTCGCATACGGTCGATTTTAAAAGCTAGAATTATTTTCCGTCCAAGTTCATTTATTTCCGTTACGTTATGCAATATCAATCTATCGAAAATACCTAATGGGACACTCACACTACCATATTTCGCATCGATAGTTGCACAGTCAACAGCTTGTCATTTTTCACCCGCTTAGCTGCGATATTTACATACAGTTCTCGTCTGAATTTTCTGTCCAAATTGTTACGTTATAGGTAAGTTACGTTAACTTCAATAATTTTATGTATAAAAAAGTCCTGAGTATAGACTTTGTAATGAAATTAATAGGATAAGAAATTTATCAATGTGCGGTTACCACAATGGCCAATTCATTTGATCTGTATTTAACTCGCGGGATGTGGGGAACATTCTTCGTAAGAAGACAGAAAGTTGTAATGATTTTATCGTAACAAGACAGAATTTTATCGTAACAAGACAGAATGCCACTGTACCAAAGCTGGGAGGGTTGGGGAAGGAGCAGATACGCCTTAAAACAAGAACTATCACGATAATTATGCAGTTGGGTCGGTAGAGCTACTTGTCGATAGTCACAGCCTTCCAGTACTTTGATGTTTATCCTTTGGTGATCAGAAGAATTCAATCTTAGGTGGGTTTTTTTTCTTTTCTTTTTTTAAATCCCATTTTTTATTGATTATTTTTTTTCGACGGCATAAATAAAAGAAGTTATTACTATGTCACACGTTGAAAAATAAATTAGATTTTAAAATTGTACCTTATTTAGTTATGGTTATTGATTTTTGTTCCGTCCAGTTACATTACCAACGTTTGCTAGCTTCTTGGACGAAATTGAATTTTAGAGAAATGTATAATTGGATTTTGGATATAGGAGTTAGTTATAATTATAATTAAAACTTATATCATTAATTAAAAACAAAATTGAATGAATTGTATTGAATATCGATTTTATCTTTTAAAATAGCCGCTTTCTCGTATTATCAGCACATAGGCCTATCATTTTTTCGTTTCGTTGTGGATTTTTCTGGTACTCCCGATTTTTACCTCCGACGAAAAATACGCGGGAAATAAAGAAAAATCCCAATTAGTCACATTTTCCCTAATTTTGGCGTTCGCCGTTTTTGGGGCGCATCTCATATTATTTTGTCCATAAAAGATTTAATTAATATTCTATTCTCATTTGATGCATAAAGCAAATGTGTATTATATCAATTTCATTACCATTTAACTTTGTCTGGTTCAGTTGCGGGTAAATAGAGGATTTTAAAGGTTTTTGGTCCTTAAAAGTGTCAGTTATCATTTGATGCATATTGCCACTTGTGATTTCATAAAATCAATTTAAACATTTATTCTCACCGGAAGTGGCAACTTTTTGACAAAACAAATATTTCCTGTTCAATATTCCTTGAGAATTATGATATTGAATTCCATCCAACATGTAGAATGAATTAATATGGTGATATAGATATCAAAACAATGTTGTTTGTTACGTCTTACCATTTTTTTTTTAGATTTTCTCACATTTTGAATTCCCATTAGTAAATCTCACCAAATCCATTGAGCCATTGCCATTAGTATACTACTACTAAAGAGAAATGTGAAATGTAGACACGTCAATAGAAGCATTTTCTGAAAACATTTGTCATTTGACACTTAACAGTTGACGTTTTACATTTAACACGTGCTTTAGAGATATTTTGACTTTATTTTTACCCGTATTAGGACTTTGTACATTGTACGATTTACATATAATCTATTGAAACGACATTGTCGCAGAGCATTTAATATTGGCGGCGATACCGTTCCACAGACCCGACACTTGCGCGGGTTGCTGAAAACACCGGAAAACATCAAAAAAAAAAAAAACACCGGAAAGATCGGAAAAGTACCAGAAAACACCGGAAAAACACTAAATACAGAAATGCACACTAAATACCGGATAACACCCTAAATAGGCAACTTGGAGACTGGTCCTCCGGAAAACACACACAAAACTAAACTAACCCTAACCCTCACCCATAGAGGATCAGGCTCCGGGTCACCTATATAGGGTGTTTCCCGAAATTAAGTGTGTTTTTCGGTATTTAGTGTTTTTCCGGTGTTTTCTGGTAGTTTTTCGGCGCTTTTTTTTTGGTGATTTCCGGTATATAGTATTGCCGTTGCTAGATACTAGAAGTTGGGAGAGTATACAAAAAGCTTCGTATATCTCCAATCTTAAAGGGGAAGACCAACGATTTTCAACAAGGCTTCCATAAATCTTAAATATATATTGTTAAATAACCCCCCCGGGTAACAAAAGCAAAAACGTTTTTGTAAGCGCGAAATTAATTTTAATTAAAACCGGAAGTGACATAGTTGGTTCACTGGGCTCTATAGTAAGCATACAGATTTAGTATAAGTTTACTGCTGTATTGTGTACACGCGTGGTCCTATTTTCTGCGTTTTTAATTTGAGAACGATGAAGGTTCATTCGTCTACTTAATTGTAATTCTGTTTTCCCTATGTATCTACCCTTACAACCTGTACATATCATCAAATAAATTACATTATTTGATTTGATTTACAATTCATATTTTGTCTGACTGTAAATATTTGATAATATCAACAAATAAGGAAATAGTTACAACTTTCAACCCATCGCAAGAGAGGGGTAAATTAACACTGTCATATTCTTCAAAATAGCGAAAACATGAGCCAAATTATAAATCAAACCACAATAATTAAGTCTTAAACAACCACATAGTTTACGAACAAGTTTGACATCTTCAAAATTTGATTCCATATTTCCTACACCCACAGTTTCTAAATGTAATGATAATCGATGTTTAACATGTAATGATATTATCGAAGGGTCGTCTATCACTGTCATAAATAATTAAATATTTCCAGTCAAACAAAACATGAATTGTAAATCAAATAATGTAATTTAACTTAATGTTAAAGTTTAACTCATGTATTTTATAAATATATTTCATTACATAGATATGTATTTCAGTGTATATTTAACTGAATTTCAACGTAAATTGTTATGTTAAAACAGTATTAACTCAACATATTGTAAACGTCGGATGTGACATCATTCTATTGTTAACATTTTTGTTTATATAGTTACGCTATCATATTAAAAAGTCTGAAGAGGTTCCGACGGAACTGAAAGCGCTAGCTTTAAATATGTAGTCTGTTTTCTTTTCAAACATCTGATTTATTTATATATATATATATATATATATATATATATAAAATATATATATATATATATATATACATAAAATATAATAAATAAAAGATTCTACTCTCAGGTAAAAGTATATAGAAATATGAAGTTTCTAGAAAGAAAAAAAACTAATAATTTCATCTTAGCTAGCGCTTTCACCCACTACGGGGATCGTCAGGCTTTTAATAATGAGATAGTATACAATTACATGACGTCATGGCGTTATAAATACATAATGTACATGACAATAATAATATAAATTATGAATATTTTACAATATCAAGATATCATATAAAATTATGCAGCATTTAATTTAGTCTGATACTTGTTAATAAAATGCCGTTCTTTATTTTCTAGCAAATTATTATACGACCAGTTGAGTCTATATAAGGGGAATACCCTAAATTTTCCCTTTCCACATGTATCTAAGTGTTCATTTAAAGGGATCATTCTATTTTTGGGATTAGCAATATGGGATCTGTGTAGGTTCATCCTTATGTGATTCAGTTTTGCCGATATATTCTTCATTACAACCTGGACATATTATCAAATATATAACATTATTACTTTTACAGTTCATAGATTGTTTTACTTTAAAATGTACATTTCCATTAATTTTTACTGCTTTGCCTTCAATAATGTTGTCATATGTTTTACATCTATTGTCACCACACTTTGTGACACTCGATTCTTTGACTTTCGAATCAAATTTTGAGGACGTAAGTATTCGTCGTAATTGTTATTTTTCAAATGAATCGTATTTGGCTATTTCTTCAGTATAGGGACCCAGCTAATAGCCATGTGAACACATAGCCACAGTCTTTCACACTGTGAAGAAATTTCTATCAGGGAGGATGTTTCTTTGAGATAGTTGAGACAATTTGAAGGACTTGTGTGTGAAATTTATCATTACCTGTCGCAAAACAATCGAAAATTCCTTTAAAATATAACTGAAATTAAATAAAGTACTGCATATGCTCAAAATCACTGCATTTCTGGAGAGTAATTTACACCTGGGTTTTTACATGCCTTCATTTAATGCTCTATGTTTGCCGGCGTGATTTCCCCTTGTCAGTGATGCAGAAGGAGGGCCTGACAAGGACAGCTGCCTAGTCGTTCGGATGGAACGAAAAACCGAGGTCCCGTGTACGCATTGGAGTGCACGTAAAAGATCCCTTGGCAGTTGGAATTTGATATAAGAGTAGGCCGTAGCGCCGCTGCCCGGGCAAAATTTCCCTCATAGCACACGGTATGGCGTATGCCCGTCTTCCATTAGCCCAGGTTAGGTGCAAAAGAGTAGGACGTTAAACCCCATTTCATTTCATTTAATGCTCTATGAGAAAAAAGAGTTGGAGGGATATCTTTCTTTTGTTATTGTCACCCCTTTTGACCCAGAAACTGGCCCCTTAATAATGTAACGTTCTGTCCATTTATTTTACTTTTATTTTTGTTTATGAAATAAAAAACCTTTATAATGAAATTGGTTTTTTATGCTCATGTTAGTTATATAGTATCCACATGTCCATAACAGTTTCATTTATGTCGGTAGAAAATCCTTCATTTTCGCATACGGTCGATTTTAAAAGCTAGAATTATTTTCCGTCCAAGTTCATTTATTTCCGTTACGTTATGCAATGTCAATCTATCGAAAGTACCTAATGGGACACTCACACTACCATATTTCGCATCGATAGTTGCACAGTCAACAGCTTGTCATTTTTCACCCGCTAAGCTGCGATATTTTCATACAGTTCTCATCTGATAAGTAAATCTGAATTTTCTGTCCAAATTGTTACGTTATAGGTAAGTTACGTTAACTTCAATAATTTTATGTATAAAAAAGTCCTGAGTATAGACTTTGTAATGAAATTAATGGGATAAGAAATTTATCAATGTGCGGTTACCACAATGGCCAATTCATTTGATCTGTATTTAACTCGCGGGATGTGGGGAACATTCTTCGTAAGAAGACAGAAAGTTGTAATGATTTTATCGTAACAAGACAGAATTTTATCGTAACAAGACAGAATGCCACTGTACCAAAGCTGGGGGGTGGGGGGTGGGGAAGGAGCAGATACGCCTTAAAACAAGAACTATCACGATAATTATGCAGTTGGGTCGGTAGAGCTACTTGTCGATAGTCACAGCCTTCCAGTACTTTGATGTTTATCCTTTGGTGATCAGAAGAATTCAATCTTGGGTGGGTTTTTTTTTCTTTTCTTTTTTTAAATCCCATTTTCTATTGATTATTTTTTTTTTTCGACGGCATAAATAAAAGAAATTATTACTATGTCACACGTTGAAAAATAAATTAGATTTTAAAATTTTACCTTATTTAGTTATGGTTATTGATTTTTGTTCCGTCCAGTTACATTACCAACGTTTGCTAGCCTCTTGGACGAAATTGAATTTTAGAGAAATGTATAATTGGATTTTGGATATAGGAGTTAGTTATAATTATATTTAAAACTTATATCATTAATTTAAAACAAAATTGAATGAATTGTATTGAATATCGATTTTAGCTTTTAAAATAGACGCTTTCTCGTATAATCAGCACATAGGCCTATCATTTTTTCGTTTCGTTGTGGATTTTTCTGGTACTCCCGATTTTTACCTCCTACGAAAAATACGCGGGAAATAAAGAAAAATCCCAATAGTCACATTTTCCCTAATTTTTGGCGTTCGCCGTTTTTGGGGCGCATCACAGAGACCGAACTTCTCATATTATTTTGTCCGCAAAAGATTTAATTAATATTCTATTCTCATTAAAGTAACACCATTTGATGGATCAAGCAAATGTGTATTATATCAATTTCATTACCATTTAACTTTGACACTGGAATATTCTTTTAGTTTAATTCAATACATCAGTTAAAACAACGCGGCCATGATGTGTCTGGTTCAGTTGTGCGTAAATAGAGGATTTTCAAGGTTTTTGGTCCTTAAAAGTGTCAGTTATCATTTGATGCATATTGCCACTTGTGATTTCATAAAATCAATTTAACCCTTGTGTGTGCACGTGGTGAGAATCACATAGCAGGTAACAAGGGGTCCATATGGACCCCAGTTGTAATTCAAGGTTTTCACGTACAGATGTATTTGAATTTAAAAGCAGCGGTTAAGTTTTTATTTGCATTTATATTTGACAACTGAAAAACAAATAAATTATTATACAAAAACATTTAAGTGACATTTTGAACAGATTTAATAATACTCACAAAATTGCTACTTTGTGTACTATGTTATAACGAGGTTAAATGGCGATTCACGCTTGATACAAAAACCATTGAATATTTGGAATCCATCATTTAATTTTTGGTATTTGTAACATGCAGATGTTTAAAAAGAGAATAGTCTGGCATACGCAATATGGTATCAGGCAGCAAACACATTAGCAAAATCCCTGCTGCGAGTTGTAAGTTTGGGGTCCGATTCGACCCCTTGTGCCCTTCAAGCGTTTGGCATGTAACATAACTCTTCATGTGGGAAGCAGATGAATACCGATCTATTCGCTATGTTTAAAAATATATTGGAGACAAAGTCACTAAATTTCAGAAAGCAGTGCCCAGTAGTTATTACAAAACACTATAAAACAAGTGCATGGGGTACACGGAGACCCCACGTGCACCGACAAGGGTTAAACATTTATTCTCACCGGAAGTGGCAACATTTTGACAAAACAAATATTTCCTGTTCAATATTCCTTGAGAATTATGATATTGAATTCCATCCAACATGTAGAATGAATTAATATGGTGATATAGATATCAAAACAATGTTTTTTGTTACGTCTTACCATTTTTTTTTTAGATTTTCTCACATTTTAAATTCCCATTAGTAAATCTCACCAAATCCATTGAGCCATTGCCATTAGTATACTACTACTAAAGAGAAATGTGAAATGTAGACACGTCAATAAAAGCATTTTCTGAAAACATTTGTCATTTGACACTTAACAGTTGACGTTTTACATTTAACACATGCCTTAGAGATATTTTGACTTTATTTTTACCCGTATTAGGACGTACATTGTACGTTTTACATATAATCTATGGAAACGAAATTGTCGCAGAGCATTTAATATTGGCGGCGATACCGTTCCACAGGTATGGAAGGGTATCGCTCTAATCAATGTTTGTTAATGTCTTGATTTTAAGTTAGGATAGGGTGACGGCTATCCTAAGTTAAAATTGATTTTAGTTAAAATTGTCCTTAAAATACGTTTGTGAAACGCTACTATTTTAAGTTAAGATTAGATTTTAACTTATAATATACAATACTATTTTAGTGGATTTTGACTAAAATGCTTAAAATCGTTTTGTGAAACTCATCTATCTTAAGTTAGGATGAAATTTCAGTTTAAGACGATTTTAAGGAGATTTAAGTTTTTGTGAAACAGGGTCCTGTTCTTTTATCCACGGGTATTGAAGTATGACTACATAGACCAACATGTATAGACCAACATGTACAGTAATATTGTATTACATACAAGTTATATGAAGACAGGTAAAACGGTTGTTTATAAAACTTTAACTGAGGCCAAGTTGACATTTAAAGGTCGGATCCCCCGGGTCTGGTCGGGTTGTATGTTGGGAGAGACAAACGTCCACTCAACACAAACTAGGTCTAACCCGGAGAAAACCCACGAGGCTGGGCAGGCAACCCAACTCACATTCAAGCGGGGATTCGAAACCACGCCACTTGACTCAATTACAGACCTTCTAATCCAACGCACGTGCGTTAACCATTCGGCCTCCCAATTCCGCCACCCTCACCCCAAGTCCTATAGAAACAACAAGAGGAATGACATTCTTTTGTGTCGTTCTAGCATGGGTCATAATTTTTTAATCGCATTTTTATTTATCTTAAATGGAGAGCCTGAGCTAGGATATGTTAACTGTCATGTTCCTTTGACAGTTAAACACAGTTCAGTCTATATTGGTTACATAAAAACAGACATCTTTGATTTTATTCATATTAAAACGTTTTCTGAATTGGATTATAAGATGTCTTTATCTTAGAAATTACATGAACAGAACTTAGACGAGAGCACGACATTAACAAATTTAGATTTTTTAATCTAATACCGCCGTAATAAAATACATTAACTAGTAAAAAATATTATATATGTAATTAAATAGCGGAGTTAGTGTATTCTGTATTTTAATACCGGAGCAATGTAAATTATAAAATTAAAATACGTATTTTGAACTGCTGACATGAAGTTTACACTATGAACATTGAAATAATATTGACAACGTTGTTCTTCCATAATTTGGGGATAAGCCAAGGTTTGATTAAGTTATAGTGTACCATTCATTAACATCGTTCAATAAATGCATATCTTATTAATTACCTTCAGTACAACCACACAATAATTATCCAACTGTTCCATGCAATCCTCTGAGTATTTTTAATATAATTTTATGCATTAATCAACCTCTGAGCAGGTCAAAGAGTAGGCTACCATGATTTTTTTCTGAGTTTTATTGATTAAACGTTAAAGGTTACAATGGCTTGATTCTGCCAAGTTTCACATTTCATATACAGGGTCGAGTACATGAAACATGAAAACAATGGTGACATTTAATTTCTCGGAATAGGAACAGATATAATTATGATGCCACAGAGATCCATAGGAACAGTTTGACACCTAATTTATGCTTGAACTGAAGGAATGTCTGTCCCGAGATGTCTTTAAGATGCATTGGGCGGTGTCGATCAATGGTACCCTTTTACCTACCCAGAAATGCATTCATCCCTAAAACTTTAAAAAAAAAAAAAAAAAAAATATTGACTGATAGTAAGCTACAGTAAATTATATATAAGCAAAGTACAATAGTAGCACTATACATATAATATTAAATAATATTAATATAAAGTAAACATATTTATACATACCACAACACATTTACATACGCTTAGTTATCAGTGTTGGCCTATTTATAGTATACTGTGATCGATGATGTTTGTTAAGTATTCCCATTTTTTGCAGTAATCAATATTCAAATTATGTTCTAAATTCGCTCTTGATAAAAGGAACGCTAAATAACTTTCTTTACATGGAAGTTTTCCTGATAATTTTGATTTTAATATATAGTATTTGGTTAGGATCATTAATTTTAGATAGGTGGTCATGCGATTCGTATAAGTCAAGATGTATTACAGAGGGACAAAGATTACTATAAATGTTATTTATAGTCAGGATATTGTGAAGTATATTCCATAACATTTGTGAGTAAGAGCAGTAAATAATTAGATAATTAACGGTTTCGATGCTTGATTGACAAAAGTCGCATAATGTTGTAGACACTTTACCGAATTTGAATAAAAGAGAATATGTGTATATTATCCTGTGTATATATTTGTATTGAAACATTCTAGTTTTTGTGTCTATACATGTCAAATTTAGTAGTTTGAATATTGCTTTGGTTTTAATGACGTCGATTGTAGTCCCTAATTCGTCTTCCCATTTGTATGTCGAGATGGGTTTAATGAACTCTGAGTTTATTCGTTTATAATATACATCTCTTGGTTTTAAATCGTCATGGTTTATTTCATAAAATTGCTTTAAATTATTCATAATGTCGTTTTGTATTTTTGTTTTGTAATCATTTTTGTTACAGTTGTGGAATTCATTATCGTCTAAAGGTGTTTTTTTTTATTTATTTTGAAGCATTTTGATTTATACGTGTCCGAAATACATTTCCTATATCCATACAATATCAGGAGATCATTTGGTGTATAATTCTAATGAAGAATTTAGTACGTCAGCTACAAATAATGTATTATACTTTTGTATTAGGGTTTTATTATAGTTATCGTTTGTTACTAAAGTTTTATTCATGTATATTACTTGGTTTTGTAGTTGCATATGTTGGTCAATTTTACAGTTATATATTTTATACCAATTGGAGAGTAATTGTGAATAAAATGGTGAGAATATCGTGATCTGTTTATGATCGTAGTTACCGGATAATATTAGAGAGGTTCCGCAACCAGTACAAACTACGTACTACGAACACAGCTTCGTATTTCGTTTTTGACAGATTTCCGTTTCCGCCAAAATAACGAAGTCCGAAGTACGATTTTTAGTTCCACAGTTTTGTTAAATAAAAAGTATTAAATCAAATCAAATTTTAGTCCCCAAGAAGCTCATTGTATTGTGTTTCTTATCGCCGACTGCCGAAAAAAACAAATTTCACAGAGCGAAAATTTGCCCTAAATCAAACCACTAACCGACCACTTTGACGCTGATAAACCTCCTACTGAATTTTAAATGTTCAATCTTACTGTAAAATCGCAATAAATACAAATTTCATCCAAAAATCAACGAGAAAATCACGATATCGTACTTCGTTTTTTAACCACGAACTTTTCTCGATTTCTTCGTAGAAAATTGACGAACCGACGGCCGCTTATGTCAATGACATCACACAAAGTGATGACGTCAGCACATAAACACTTCGTAGTTTGTAGTTCGTAGTGGTTGCGGAACCCCTCTAATATTAAAGGGTCATATGGAGCTATAGTGAAAGAGAAAATATCGTACCAAAGCTGCTGTTTTTGACTGAATATTTTTTTTAATCCAGAAAAGGGATTTACATGTTATATGTTCCTTTAAGTTCACCATTTTTAAGCCACCGGAAGCATAATCCTTACGCTTGATTTTGTCCTTACCATTCCATAAGAATTCATAAAATATCGTACTCAATTCATCGAGAGTTTTGTCGGGCATATACAAGGATTGTAATTGATGCGATAGCAGAGAGAGACAAAAGTTTTTTATAATGATAATTTTACCACTTAATTAGAGGTTTCTGAAGGACCATTATGTGTTCTAGTTTATTGTCACAGTTAAGTTTGTTTCGGAGCTTTTTGTTAAATGAGAAGAAAATTCCTAATATCTTTATGGCTGTCGAATTTACTGTCAATTTGAAATTTAATGCAAGCTGATTTAATTTTTTGCTGTTTGAGTTTAGATTATATGCTTCAGTTTTAGAGTAGTTGACAGAAAGACCAGAAATCAATTTGAATTGATTTAAAACTTCTAGAAGGTGACGTCCCGACTTATAGTCCTTTAGCAAACAGGTTAGAGCATCAGCGAAAGCAACAAATATTTGCACTGCTTTGTCCAAAAATTATTCCCGTGATGTTCTCGTCCTTTCTTATACATTCGCATAACGTCTCGATAATTAAATTAAATAAATTTGCAGACATCGGATCTCCTTGTCCTAACCACTTAAAATCGGAAAATATTTAGTAGTCTACCCATTCTTTATTACCATGACCTTGACCCATGACTTTGACCCTGCTACTTTTTTTGAAGGGCATCGTCTAAGCTTTCACATAGAACATCGACCTTCATAATACAACGAGCAATAGGGCCATGACAAGCATAAACGTAAAGGCCCCGAGCTCGATGGGAATTTGGGGGTCAAAGTCGAGGTCACGGCTGGTTAACCTTGATTACCAAAGGTCACCACGACCTTTCATATTGACAAGGCCCATAGACCACCCTCCAAACACAGGCCCTTAACGTTTGACCGTTTTCTGACCGAGCCGTGTGTGACACGACCAAGGTCAGGGTCGGTGGTCCAAGTCAAGATTGTGGCCTTTAAAATATTGTATGGGGTGAAGGTCGTACCCAAAGGCCAAGTGTCGAAAAACTGCCTTAAACTGTGTGCTCAAGTTTCAAGTCAATCGGAAATTAACTTAAGCCGTTAGAGCGTTCACAAGGTTTTTCAAAGGGCCACAACTCTGGCAGTAATTATTGGATATAGCTGAAAATCAATAGGATTCTCCGTCTCGTGACCTTAAGCACTGTGCATAAATTTGAAGCCAATCGGATATTAACTTTAGCCGCTAGAGCGTTCACAAGATTTTTTGAAGAGATCAAGGGTAATAACTCTGGTAGTAATTATCGGATATCCCTGAAAATCCATTATATGCTTCTTCGTCTCATGACATTAAACACTGTGCATAAATTTGAAGTCAATCGGGTATTAACTATAGCCTCTAGAGCGTTCACAAGAAATTGTGGACGACGCACGAACGGACGGGGGCGACGGCAATATACGACCACATTTCCATGTGGGCGTATACTTAAAATATACGAAAATTATTATTAATATATTATGAACGGCAGCATCAGGCACGGGGCGCCGAGTGTTGGTTTTCGTTTGAGTGTCTTGTTATTCGAGTCTTAATAGTCAAGAAATGCAAATGGCGTCGTACGGATAAACATATCTCACGGGAGAAGCTAAAGGTCGGTAAAATGAAAAGTTATTGGTCGATTTTGCTAAAATTTGGTGTGAGGTCGTCGCTAACCCAGCGGAACATCCCCTGACAATTTCAAGTCTCTACGACCCCGGGAACTGGTAGAGATGCGATTCTGAAATAGAACCGGGAATTCTTTCTGAATATATATTTAAGATTTATGGAAACCTTGTTGAAAATCGTTGGTCTCCCCCTTTAAAATATAGGTTTATCACCCTAAGATCTCGGTTCCTTTCGATATTGGCATGTATCGGACTGTAACTTCATGGGTTATGGCCCCTGATTGTCCGAAAAATCACGTTTTTAGCTTGTGAACAATGTAGAAATCACAATTTTGAACCGATTTGGATGAAACTCGAAATGCATGTTTGACAGACAAAATGGCCGCCGTTTGTACGCGAATAGTGTGAAAATATGTTATATCAAGGTTGTGGACCCTATAGAGGTCGCAATGTTGAACCGATTTTGATGAAACTTGACATGTATGTTTATAACCCAAAGATCTTGGTTCCTTTCTATATTTGCGCCTATCGGATCATAACTTCCTGAATTATGGCCCCTGATTGGACGAAAAATCGCCCTTTTTAGCTTGTGGTCCCTCTGTAGGTCAAAATTGTTATCCGATTTCAAAAACCGATTGATTATTTCACCGTTACATGGTTATGGAGGTTGAGTTCAAATTTCGTGAAAGTCGGACCAAAATTGACAGACAAAAGGCGGCCATTTGTACGCGAATAGTGTGAAAATATGTTATATCAAGGTTGTGGACACTATAGAGGTCACAATTTTGAACCGATTTTGATGAAACTTGACATGTATGTTTATAACCCAAAGATCTTGGCTCCTGTCGATATTTGCACCCATCGGATTGTAACTTTCTGAATTATGGCCCCTGATTGTCCGAAAAATCGCTTTATTTTAGCTTGTAGTACCTCTGGAGGTCAAAATTATTATCCGATTTAAAAAAAACGTTTGATTAAATCATCGTTACATGGTAATGAAGAATGAGGTTGAATTTCGTGAAAATCGGACCAAAATTGACGGACAAAATGGTCGCCGTTTTTACGCTAATAATGTGAAAATATTTTATATCAAGGTTGTGGACCGTATAGAGGTCACAATTTTGAACCGATTCTGATGAAACTTAAAATACATGTTTATAACCTAAAGATCTTGGTTCCATTGCATATTTGCACATATCTGATCGTAACTTCCTGAATTATGGCCCCTGATTGTACGAAAATCGCCCCATTTTTATACGCCCACATTTTTATGTGGACGTATATTGTCGTCGCCCCTGTCCGTCCGGACGTCCGTTCGTCCGTAATTTGTTTGTGGACTCTCTACAGGTCACAATTCTTATCCGATTTTGACGAAACTTGAAATATAGGTTTATCCCCAAAAGATCTTGGCTACTTTCGATATTGGCATGTATCGGATGAAAACTTCATGGATTATGGCCCCTGATTGAACGAAAATCGCCCTATTTTTATACGCCCAGATTTTTATGTGGACGTATATTGTCGTCGCCCCTGTCCGTCCGTCCGTAATTTGTTTGTGGACTCTCTACAGGTCACAATTCTTATCCGATTTTGACGAAACTTGAAATATAGGTTTATCCCCAAAAGATCTTGGCTACTTTCGATATTGGCATGTATCGGATGAAAACTTCATGGATTATGGCCCCTGATTGAACGAAAAATCACGTTTTTAGCTTGTGGACCCTATAGAGGTTACAATTTTGAACCGATTTTGATGAAACTTGACATGCATGTTTATAACCCAAAGATCTTGGTTCCTTTCGATATTTGCGCATATCGGAACGTAACTGAATTATGACCCCTGATTATACGCAAAATCGCCTTTTTTTAGCTTGTGGTCCCTCTGGTGGTCACAATTATTATCCGATTTAATAAAACGGTTGATAGTATTACCGTTACACCGTAAGGAAGGTTGAGTTCGAATTTCGGGAAAATCGGACAAAAATTGCCATACAAAATGGCCGCCGTTTGTACGCGAATACTGTTAAAAAATTGTATATCATGGTTGTGGACCCTGTAGAGGTTACAATTTTAATTCGATTTTGATGAAACTTGAAATGCATGGTTATAACCCAAAGATCTTGGTTCCTTTCGTTACTTGCACAAATCCGATCGTAACTTCCTGAATTATGGCCCCTGATTGTCCGAAAAATCGCCTATGGTCCCTCTGGAGGTCACAATTATTATCCGATTTAAAAAAAACGTTTGACTCTATCACCGTTACACCCTACGGAAGGTTGAGTTCGAATTTCGTGAAAATCGGACCTTAATTGCCAGAAAAAATGGCCGCCGTTTGTACGCGAACAGTTTAAAAGTATGGTATATCAAAGTTGTGGACCATGTAGAGGTCACAATTTTAATTCGATTTTGATGAAACCTGAAATGCTTGTTTATAACCTAAAGATCTTTATTCTTTTCGATATTTGCGCATAACAAATTGTAACTTAATGAATTATGGCCTTTGATTGTAGGAAAAATCACTTTCGGTATTGCTTGTTCTCTGTCTATCTCTCGAACAATTATTATCTGATTTAAAAAAAACTGTTGCACCGTAAGGAAGGTTGAGTTCGAATTTCGTGAAAATCGTACCAAAATTGCCGGACGAAATGGTCGCCGTTTGTACGCGAATAGTGTAAAAATATGGTATATCATGGTTGTGGACTCTCTACAGGTCACAATTCTTATCCGATTTTGACGAAAAGTAACATTTCTAGATTGTGTACCGTCACACCATAATCATTGTCGCCTTCGAATTGCATTAATATCAGACTGGAACTGACCAACAAAATGGCTGCTCCCAATACAGTATGAAATACAGGACTTAATGAGGAAAAATCACTTTCGGTATTGCTTGTTCTCTATCCATCTCTCAAAAATGTGGGCGTATCCTGCCTGGCAGTGCCAGCCTATCTTTATTCAATTTAAAAAGACGTTTAAATATATCACCGTAATGATAATAATTATAATGACAGTTGAAGGTTAGGCTTTAATAGCCTTTCTAACATCCTGCCCTTCGTAGAAAATATAATACAAAAGATATGGAGTGATAAATTAACAAACACACCACAATAATTTACAATTGACGAAAAAAATAAAATAGTATAATAGTGAGTTGACAACCTTTTGAGCAAAAGACATAGAAATAATTATATTTTGACTGTCTTAGAAAATATGAAATTCTCGCTTTAACGTAATGTACAATTCAGGTATGTTTTCAAAGCAGATTTGAAAGTCTGTTTATTATATCTCAAGCATCGGAGTTGGGAAGTTCGCAAAGCTAATATTTGTTTTTGTTTAACACAATGTCGCCATCTGTACATTAGATTCACTAGACGGCTAATGTCTTTGATGATGCAGACCCATTCTTCGGCTGATATTACTTCACGTTAGAAGAGTTGACAGAATTAAGATAATTTTTCCCTACTTTGTTATAAATAATAACTGACATATTGTCCTAATCGTTGCAGAACAAAACGTGGGTGCAAGCTATGTTAACGTTCCCAGAACTGTGTGTAGAATATGACAGCGATAGTACACCAATGCCCTCTATTCATCTTAAGCACGAAGTATGCAAATCGGGAAAAGTAAATCACCCGATTCCCCGCAACGGAACTCATGGAAGAGCAGAAACCGAAAAAACACCAAACCCGGATGAAAACGACTGCATCCAGGAAGGCATTTCAGAGGAAGAAAACTTCAACATCCTAAACAAGGTTAAAGGAATGGTGAAGCGTACGTATCTATTTATCTAAGTATTATAACACAGGCCTACATCTTTGATTCCTTTTTTTACTGATTAATAGGTTTCTATATATATATATGTATTTTATGTTCTGATGCATGATGCACAATAAAATGAATAGTCTGGAGTTGTGCTGTAGAAACAGAAGCAGTAATGGAAGACGAACAGAAGGGGCCTCGGACGGCGATAGCTGCTGCTACCCAATCATCATCTTTTGACCGGAGCTATCTTAAACGAGATTGAAACAGCGTGGAACTAGTATATTTGTCTGCCGCTTTTCGAAGAAAGCTCGGGGACTATTAAAATGGGTCCGCCCGTCTGTCAGTCACATTCTTTGGGACACAATAACTCTCCTCCTAATTGAGCTAGAATGTTCAAACTTGGTGTAGGTGCTTATATAATTATTAGCTCGATAGCTTGATGGAGCTTAGTGTAGCGGAGATAAGCAATTTGATTGGTTGATGCTTTGGGGCAATTAAGCGAGAGTTATGAAACTTGGTGTATACTTTCATTACATCAATACCTTGACTAAGTTCGATAATGAGCATTTGCTGCTCAGGGTAAGCAGGGCGATAAGCGATTTGACTGGCCGAAACATTGGAACACAATAAATCTCCTTCTAACTGAGCTAGAATGTTCAAACTTGGTGTTGGCTTTCATTAGGTGAGTTAATTGAGTTAAATGCCCAACTTGGTTTATGTGTTTATTAAGTCATTGCCTTGATGGAGTTCGAAGATAAGAAATTATCGTAGCATAATGCAGTACCAGTTATCATATCCGTCGTGAATGAGGGGCTGATGCACCTTAACGTGCAAACTGTCCACTAAATATACACTTATCAAATATTATCATCAGAAATTTGGTTTTACCCACAACTGGATGCCCAGTATAAACATACATATCTGTGAGATATTTCCCTAATCTGTGCAGTGATTATTTGGTCATATTTAGTGATTAGATATTTAGTCATGTAATATGATTAACTATGATGCATGTGCTCTTGCCCTCGAAACAAAGCAGGATGACTAAAACCCTAAACAGGAGCATTATTATAACTGATGAATCACTTAGACTGTTTTGGTAGCTATATCCGTATTCAAGTATTAATTCCAATTCTTGGCGTGGTGACTGAATGTAAAGCAGGAACTTATTCAGTATTTAGCGAATGAACATTTTTCAATATCGATTTGGTCTTCTATACGACACCATTTGTTATCTATGGCATCACCTATTATCGGAAAAAGATTGTCGATGGTGTTAAAGCACAAATATCAATTAAATCCTGAATTGTGTTTTGGAAAAAAGGTTGCGATCTGTACCCGTTTCGCGGTTTGTCAAGGTACTCGATTTAGTTAAGTGACGTTTGTATGGGTCTCTTAATCCTATAAAACATATTTGGGAATTGAATTATCATGTCACACTTTGAGTTCAGGTGTTTTCATGAACCCCCGATGAAAGCTGCTGAAGAACCCAATTACATTACAATTAATCGTTGAAATGGTCTGTTATTTGTGTTTAATTACGAAATTACCCCCACCTTCTCACAACTGCAGTAAACAGCAGGATTAAAACACCATTTATCGAACCGTTATGGAGAATAATAAACCACCTCTTATGTCAAGCTAAATCTGTTTTGTGCTGCTGTTGTACGGGAATTGTAATATCTTATAATATCTACTTTCCCCGCCGGCAGCATCGTTTGACTCAGCAGCCTCTATTACACATTTCAGGGAGGGCTGTGGCCCCACTCCTCGTTTGCTATTGTTTATTACGTATTATTTTAATGTCCCCTATACTCTACGTTGCGACTGTGAATTCAATATTATATGTATTTCAGTTCTGTGGTGTTCACACAAACAGTATGTGTTCCATTCTAAATAATGCCATAATCTTTCTGGATACCTTTATATTTAATCCAAAAGACAGGTGGTTACCCGATGATGCCCTTGATCATGCACACCTAATCCACCGTTATAGTTATAGTTTTGTTTTAAACAATAATCGAAATAAAAACGCGTTTGCCGTCTTACTGTTGGTATGCCCGGATGGACTAATGAAGACGGAGAACTATAATGTAAACAGTATACATGTATACTTATCTTTGCAGATAAGAAACTGAAGATACCCATTTTTCAAGAACTGTTAAACGAATATGAAAGTGAAATATCAATAGCAACCATTCATGTCAACACCGAACCCTGTACATCGAGGATTCCCAACGACACAACTCATGGAAAATCAGAGACAAAAACAGCACCAAACCTAAAAGAAAATGGTGGCGTCGAGAAAAGCAATTTAGAGGATATCCACCTACCCAAATCGAAATCTTATGATCATGGAAAAATCGCAGAAGATGATCTTGTAATCCAGTCTCCTACCAAGATACCAAAATTTCAACCACGTAGAAAAGACTTTAAATTTAAATTGAATGGAATGATAATATTTACAATTAGTAAGTTTACGAAACTCCATTCCTTAGGTCCAAATCCGAAACACTTGGCGGCATTATTGCATGTATGTTTTTCTCTGGTTATGTCCTTGAGAAAGCTCCAAATCAAGCAAAAATATCATACTTTTCTCCGAGTAAACATGGTATATGTATTTTGCCGTGTCTTTCGTCTGATATCAGGCATTCCGCTCGGCATGAGATTGGAAATGAAATAAAATGATATGAAAAGTAGTCCAATGTCCTACTGTTCTACTCCGACAGGGATAATGAAGAAGGTCATACGCCATTCATTGTGCTCGGAGGCAAACTTTGCCCGGCAGCGCCACTATAGCTCACTCTTATATCGACGTCCATTTGCCAAGGGGTCTTTTACGTGCTCACAAAAGTGTACACGGACCTCGGTTTTCCGTATCAACCGAAGGACTAGACAGCGAATGTTCCTTGTACTCACATCACTTATTTACACACGTCAATGTCTCTCCTAGAAGCTTTCGATTTTAAGAGAGTCTAATTCCTCTTCCTACATTTTTTTACATGGTTATTTAAAATGATTACACACCAGTGACATGATGATTACATTTGGTATTAGCAAAACTAGATAAACAGTAATAGTAGCAGTTCAAAACAAAAACAAGCAGGTCACAGTACAATACAACATTTGTTGGCCTACAAACACCCCGTATCTAGAATGCAAATGGCATCAGTCAGTATTTGGTAAAAGAAAAACACTGATATGGCACTAATGTGGACCGAGCATGTGGTCATTGAAAATACTTCCACGCCAAACTATAATAGTGGTAATTATAGAGATTATTCAATGAACATCACTACACTCCTTTCAATTTCAGGTTTGCTGTTAAATAACTCTATATGCACAGGTAATTGTTCTTTGTTATAGAAGACGTTAAAATAAAGAATGGAAACACTAACAGATATTTCAGCGAATCTACAAATAAAAACGTTATTAATACCTGTACTCTCATTGTATCTGGACGATACAGTGATATTACAAAGAATTTTCTATCTGGCTTGGAATAGAAATATATATTTAATTATTCGTATGTCTTGTTCGTTTTCTAGCTCCAACTACCGAACAAACAATGACAACACTGGGTAGCTCGGTTAAACTTAACTGGTTATTTAGAACAGACGATGCCGCGACCATACCAGTAATTCATTTCCAGGTACAGTATATACCTTTTTGCAACAGGGCTATCTTCAATATATACTATTCAAAAGAAGTAGGGGATATTTGATTTTTAAGTGTTATTAAAGTCACCTAATGAAACTGACGAAGAAACAAATGACAAAATGAAATGAAGTTCACATTCATCGATTTATTCCAAATGATCGTTAGACTACGTAAGGCACAGACTGACCATTATAAGGGTAAAATGATACCCGGGGTCAAACAGCAAAGTTACCACAGCATCACAACACAGTCAGTAACGGGTAAATCCTCCTCTGTTTGCCAAACAAGCATTGATCCGACGTGGCATACTCCTAATGAGACGTCTAAGGTCATTTTGGTCCAGATTGTCCCATTCCAGTTGCAACGCAGCAGCAAGTTCTTGGACATTGGCAGGACGTTGTTGACGTTGACGTAACCTCTGTCCAAGCATGCCCCAGACATGCTCGATGGGGTAGAGGCCGGGACTCAGTGCTGGCCAAGGTAATGTGGTGATGTTCTGTTGTTAGAGGTAACCTGTAACGATCCTGGCCCTGTGACATCTTGCGTTGTCATCCTGGAAAGATGAAACCGCGGCCATGACGTCGTGCGAACGGCACAACATGGACTTCTAAGATGTTGTCCCGGTAGTACTGGCCTGCAACAACATGTAAAGCCGTTCTTCCAGCAACAGTGATGCCTCCCCACACCATAACAGAACCACCCCAAATCGATCATGTCTGATGACGCTAACGTCTTGGAAGCGCTCGTTTCGACGACGCCACACCCTCCTACGTCTGTCCAAAAAATCAACAGTGAACCTTGACTCATCTGAAAACATCACATTGCTACAGCGTCGATTATCCCAGTGTTGAAGATCCCTACACCAACGATGTCTTGCCTGAATGTGATGATCTCTCAAACAAGGGATCACGCGAGGACGTCGGGCGCGAAGGTGCCCACTATGCAGTCGATTCCGAATCGTCTGGCCACTCACTCTCACACCAGTGTCTGTTTGAAGATGAGCGCTGATCTGATGTGCTGTGATGACACGATTTCTCGAGGCCAAGGTACGGATAAATCGATCCTGGGCCTGAGTTGTCGCCCTTGGTCGACCTGAGCGTGGTCTGTCCTGCACAGATTGTGTATCACGGTATCTGGACCATATCCTTCTTATGACAGACTGAGAAACATTCATCGTCCGCGCCACAACCGCCTGAGTTGTGCCGATCTGTAGCATGCCAAGGGCACGTAACCTTTCATTTTGGGTAAGCCGACGCATATCAAAATTTGTTTTCTGCTCACTAAAACAATTAAACTGATGTTTCCACCCTGCAATTCAATGCCACAATGACTGTAACATTCAAAGTCAGAGTCGTGCAAATCTTGGGTTGGACCCCCATGATGATCCCAAGCATCACCTGCATTCCATGCGGTAGCTATTGGTGCGTTTGGGCGTCACATGTAACTGGAAATGTTTCTTCTGTTAGGTTCTATAGTGACTTTTTTCGTAGTCATTTGCATATTTTAGTATTATGCCACCAAAATCAAATATCCCCTACTTTTTTTGAATAGTATATATGATATCCCTAGTTGTATCATTCCCTTCTATACCACTAACTGGGGTAGAACGAAATGATACCATTGGGGATACCGAGGATGGACAAAAACAGAATGGATATTAAGGTTTTTTTTATTATAACAGAATCAATCCGGTAGTTTTAAAGTGATCCAGATTGATAGTGGTAAGTATTTGCGACTATTGTCGAGAGCTGATGGACAGACAAATATAACGTTAATAGTTAATAATATAACAGCTACAGATTATGGTGTGTATAGATGTTATCTGAACAACCAACCGGAAGAATACAAAGACATCAGCCTGACCGGTAAATAGTCGATATATGTGATTTAAACATTTCGTTGACTCTTTCATTTCCAATAATTGGTCTCTAAACCAACGTAATTACAAATGCTACATCTTCGCTGATCAGAGTAAACATGTGAATGTATTTCTTCTTGATTTGAAATTATGATAAACGGAACTTATTGCTTTGGTTTCATTTTTAAGTGTAGTTATCTGGTATATGGTATTTTTATTTAGCTATCCCTTCCAATGTTCAAGCGTGCTTTACACCTGTCAGTGGGTTAGGGTGGGGGACTTGGCATGGAACAACGTCGTGTTGTTCGGAGGATGGTACGACAAACCGATGCACGTTGGAATCCACTACCCTTGGCAGTTGGAATTCGACAAAGAGTAGACCGAAACTCCTCTGTCCCGACCCACTGCGCCCTCAACTCCCACCCTACCCCCATAGCACACCGTAACGTTACCTATATCACCTCAGAAACGACAACCTTCTATTAATTTACGACTGTATTCAGATTTCAGTTGGCTATCAACAAATCGAGAACCTGTCATTTCAACTCTACGTCAAGATGTGGTACTATCCTGGGAATATCTAACTCACAAGTCGATCAACAAAATCATCTTCAGTCGACAAAATGAAATAACCAATCATGTAAGATAAACTTTTATTATGCCACTTAACAAGTTCCCATATCGTGTATATATCAGAATAAAACCAGTCGGGATAAAACGTCGATTCGTATGATAGATATACAACAGAGTTTAGTAACAAACTGTATTAGCATCAAGCTTGTTCGAATCTAATCCTAAAAGTTATGACCTTTATCCTAATATATCAGATGTCGATAGGAGTATACAAAAGATATTACGTGGGACAGACAAGTATAAATCATGACTTTCAATCCGCATTTTTACAATTAAATACTACAAAACAATGTAGATATTATTTCTTAAAGGTCAGTGTTGTTCGTCTGTTTTAGAATTAGTTATGAATAACGCTGTTTACATTGGTTTCGGATTCAGACATATTCCTGAAGTAATGGCCCGAGAAATCCCTCTCTGGCCATTGCTGGAATAGCTTCTGATTTTTGAACTTTTGTGGGAGTGTGTCTACTCTTGTCGTTCAATCAAAGTTATCACTTGAGTACAGCAACATGACATCACTTTGTTTAATCTGGGTTTTTCCCTTAAACTTTGGACAGTGATTTAAGGTATTAAAAACGGTGAAAGTATGTTCGTTTCCAAACAGTATTGCTACATTTCATTCAACTTGATAGCCCCGTTTGTCACGCGATTGGTTTTACTGCAGTATTCTGCTATGCACGGGATAATTGGGCATAATAAAATCGTGAGCCATGACGTAACGTTATGTAAACATATTTGGTCCAATATTGGCACTCGTTTTAAATGTAAAGCTTTTGTAGGGCAGCTAGTCGTTGGTAGTCGGACTACTAACCAATCAAAATTTAAAACAACAATATCCACTCATTATATCAGTGAGTAGTGGGATTACCTCTAATCAAACGAAACACTTGGCGGAGTATGGATTGAGACAGAATGTCAGACGATGAACATTGACTGTAGCATTTAACCCTCTATACTGCAGTCGGTAACAGTAATCGATTCCCTCTGTTCGGGTAAGCATCCGATTGATCGATTGGGTCACAATATTCTATGTTTGAGTCTAACTGGAATCTGTTAAATAAGACAGCATCATTATATCTGACTCCTGTAGTCCGGGTTATAATTGAAAGGGGAGGGGGGGGGCCACCCGGAGAGGTAGAAATTCTCATGTATCTTTTAGACTATATTTGTTTATTCTGAACAAGAATATGCGAGGTTAAGGTTAACAGGTAGGGTTGCAAAATTCCCGGGAATTTTCAAACAGAGTAAATTTCCCGGGAATTTTCCGGAAATTTGGGGGAATTTTCGATTTGGTCTCATAAATGGAAACCTGTGTCGCTATTAATGAATTGCAGGTGACAGTAATATTTTAATAACTAAACATATTATCTGATATGTCTTATACTAAAATCTAATAACTAATAATGAGATAGTTCTGTTAAATTGTTCATACAGAGGTTACACACTCTATAATTATGCTCAAAGTTAGGTAACTCTGCCATTTCATCATTATCTTCAAAATCATTATCTAGATCATCATCGGGTGATAAAAGGGAGATTTCGGGTTGAGATGAATCCTCGTGAATATATGAAACTTCTGTGCTGGAAGGATCGCTGTCAGAATCGAAGAGTTTCAAATTAGATCTTATATCTTATTGTATACATGTTCCTATTGAGAGCACAATTACATAAATTCATCTCTTTAGTTTTACCATGGTTAAATAAGTTTTAATAGTTTATATAGAAGAGTGTAAAAGAAAATTCCAGTAAATAATTAGAATTTTAGTATTTTTCAGTACTAAAAAGAGATTTGAAAATTCCCAACTCTGAAAATTCCCGGAAAGTTTCAATGAAAACTGTCCCAAATTCCCGGAAAGTTTCACACCCTTTGCCATATCCTGAACCCCTTTCTATTAGGGCGCCAAAATCTCATATATATATATTGACTATATGGGTTAAGTAAGTAACAATGATGCATGTTTGACCACTTTTTTGTATTAGTTATTATTAGAGTTATTCCAAAACAAGCTGCGATTGTATTCCAAACTCTTGAAAATGATAAAAAGTGAGGGCGGTGGCACCTCTTTCAACTATAACCCGGACTACTGATTGTGTTTTATGTTCGTTCTACAGACTATAGTTATTGGTATATGGACGATCGAGAAAGGTTTCAAACAAAACAGAGTAGATGTTTCAACTGAACTGGTACTAACTAAAAAAACAATAAACGACGGGGGTGGAGAAAGAATCAGCCTTGAATTACAACAAACAGTTAATGATGATTTTGATAAAATCTACTTCTGCCGTGTCTTCTATGATGATCAGATCTCTTGCAGTCTAGGTGTTGAACTGGTAGCTGAAAGTAAGTTTTAAATTTAATGTTCCAATTTCATATTTTTGGAAGTTATATTTTTAAAATGTATTAAAATAAAGCCCTAAAATATATTGTATCTATAAACAGTCGTACCTCCTTGTTAAAGAATAATCCTATAATTCACTATTGCCAGTTGAGAAATTGTTATTATTTCCTGTGTCAGTGGTTTTAGTGCCTGTGAAATAATGCCCATGGTCGTATAATAGTGATTTGACAACCTTTTCAGCAAAAGACATATAATAATTATGTTTTGACTTTCCTAGAAAATATGAAATTCCCGCTTTAATAATTAACAATGTAGATATAGTATATTTTCAACATTTCAGTGCCACTATAAGCATTTCATTCCCTTATTGTAATAGTGGCATGGACGTATGGAACATTCGGTATTTTTTTTTATTATAGAACCAACTCATCAGTACGAATTCTGAACTCGGCAGAATATAGATTGCATCCATTGTGCCCGATAATTTTTCTTTGTCACCCGAATTTTCAGAATAGATCAATCATCAACTAAAACGGATTTTCCACAAAGCTGGGATAGTTGTTTATTTTTAATTACTTACACAATAATATCAATTGACAATAATTATGTTAAGCAAAAACAACTGAGCGTTCCTCATTTTCTGATGTTTGTGCCCGAAAAACGGAAATACTTTGTCCGAAAAACAAACGGTTCACCGAATCTGTGACTGCAGCCCATCCAGACCCTTATGCGTATATAGTCTTGTACATGCATTTGGTCTTTAGTGGCTATCAAGATATAACAACTAGAAGGGATCTCTAATCGATTCACCTCCTATACGACTTGCAACATTTAAAACATACGTCCACATTTCTTTTAATGGACTGTTCTCTACTAATCGTATTAATAGATGACAAACACCATGTCGTGACATTAGAATTACCTATTTTATTTTAGGATCAACATGCGAAGGTAAAGGGATACAGTACGATAAAAACAAATCAACATTGACCTGGATGTATCAATATCGCTTCCCGGTTATAGCAGTTATGATATCGAGGATCGATAGCGCTGGAAAGGAGGTAAGTAGTGGGTGTTATTCATTGACAACCAAATACAAATCTATGTCAATTTAATCAATGGCTACTATTTTACTTTGGTTCCAATCCTGTTTTCCAAGAATATGAAATGTGAAATTGGACAAGCTAGGGCGTTTTCGGTAGCCAAGTTCGGAAGAGAGCAGTAAGACGTTAAACCCATTTCAGACAAACTAGGTAATTCGGACTAATATTTCTATTGCAATAATTCAAGAGATATGTATCTACTATAGTTAGCATGCCTACGAAGACATCGTTAGCGTGGCTTCGAAAATGTAAATGTCAGTTGATGACAACATGTGTCGTTTTCGTCAACAGGAAGACGATCTGGGATATTGGTATCAGAATAAATTTGAACCGGATCCATTATTTAAAGACAGGGTGCTTTTGGATATAACAGAGATGGCTGGTGACAGAAGAGAGATAACTCTAGTTTTAATTAATACGACCGCACGTGACTATAATTCAACATACATATGTAAAGTGATACCAGCTGATGGTCAGTTCTGTCAGTGTCGATTGGAACTTGACGATGGTAAATATTACAAACATTTGTATCATATATTTTTTAAGTGACGTCACAAATTATAGCCTTGGGTTGATTTCAGTCACATTTTATGCCACTGGCTTAATGAGGGAGAGAGAGAGAGAAATGGGGTTTAACGTGCACTCGACACTAACTAGGAAATTTCGGGACTAACATGTGGCTTAATTTCAGTTCAATAATTCGCTTGCACGTAGGGGTCTTTAGCAGTGGGAGGAAACCAGAGTACCCGGGGAAAACCCACGAGGTTGGACAGGCGACCCTACTCCTTGCTACGTACAACTGGCCTAATGAAGAGAAAATGTTATTTCAATTTTTATGTTTGTGATATTTGTTTTTATTTTGTGATTTGATTGATTTTGTCTCGAAATGATATACTATATTTTGAGGCGTGTCGCCATTCGGCAAACATCAATTATTCTCCCGTGAGAATAGATCTCTGTGCAGGATGGCGTTTAGACACATACAGTTTCAGCCTCGTATGGTTTGTCGCCGGTTGTTGTTTACGTTTCATGGAGATATGAAGTTTGACATCTACTCGACACAAACTAGGTCATTTCGTGACTAACACTTGCTACAATTTTATTTCAATAATTCCCTTGGGGACGTTAGCAGTTGGGGAAACCAAAGGGCGTGCAGAAATTACACGAGGTTGGAGTGACAATCCTACTCCCTGTCACGCACTAGCGGGGAATCGAAATCACGTCACTTGACCCAATAACAGACCTGCCTCTCAGATATGTCAGTAATATTCCCAACATGTTGTATTCCCAAGATATTTTCATTTATATTTGTATAGATTTGAACCACGGCAATTATACATCTTTTACTGGTGTAACCAAACCACGGAACACGATTTTGTCATCTACAAACTCTACTCCAATTATTGTCGTGGCTGTTATAATTCCATTACTTGTAGTAATCCTTATACTGACGACAATTTTTGTGGTACGAAAGAGATGCAACAGACAAAAGGCTCCCAACCTCCCGAATGCTACAAAAAAGAACCATGTATGTAATAGTAACGGTGATAGTGGTAATTGTAGTATGAAAGAAATGATATCTTTAATAGATTACTAGTAATATAATATATATTTTGAAATTAATTATATATGTAGTTATTAGAAATTATTTTGTTCAGTTTGTAACGTTAGTTGTAGAATGTTTTATAATAATATATATGTTTATTTCAGTAATAAGGTCATAGACCTAAAGTACAATTTTGAACAAACACTTTAAAAAAGGTGGGCGACAGCAAGTGTAGATAGATTTTACAATAATTTATGATAACAGTATAACAATTCATTTTTTTTACATTTCCAATTTTCGATGTGATAATGCGACGACGATATACTGGGATACAGATTAAAAATGTATATGAATAGTTTAATAATGAGTTTGATATGTTGATAATTGAAGTTTAATATGATTGTTAAGTTTGTATTATGGTTTTATATATTTGATATGTTTGTATCAGGGTTTTTATATATTGTATAATTATGATATAATGTAATACAATATCATTTGAGACCTAAAATTTAATATTGTATTTGAATCTATGTTCGTGTGTTTCATTTAACATTTATAACATTTCATTCAACATTTTCCCGCATTTTGTGGAAGACAGTGACTTTTATACTTTGTGAATATTTTTAGTTTCGATGTTGTGCTTTTCTTTAATGTATATTTTAATGCTTCCATTATTATAATTTGTTTTAATCTTTTCAAAATCGTTTCATATTATTTTATATATTCCACTATTTTAAAATTGTGGAAAGGGAGGAATGTAATACAATATCATTTGAGACCTAAAATTTAATATTGTATTTGAATCTATGTCAGTATTTTATATTTTTCATTCTTTCCTTATTTTTGACATTCTAATAGACAGATTAATTACAAGTCAGATTAATCTTGCATAGTATTATGTAACAGCTGATAGGTGGTACTCACTCTTATGCTCGGAGTACCTATATGAGATGAGATTTAAGCACAACAGATATTGACACCTGTTGTTTAAAGTTAGAATGGGTGACCATTAATAATTAGTTTCATTGTTAATTACCTGCGTTGTATAAACGTCTAAATTCCGCACGCCTTTCATCTGTATCAGTCGTGTACTTAAGAGCTATTTAAAAAAAAGCGTTAAATCTATTTTCCTTAAAACTGTAAGCAAATTCCGAATTTCCGCGCATAATTTAAATATAGAAGTAGGCCGATACAATAAAATAGAACGTAGTGAAAGAAGGTGCACACTTTGTAACCTAAATGACATAGAAGACGAATTTCATTTTATTATAGGCTGCCCTTGCTATAATGAATTGCGTCACCAGTTTATCAAACCATACTTTTTACGAAATCCTAACATGTTTAAACTAATTCAATTATTAAGTACAACTTCTACATCCGAAATACGGAACCTTGGCAAATTTCTCATTTCTGCAGATAAGAAAAGAACCACTCTATTAAATAATAATTAAACTGACCTAACTAAATGTACCCCCCCCCCCCCCGCGCTCTCCTTTGATCCAACTATTTATTTATTTTATCTATTGTTGTTTTATTTTGTGGTAATAATCTAGCTTATTGCCCCCCTTTAAAGTCATTTTAGAAGTTCTGAAGATTTTACGAAGCTTATAATATTTACTGCATTTCCCAGTCATGTTAAATTTAGGCTAGCAATTTAATACAATTTATCTACACCCCATCCCCAAACTATTTGTCTGTTTGTATTTAATGGACATGCGTATATTGTGTTTGTGTGTATGTAATTATAATGTTTGTATTTACTTGCCGTGTATATATTGTGTTTGTGTATATATGTTATCTGATGAGTCAGTAGACTTAAAGAAATAAAGAATTGAAGACATAGTATTATGTAAGATATGATAAATTGTGCAAACGTGTATCAGGCAGAATCCATGGCAGGTGCTAACATTGTTGTTTTAGAGTTTAGAGGTGCGAACACTAGTAATTAGCTTATGTGGAATTATCTTGCTGTCAATCAAAATGTGACTACGAGTAACATTTAAACCAATTAGGGATTCAGGCGGCAGAGATATCTGCATTATTTAAGATTAATTTTGGGAGTCAAAGGGCAGTTGGGTTTTCTGTGACCTAGGGAGAACATCTTTAGTTAGATATCTCCTGATCCAACCACCATAATTGTATGTATATATATATTATGCAGTAATAAAACGTCTGTTTAATAAAAAGAGTTATGTATTCTATTACACGTTTGCCATCTTGTGATATCTGTCAGATTATAATGTTGTTGACAAATGACAGTGGTTCCACATATATATAGTGCCCTCTGAACGTAGTTCTCCACTTAAATAAGTTTTAACAAAAAATTGCTTATCATCATGATAAAATAAGATGAACGCAGTTTACATGCCGTATGCTGAACGAATAATATGTTGAACACAGTTCTCCACACCATAAAATTGGCCCACTTGATTAAGCCAATTAAGGCTGTTAATTAAAATCAGATAATCCAGGGATTAAGAACTGGCACAGTGGGAGTACCCCCGTATGTCTACTACATCGTTAACACTGTTCATCACGTGCCTTTTGCATACCGATAGTTCCTTGGTCAATCACTCTATTTTACTGACATTTCGTCTAATAGTTTGGATGCAGCTATGCCGGGTGTGGCGCCAGGCAGGGTAAGCTTACTCTTCCAGAAATATTTTGCCATTGTTTGTATTGTATCTTGTACACGATGAACAGTCCATACGCTGATTACACTATTTTGCCTAAACTGTTTTCTTTTAGGAATTGATTTTGTCTAATGGTTTTGATTGTTCGTACTTGGTTTTATTTTATTTATATCAATGTTATTATCTCACTCGGGATAATTAGTGATATCTGAGTAATTGTTAAATCCAGGAACCAGGTCATGTCATTCTTCAACAGTCCTTTGTTCGTTTGACTTTAATTCGACATTGACCTAATAATGCAATGACGGGTTACTTTTACAACTGACCAATTTCAAGAAATAACGGAGAGAGGGATCAATGAAAGGCTAATTTCAATTAGTTAAGTCTAATGAGTAGGCTAATCATGATTTTGTATCTTGAGACGAAAGACAAAGTAATACTACCAAATTCAAATATTCTACATGTTAAAGAAGGTATAGGGGTTTACAATATCTAGGTACAAGTTAGATGTTGGCATCAGACATCCACCGATTATAGGGCAAATAAATTATGCTGTCTGGTGATAGGGGATCAATCTGGTGACCGGGAAATAAATTGTTCTTTCTGATGATAGGGGAAATACATTATGAAAACTAGGAATAGTGGAAATAAGTTATGCTACCGAGTAATAGATAGTCGGCATAAATTGAGTCCAATTACAATTACCACCACTATCCTCAAAGTATCACACGAATGAAAACAATTATAGATGTGTGAGTAATGCAAGTTTGAAACAAAATTTCCCTTAGTTTTATACATATACTATTCAAAAAAAGTAGGGGATATTTGATTTTTAAGTGTTATTAAAGTCACCTAATGAAACTGATGAAGAAACAAATGACAAAATGAAATGAAGTTAACATTCATCGATTTATTCCAAATGATTGTTAGACCAAGTAAGGCACAGACTGACCATTATAAGGGTAAAATGATACCCGGGGTCAAACAGCAAAGTTACCACAGCATCACAACAAAGTCAGTAACGGGTAAATCCTCCTCTGTTTGCCAAACAAGCATTGATCCGACGTGGCATACTCCTAATGTGACGTCTAAGGTCATTTTGGTGCAGATTGTCCCATTCCTGTTGCAACGCAGCAGCAAGTTCTTGGACATTGGCAGGACGTTGTTGACGTTGACGTAACCTCTGTCCAAGCATGTCCCAGACATGCTCGATTGGGGAGAGGTCGGGACTCAGTGCTGGCCAAGGTAATGTGGTGATGTTCTGTTGTTGGAGGTAACCTGTAACGATCTTGGCCCTGTGACATCTTGCGTTGTCATCCTGGAAGATGAAACGGCGGCCATGACGTCGTGCGAACGGCACAACATGGACTGCCAAGATGTTGTCCCGGTAGTACTGGTCTGTAACACGCCCTGCAACAACATGTAAAGCCGTTCTTCCAGCAACAATGATGCCTCCCCACACCATAACAGAACCACCCCCAAATCGATCAGGTCTGATGACGTTAACGTCTTGGAAGCGCTCGTTTCGACGACGCCACACCCTCATACGTCTGTCCAAAAAATCAAGTGAACCTTAACTCATCTGAAAACATCACATTGCTCCAGCGTCGATTATCCCAGTGTTGACGATCCCTACACCAACGACGTCTTGCCTGAATGTGATGATCTCTCAAACAAGGGATCACGCGAGGACGTCGGGCGCGAAGGTGACCCCTATGCAGTCGATTCCGAATCGTCTGGCCACTCACTCTAACACCAGTGTCTGTTTGAAGACGAGCGCTTATCTGATTTGCTGTGATGACACGATTTCTCAAGGCCAAGGTACGGATAAATCGATCTTGGGCTTGAGTTGTCGCCCTTGGTCGACCTGAGCATGGTCTGTCCTGTACAGATTGTGTATCACGGTATCTGGACCACAGCCTGCTTATGACAGACTGTGAAACATTCATCGTCCGCGCCACAACCGCCTGTGTTGTGCCGATCTGTAGCATGCCAAGGGCACGTAACCTTTCATTTTGGGTAAGCCGACGCATATCAAAATTTGTTTTCTGGTCACTAAAACAATTAAACTGATGTTTCCACCCTGGAATTCAATGCCACAATGACTGTAACATTCAAAGTCAGAGTCGTGCAAATCTTGGGTTGGACCCCCATGATGATCCCAAGCATCACTGTTAGGTTCTATAGTGACTTTTTTCGTAATCATTTGCATATTTTAGTATTATGCCCCCAAAATCAAATATCCCCTACTTTTTTTGAATAGTATATATACTGAATGTTTCTGAAATGTAGCGTTGTCAACATAATAACAATTTCGAACCTATATCTTAGTAAAATTACGCAACCCGGCCGACTATTTCGATTTGGCAGAAACAATTTGAGTTGTGAGATATGCTCCAAAAACTATATCAAATTTCTTTTTGTGGCAACACGAAAATTAGTACATCCCGAAAAGGTTACAAATAATATAGCAGGTTAGTGTATGAAATATCATAAAGATATCTTCAACAGTTTATGCGATATGCTCCGAAATAAAAGTTATATACTAAAATCTTTTCCCTATGAAAACACAAAATAATTTAAATTCACGAAATGTTTAATAAGCAAAAGCACAACTACTATAATAGGTTGATGCCTGTGCAGAGTTTCATAAAAAAATATCTTGAACAGTTTATAACAATTGTAAATCTAATAACTATTGATCAATTCAAATCCGTTATAAATAGCAAAACCACAACTAATACAACATGTTGATATGAGTAATATGCAGGTCAGCGCGAGATAAAAAAAATACTACAATATTATTGCATATCACAATTCAACACCACACCACACCCGGCATTTTTAAGTGCAAACTTAGTAACGTGTCCTTATTTTGAAAGTCGTGGTGTTAATACAGTCTACCGAGTTAAAACTGAATAAAATAAAACACATCCTTATATCCGTATATTTATAATTCAATCAGAAACAACCTAACAGTAACTAATATCTAATCGATTTCATTTGCAAGTATTCTGTCCCCGACCCTTCATAAAAAGTCCAGTTTTAATGGACAAAACGCAACCATGATCGTTAATATATAAAATGGTCCCATCATTATTAGCTAATAAATAACATTACCTTTACAAATAAGTACGAAATGGTCCAAAAAACAACTGGCTTAAACAAACATGTCATATTATAAGACACATACATCAGTAGGCTTACTTACTGCGACTTATATAATATATAAATTGGGCTTTTTGCCTTGGGCGTTTTGCCAAAAAATACGTCAGTAATAAAAATACATTGATGGGAGTGTCATTGTGTTCATGCTTATGAGTCGAATAATGCCCAAGTGGTATCAACAAAGCTATGTTTAAAATCTAAGCATAATTTCAACCAGAAACAACAGTAAATTGTATAATAAAACTTATGGTCTTAGAAGGGGCGTGGAAAGAGTTAATGAGCAGTCGGGCCCACAAATATGGACGATCTAATTAAACATACATTATGGGAGAGCAAAAACTGACTTTTGTCGGTCTTCCTTTGAGCCTCAGATGTCATAGAAATTATATCTTTATTTAAACAAGCCCAAAATGAACACTGTAGACCAACGGATGGCTTGGATTGGGCTCGGATTAAAACAGGATTTCGTCGACTGATTTAATCACTATGGCGTCGTGGGTGGGGTTTCTCCGTGACGTTGACGACATCATACTTCCGGAAATTAATCATAAAAGACAGTGATGACCAAGGCTATACACAAGCTTCACTAGATACCGCAACCTGTTTCACAGAGAATTACTAACGAAATATCCCTGTAACGGATGGCTGTCTAAAACACGTGCGTTGACTTGCACGCCTCGTAGTCATTGGCTCAACGGCTCGTGCAATGTTTACTTAACATCTAACTGCTTCGGGCAAAATGATGCATTTTACTCATTTTAATACCCATTTACACTAAATAGGAAATATTTTTTAACTACAAATACTTCAAACGTCTTTATTTATTTTTCTTTTACCTCAAAAAAATGTTTGAGAATTTAATTTGTCGGAGTAAAAAAGTTAATATGCCGTACTCATTAAGCCTCGTCGATGTCATGCTTATCAGTGATTGTAGCGGCCAAGCGAATATTCACTGCGGGATCAGTTTGTAGATACCGATTAAACATTACTTGATGATCGAGACTATGTAGGTGGAGTTAACGCCTGTCAATCAACAATCGGCCATAGTGGGAAAAGGGTGTCGATGATTTTAACTACCATTTCTAGTAAAAAATTATAGTGGTAACGTTCAGGATAAAGTTATTTGACTGAAATTTTCAATATATTCTTGTTTCAACATCTATTTTTGAACTTTTATAGCAAGAATGGCTAACTCCTTGTCAAAATCTCCCATAATGTATCTTTAAGCTTACGGAAGCAGGACATTCACCCACACACAGAGTGTAGTGGCCACGATGACAATAAACTTCACGGTTAATGATTTATGACATCTGATTCGCACAGATTAATACATATTAACAGGAAACTTAACTCTGGTATATATTGTAACAACACGAGCGCCACACGACCCGAGTGTTTTTACAATATATTACGCAATATCTTAAGCTCAGGACCATTAAACAACTTACAATACAGACACTTACACGTGCTTTTACAGTGAAATACGTCACACTAATTCAATATTTCACACGTACAAAGAAAGTACGATTGGCAAGTTGCCCGTACGATTAGTTGAAAAAATGGTACGCCAACATTAAAGGGTGACGTCACATCTGTATATTAATCAATCTTAGTACACATTTAGCATGAATTAAAAGTGTGAGAAGTTTGATGTGTGAGCGAAAATGCAAATGGCCAATCGGGACCTTAAAAGTAAATTACTCAACTTCAAGAATGAACAAATGCCCGTTTTTTTCTTCTGAAACTTTATGTCTCAAAGAAGCGTTAGCCTCTTTTTATTCTCGAGGTTGATTGGTTTGCTTTTATTATATTATACTATTCAAAACAAGTAGGGGATATTTGATTTTGGGGGCATAATACTAAAATATGCAAATGACTACGAAAAAAGTCACTATAGAACCTAACAGAAGAAACATTTCCAGTTACATGTGACGCCCAAACGCACCAATAGCTACCGCATGGAATGCAGGTGATGCTTGGGATCATCATGGGGGTCCAACCCAAGATTTGCACGACTCGGACTTTGAATGTTACAGTCATTGTGGCATTGAATTCCAGGGTGGAAACATCAGTTTAATTGTTTTAGTGACCAGAAAACAAATGTTGATGTGCGTCGGCTTACCCAAAATGAAAGGTTACGTGACCTTGGCATGCTACAGATCGGCACAACACAGGCGGTTGTGGCGCGGACGATGAATGTTTCTCTCAGTCTGTCATAAGCAGGCTATGGTCCAGATACCGTGATACACAATCTGTACATGACAGACCACGCTCAGGTCGACAACTCAAGCCCAGGATCGATTTATCCGTACCTTGGCCTTGAGAAATCGTGTCATCACAGCAAATCAGATCAGCGCTCGTCTTCAAACAGACACTGGTGTGAGAGTGAGTGGCCAGACGATTCGGAATCGACTGCATAGTTGTCACCTTCGCGCACGACGTCCTTGCGTGATCCCTTGTTTGAGAGATCATCACATTCAGGCAAGACGTCGTTGGTGTAGGGATCGTCAACACTGGGATAATCGACGCTGGAGCAATGTGATGTTTTCAGATGAGTCAAAGTTCAGTGTTGATTTTTTGGACAGACATAGGAGGGTGTGGCGTCGTCGAAATGAGCGCTTCCAAGACGTTAACGTCATCAGACATGATCGATTTGGGGGTGGTTCTGTTATGGTGTGGGGAGGCATCAATGTTGCTGGAAGAACGGCTTTACATGTTGTTGCAGGGCGTGTTACAGGCCAGTACTACCGGGACAACATCTTGGCAGTCCATGTTGTGCCGTTCGCACGACGTCATGGCCGCCGTTTCATCTTCCAGGATGACAACGCAAGATGTCACAGGGCCAGGATCGTTACAGGTTACCTCCAACAACAGAACATCACCACATTACCTTGGCCAGCACTGAGTCCCGACCTCTCCCCTGGGACATGCATGGACAGAGGTTACGTCAACGTCAACAACGTCATGCCAATGTCCAAGAACTTGCTGCTGTGTTGCAACAGGAATGGGACAATCTGGACCAAAATGACCTTAGACGTCTCATTAGGAGTATGCCACGTCGGATCAATGCTTGTTTGGCAAACAGAGGAGGATTTACCCGTTACTGACTTTGTTGTGAACCTGTGGTAATTTTGCTGTTTGACCCCGGGTATCATTTTACCCTTATAATGGTCAGTGCGTGCCTCTTACTTAGTCTAACGATCATTTGGAATAAATCGATGAATGTGAACTTCATTTCATTTTGTCATTTGTTTCTTCGTCAGTTTCATTAGGTGACTTTAATAACACTTACAAATCAAATATTCCCTACTTTTTTGGAATAGTATATATCGTGTATCATTTGTGAACAGTGCAAGTATTTCAGGTGATCGAACTCAGGTTTAAAATATTCATACAAGTAGCGGTCGAGTTATTAAGTTTAACCTGTATAGTGATGTAAGAATTCAAATAGTTTAAAATACTGTTACAATAAGAATCATATCGTAAGCTCTGATATAATGACGATTTTCATCGGGAGAATGTTGCTGGTTACGGCAGTGACAACAAGTATCAAAGGTATGTAGTGGGTATAAGAAAAATTAGTTGCTGACTTAATCGTCCCTGTCAGACCAAGACTCGATGTGGTTCAGATCTAAAAAAAATTGGCGATCCAAAGAGACTCTTAATTTGATGTAATTGCTTCAACCAGTCCCCGGGATCACCAGAGACTCGGTAACTACACGATGTGGATACGGCCAAACAAAACCCCAAGTAAGATCTCAACGCGATCCAAGACGACTTACCGAACGGGACCCAGATGTGATGCAACACTTGAATATCCAGACACAATATGAAACTACAAGCCCATTTCTGATGGATCTGAACAGGATCTGTACATTATCTGGACTGATTCGAGTTTGTCGTGCTGGGGGCCGTGATTAGGTCGAACTTACGAAACAAGCCACAATAAATACGGAATCTGAGAGTAAATCGTTTTATCCTTCATTATACACATAGAATGTTTGTTTTATTCTATTGTAATATTAAAACATGGTCAAAGGAATAAATGACTGACGATTCTAATCTTTTTTTTTTCAAAGATTCCAACATTTACCTAAATTTCGTTTCGTCTTGTATGACCGACATTCCTAAATATGGACGTTGACCTATATTTAGAGTGTCATGGCGCCGAAAAATTAACTTGATAGGAGGGGACGTATTTTGAACAGCGTGTTGTGTGGCTCATACTGGTTCTAGCTAGGTAAGCAAGGTCTTATTTTCTCACTAAGATGTTCATTTACATTGTTCATGCGTTCACGGGGACTGACACGCGGCCGTTTAGCCGTGAAAAGTTGCCCAGTAAAATTGACTGGGAACTAAATTCCGTTCGACATTGATTCAATAGGGCACCCCCTGAACGTCCAGGTGAGTGAAATGAGACTGGGTACGTTCAGAGCTGAACTAGTACATGGCTTGATTGGAGAGTTGATTATGTGAATGGCTGTATAAATAGCGATTCGTGAATTGCGAATTCGCTAGATTATATAATGAATCAAGAAATTATTATTTGACAGTTGAATTGGCATTATGGAAGTTGGAAAAAAAGATGGCGGTTCTCACTAAAATAGTTTAAAAACGTCATTATGTATTCGAAAACAGTCAAATTGTTCCGTTCTGAGCCGAGATATCGAACTAATATCCTCGCAGTTTAATATTGGAATTTTACATCATCAAAAGAATTAACCGTGAGCTGAAAATCGACCGTATATCTAATATGGCTCTCAAATTAAGTTGGTTTGATAAAATCGTCGTTACGCATCTACCGACGACACCAACATCATATTTTAAAAATGTCGAAGCTATAGACAAATTCCGAAAAACAAGTATCGTTGTAAGACACTGAACATTCTATGTCACATCTTGTCAAAACTTCAAACGAGGATAACTTCAGTCAGAATAACGCAATTTGAATGACATTTCGAATATATTCCTTTTGAATTAGTATCTGTTTTCTAACGTTTAGAACAAGAACGACGGACGAGCTCTTTATATAAAGCTTACCTGATATATGTTTAACTGTATTTGATCTGTTGTTGAGTTATAATGGAGTCTGTAGTACAACTGGTCTGGCATTAGTTGCATTATGTTATAAAGATAGAATATCCAGAACACTAGATCTGTAGTATAATACATGGATCTAATCATCCTTCCGGTGAAACCCTCACTTACATTTTTCAGGCCACAATACACCCAAGCCGGATAAAAGATCAAGATGGATAATCCACTCGATTCGAACATTAACACAGGGACAGATCTATCTTTCATTACACGAGTTCAACCAATTATTTGACTTGAAGAAAAAAATATGTATTACCAAAATCACTTTTAGACCATTTATCATTTCAAATAATTCTATTTGTTTTTATTCTTGTGAAAATTGTTGATACGTTTCATGTGTTCTATTTTGCTTCCTCTACATAGATTAAGAAAACATTAATTGTAGCCCCGCGGTCATCACAACCGCAATACCATTATATTTCCCGTAAACTGATAGCGCTTATAAAGCAAAATGTATGCAAGATTAATACGGAGTTGTAGTATTCATAATCAAACAACTTTATGGATTTACTACCACAGGTACATGGGGACAGGAACGCCCTTATTAGTAATATTAAACTATGGCACACCTGACAACTATGTGATTTTTCAAATTTTTGAGTTTCTGTTTCTTTCTAAACATTTTTAAAATTTTTAATCTTATTTTATCCGTAGTTGATGTTAAATAATATAATATTTACTATCAAACCTTCCGATGTATTTATTAAAGAGACAGGTAAGACACTTTTCTGTTGACGTTTCTTTGCCGTGAGGTACCTCTGTCGCTATTTACTTCAAAATAGTGAATAAAATTGGGTTACAATAAAAATCAACTACCCAGTTCCTTTCCATATATATTTCTTTGGATAAAAACACACGTTTCAGATTTTTTTAAAAATGTAAAGTCAATTTATTTGCCATAAATCACTCGAGATTTTTTACATTTTATCGACATTTGAGTAGAAATGACCGAAGTGGTAATAAGGGAGACAACTCTGTCATCTGATCTGACACTCGGCAAACCTCGGAAGGATTTTGGACAATCTAAACTCGGCTGTATGATGCATTCCGCCATATTGGAACTACTTTAAAGGTCCCCGATGAAACATGGCTGCGCCCATTCCGAACACAAGTTGGCGACCTATTTGGCTAGCGACCTATTCGACCGATCCAGCTGACGAAATTACACTTCTATTCTGAGCTAAAGGAATGGATAAAAAATAATATATTCTACTTTCATTTGATAGACATAACGTTGGATTTTATTGGTTGATAAATAGATGAGTTAAGCCGACTGTTGTCTTTATTCTAAATAGGTTTCCAACGAACAGGTTGCAGCTCGATCGGGCGAATAGGTCGCTAGCCGAATAGGTTCCCAATTTGTGTAATAGCGTCAAGTCCTCCTGTTAAAGTAAACCGGTAGCCGCATCGCAAATGTATGGGCGTAGGTACATATCACTTACTGTCATACAGCCAAGGCTAGATGTAGTTTACGGAATCTGCCGAGATTTGCCGAGTGCTGATCTGACTCATTTTCATTTGGCCGAATGAAAAATACTTGAAAAGTAGCTTTGGCGCACAAATTTGAATATAATCAAAATAAGCTTTATATTCTGGGAGTATGTGCGAATTTCATCAAATTTCTCTTTATAATTGTTTGCTAAAAAAAGTTAGAAGTTTGTAATGGGAATGATTATGTTGATTTAACTAATCGACATTACGAAAAGGTAAGCCGAATAAAAATACGGGAAAATCACATGCGGTCAAAAATATTCTTTACTAAAAATGTCTTTCCAATTCCAGCTTGACCTGTTATTACCAGGATGTGTCCATTTGCCACTAAATTGAACGCAAATTTTTGACATTCATCCTTTATTCAATATATTTTTGACCGCATGTGATTTTCCCGTATTTTTCATTCGGCTTACCTTTTCGTAATGCCGATGAATTCCAAGAAATCGTCAATAAAGGTGTCGAATGAGTCGTTCGGGTTGCTTTAATTGACAGAGTTGCCTTCCTTATTACCACTTCCGTCATTTCTACTCAAATGTCGATAAAATGTAAAAATTCTCCAGTGATTTATGGCAAATAAATTGACTTTACATTTTTTTTAAAAATCTGAAACGTGTGTTTTTATCGAAAGAAATATGTATGGAAAGGAAATGGGTAGATGGTTTGTATTGCAACCCAATTTTATTCACTATTTTTGGAAGTAATTAGCGACAGAGGTACCTCACGGCAAAGAAACGTCAATAGAAAAGTGTCTTACCTTTCTCTTTTACAAATACATCGGAAGGTTTGGTTTTTTAAAATATGAATTACATGTTTGATAGTAAATATTATATCATTTAGCATCAAATATGGATAAAATAAGATTAAAAATTTAAAAAATGTTCAGAAAAAAACAGAAACTCAAAAAATTTGAAAAATCACACAGTTGTCAGGTGTGCCATAGTCTAATAAGGGCGTTCCTGTCCCCATGTACCCGTGTTTACTACTTCTTGGTTTATTACATGCAACGTTTCAATACTCTTGCAGGTATCTTTATCACGCAATGATCAATAATGTATAAAAACTCTACATCCATGAATAAGAACAATTTAACAATCAAAAAATAACATTAATTAAGACTTATAACATCAAACATTTGTCTTTGAATATGACTTTCATATTTCTCTTCAATATAAGGTGTTAAAATGGGGACTGACGGCACCGCCTAAAATACAATCAACACCCATTAACCAACACAACTAAATATCTATTATCTTTAAGCTTATCTTTTTAATAATATTGTGTTCGGTAAAAATGATGGTGTCAGAATTAAGTGATGTACAATGAACAATTCAAAAATCTTGTCAGTATTAATGCTATAAAATAATTGAAGGGGGCATTTCCATACCACACCCAAGTCCATTTTTGACAGAAATGATATGTTGGCACAGGCGTAAAAATTCAATGGAAATGAAAGGTATAATACAAGTGTGAATGTCTTATTTTTATTTGTTTTAGAGTGCTGTCCCCTGTCAACGAAGGCGTGCCTCTAGTCATAGCACAGCTATGTTGGTAATAAAATATATATAAAATGACAAAATTCATTTTTTTTCCTTTTTCTCAAATCTTTACTCAAAGTGACTTAGGTGTGGTATGGAAATGACCCCTTCGATTGTTGCCCCACCCCCCTTCGCAGAAAGCAAGGACTATTTAAATGGAACACAACTCTCCTAATTGAGGTAAGATATTCAAACTTGGCGTAGGTGTTCATTTGGTGATTGACGTTTCTGGGGTTTAACGTCCACTTCCACTGATGGAGTTCGACGATGGTCCCTAATCTGCTTAGGGTAAGCAGAGATACGCCATTTGATTGGATAATGCTTGAGACACGGTAACTTTAGTTCACATTATAAACCCCGTACTTCCTAGTACGACCAACAAATAACATAACACAATAATGGCATTGTGGCGACACTAGAAACCAACTGTATTTACAATAAGCATGTACAAACTATATCAAAAAGAACATAAATACATAATATACAAACAAATCCCCATTATATTATTTTGAACAATTTACATAAATTTCCCTAGAAAATCAGTGTTGACGTGTCAACTAGTGTCGCCTGAAGTGACTTACACAGCTCAATGCACACGCATTTACACGTAATCTACGGAAGCCCATACGTGCACAACTATGGAAACACTCTTGCAACAATATGAAAATAATTTCCCTCTAATTCCTACGTCAAACGAGGGAAATAATATTTCACATTATAAACCCCGTACTTCCTAGTACGACCAACAAATAACATAACACAATAATGGCATTGTGGCGACACTAGAAACCAACTGAAACGTTTAAAGAACGGGGAATGGTGCAATATAAATATAGACAAATATGAACAATATATATAGATAGCAGTTACACATAGAACCAGTCTATAAACCTAAATGTTTAGATACAGATAAACGAATATTCAATTCATCTTTAACATAGCCATCCTTAGCTGATTCTGACTTCCACCTCCCGTGCCTTTTAAAAAGCCTATCAGGAATTCCAGCGTTAGCCGCAGCTGACGCACCACCAGCACGTAAACTATGCAAACCGAAACTTTTAATATCGCCGATGGTTGGTCTAAAAGATTCAATAAACTGCTCCCTTATACGTGTATAACTTATAGACTTATTGCATTTTCTCAAAAAATACCTTCCTTTACAATTATATAAACTTCGAAATATATAACAATTGGATTCAGGGGCTATATTAGCGCATTCTAAATACAACAAAAGATTAATTACAGGACAAAGTTTAGAATTTTGCCTAGAAATAACAACCCAAGCGCCATCTCTATAAGTGTCTGTCTTAGACTTTTCAACGAAAATTGACATATAAGTAGGATATATTACAATATCAGAACGACATAAATTCAACACCTCTGAAATACGAAAAAATCCCGCAAAACAAAATAAACTAATAACAATAATTCTCATTTTATACAAATTGTTCTGATCAAAATGCAAATCATACACTCGATTAAGCTGATCTACAGTAAGGATTTCTTTCTTCTTAATAGGCTTAATTAATTTACGTTTAGCGCCTTCATACACGTGCTTTACCATCATATGCTCTGTAGGAGAACTTTTACCCATAAGATTGTGAACCCATCGCATTCCAAAGTAAGCCTCATTAAGACTATGCACTGACACATTATTATCAACCATATAAGCCAAAAATAACGAAAATACAAGAGGATTAACAGGTAGCTGTATTTCTATATCATTGCACGCAGCCCATCTTTTCCATTTAATGTAACCTCTGTGATACTTCTTCGAAGTGTTATGTGCCCTGGAGCCATCTAATAAATTAGGAATTGAAGTTAACTGATTTACAATCTGTGTAGGTAAATCTATATACTCTTTTCCATAAGTCTGAAAAAACAGATTTATAAAGTCAACAACATATTAAATATAATAACAAAATTGTCTTAGTACTTTTAATTCATCCAAACAAGTATTCTCAAGGCTCTTCAGCCTAAAAACGCCTAAGTCCTTAAAGACATTCATAATCTAAAATCCAAATCCAAAGCAAGCATTTGGAAAGCTAATTCAACATTTCCAAAAATCCCTTTGCCAGATTTGCTAGGTGTGAAACCTTTTCTATCACCAGATAATACAATATAACTTTTTACAGCAAATATAAATTCGTCCCCACTTGGACATAACAGCGGCCAAAATCGCCCTGAATACCAAAAAGGTATAATTAACGTTCCATAAGCACGACACAGTGCCACGTGTTTTAAAACACGTTCTATCAGATATACCGGTGGAACAAACCACCCTCTAGATTCAGACCAATTCATTGTAAAAGCATCAATGCCAAAAGATCCTGGATTCCAAAATTTGGAATAAAATTTTGGTAATTTGGCATTATGAGATGACGCAAACCAGTCTATCGAATGACGTCCCCACTTCATATTTAAATAATTAAATATAGAACTAGCAATACCCCAGTCATCATAATCAATCAAACGTGACAAAAAATCTGCTCTTTCATTTTCTCGTCTCGGGACCCAGTCCATTTCCAATGATATTGTATTTTGTATTAAAAATTCAAATATATTTAAAGCAATACTATGCAAATCACAAGTCATACTCCCTTTCTCAACTATCTTAACCACATTCTGATTATCGGTAAACCACTTGATTCGATGCCCCCTTACAATATGGCCGATAGATTTTAGTACCCTTAAAACAGCCGATAACTCACGCCATGTGGAACTCTTTTCACTTTCCTTTTGTGTCCACATACCATGTGAAATACCCGCCGGTGTTTCTAAACAATAACCACCGTAACCAGAATTACTGGCATCACTGTATACTATTCTATCACAAGAAGGTTTGTAGTTTATACGTTTGGACGGACAATTAGATATTTTTGAAACCCAAAATTCAAACTCCTGGAAAACGTCTGGCGAGTTATCACCAATCGCGCATTCCAGGAATGCGCGGAAGCTATTGCTTGACTCATAAAACGAGACATAATTTGTGTTAAATTACCTAAAATAATCGACATTGAAATAATTTGTCCAACAATACTGGCTAAAAATTTTACATGTATTCTTCTATTCTTAGAGGCTAAATTATTCGCTTCATTTAAACATTTGGACAACTTATTAATACGTCGTTCAGGGACTTGCAAAATACCATGCTTTGTATCTATGATAATACCAAGAAACGTTAACTTCTCTACAGGATCCCAACATGATTTAATAACTTTAGGGACAAATCCTGAACTTATCAAATCATTTTTTACCTCTGTAGCTTGCACAATTAAAGTTTCTCTGCAACTATGAGCTCCTAAACCATCATCTAAATACATTAAAATTTGTTTTCCTCCCCCCGCCATTTAGCAATCAACGGTCGGGTTATTTTAGTAAAAATTAAAGGTGCGCTACTAAGACCAAAAGGTAACACTGTAAATTTAAAATATCGTATTTCATTATGAAACTTCCACGAAAACCCTAAGTACTCTGTGTGAGGATAATAAATATCAATATGATGATAAGCTGAATGAATATCGAAATTAAACATCCAAGAATTATTATTTACATAAATTAATGCAGTTCTAAGATCCTCATACTTAATACTCTTTTTCCAAAGATGCTTGTTTACTAACCGCAAATCTAAAATCAAACGTTTTTTACCACTACTTTGAATTGCGACCGATAAGGGATTAACTGCCTTAGGTTTACCAATGCACCTCTCAATTAAATTTCTAGCTTCAAGATCTAATATGGCCTGATGAACAAAGTCCCCGTGATTTAAAGCAGATTTATTATTACTTTCATGGATGACCCCCGGATCTGAATAGAAAGGAATTTTGTACCCATATTTAATGCATTCACAAACATACTCGGAAGACCCAATAGCCCTCCAAAAATCTAAATTTTTAACTAGTCTTCCCTTTACATAGATTTCAGAAGAACCACTTTCATATTCATAAAAATCATGTGTAAAATTGTCTTTAGTAGAGATATTACAATACTCATCTTTTACAAAATCCTCATGTTGAACTTTGCTGGACTTGATAGTTGGTTTCTCTGACTGTGTTGGGAAAGTCTCTTCTAAAATGACTGAATTCTCCACAGGAAAAACAGGCGCCATTATTTCTCTTGAAGGGACGAAATGAATAATTCTGTCCTCCACCATTTGACTTAGTTGCTGATGAAGAAGCTACAAAAGAAAAAGATGGATTATAAGAAGACCTTTTGAATTTTTGTTTAGAGATTCTTTCTTTTTTCTTTTTAATAGCTTTCGCCTCTGCCCGGTTAATCTTCTTATCATCATCTGAATCATCTGCTAAAGGATGGGCCTCATAAAGCTTTACAGTTTCCCACCCCCCTTCAGAGGAATCGGCAATTTTGATCAACTTAGTACGTTTATGTATTTTCTCTATACAATCCTTTAACAATTCTTTAGCATAATCATGTTTGTTAACATTAATAGCCCATTAAGCTTGAGTCAGATTTTCGGAAAGATCTCAATTATAATTAAATTGATCTTTGTTACCGTTACTTCTCCATACATGTTCCTTTTCTTCTTTCAATTTTTTCACACTGCTAGAAGTCCCCGTTACTTCATTCTTCAGAGCAGAGATTTCTGTATCTAATCTAGACCGTAAAAAATCTTTCAGATCCCTCTTCTGAGACTTTAATTGGTGTAGAATGTCTGTTAAAGTTACAGAATCTGATGGCTGATCTCGATCCATACTCTCATCGGAAGACATGATGTTGATAAGACAGCGTTGTGATCAAAATCAGTGTTGACGTGTCAACTAGTGTCGCCTGAAGTGACTTACACAGCTCAATGCACACGCATTTACACGTAATCTACGGAAGCCCATACGTGCACAACTATGGAAACACTCTTGCAACAATATGAAAATAATTTCCCTCTAATTCCTACGTCAAACGAGGGAAATAATATTTCTAATTAAGTGAGAGTGACGAAACTTAGAGCATAGTTTTATTACATAAATACCTTGATTAGGTTGATAATGAGGGCGATAAGCAATTTGATTGGTCGAAATTCTGGAACACAATAACTCTCTTATTGAGGTAGAATGTTCACACTTATAATAAGTAATGGAACTGTTTGCCAATAAATACTCTTTGCTTGACAAATGATTATTCAAATTATTTACTGATCTAAGACCTGAACGTGTTAGTTATATTACGTGGAAATGTATAAACGTGCGTGCTCTATAAAACCCGAACCAATCCGAAATAACGTACTTTAATAATTATTACCTGGCCCACGAGGGATCATAGTAACAATAACCCATATAACACAAATTAGTTTCGTTTCGTATAAAGGTTTGAAATTAAATCCCATTTACTATATAATCGGTATGCTTGCCTACTTTTATAAATTACAAAATACCTGGATTGTGATAATTTACACCTGCAATCATTTTCGCACCCTAGTTTCAAAACAATTTTAGTCTAGTTATTTACTAAATTAATAAATGCACTATACCTACATACTAGTTACACTATATACACCTTTTATGAAATGAAATGGGGTTTAAAATCCTACTGTTTTGGGCTAAGGAAGACGAACATATGCCATACAGTGTGCTATGATAGACATTTTGCCCGGATTGTATGGTGATGTAAGAATTCAAATAGTTTAAAATACTGTTACAATAAGGATCATATCATAAGCTCTGATAAAATGTCGGTTTTCGTCGGGAAAATGTTGCTGTTGCTGTTTATGGCAGTGACAACAAGTATCAAAGGTATGTAGTGGGTATAAGAAAAATTAGTTGCTGGCTAAATGGTCCCCGTCAGACCGGGACTCGATGTGGTTCAGATCTAAAACAAAAATGGCGATCCAAAGAGACTCATAATTTGATGAAATTACTTCAACCAGTCTCCGGGATCACCACAGACTCGGTAACTACACGATGTGGATACCGCCAAACAAAACCCCCAACGCGCTCTCAACACGATCCAAGAAGACTTACCGAACGGGACCCAGATGCGATGCACCACTTGAATATCCAGACACAATATGAAACTACAAGCCCATTTCTGATGGATGTGTACTGTATCTAGACTGAATCGAGTTTGTCGCGTTGGGGGCTGTGATTAGGTTGAGTAGGAGGTCTTATCAAGGTCTTTCTGGGTCTGGGATTGAACGAGTTAGTCCTGCACGATCTGGGTCGGCAAGTTCACTCGTCGGGAAAAGGTCACATTGATGCTTTTTTCACAAGACCTGCCACCCATGCACCCTTGGGTGATCTCCAACTGTTCAACGCGACTCGAAATAATATTTCAGTTGCGTAAGGGTGTGTTTATTGTGATAGGGGTTTTAGAGACCGGGCTGATGCCTTTTCACCAAGATCTGACGACGACCAAGAAGACCTTCTCCAGCTTTGTAGCACAAAACAAAATACTTGTGTCGCGTTAGGTCGTGCTTTGGTTGAACACACAGACCAATTTTCCAAAGATACATTATGGAAGATTAGATAGAGGGTTGTCAGTTCTCACTATAATAGTTAAAACTATATAATGTAATGACAATTGACCGAAAATGTCTTGTCAAATTTATCCACTGTGAACCGAGATTGAAACCAGTGAAATTTCCGCCAAGCTTCAATCATCATTACTAAAGACAGTACGATAAATGCATAGTCTCGATTATCCAGTTTTGTGATTTAATAATAAATGAGCGTTTAGCAGCATAAACGAATCTAATGCAGTCAATTACAAAGGTTAGCGTTGAGAGTTCATTATGGTCTGGATAAGGTAATTAATGTATTATTTACAATTTAGATAAAATTTCGTGCCTAAAGAAAGACCTGCAATAGGTAGATTTAGCTCTTGCATAATGCATGTTATTAATGCACGTGTAACACGCTATTATTGTTTGTTTCATTTAAGCTGAACTCAATGTAGCCTACAGGAAAGCAACCAGTCAAAGTTCGATCTATGAGCATGCAGAGTCCGATAGAGCTGTTGATGGTAACACAGATGGCGTGTTTACTCATGGAAGCTGTACACATACGCTGATATCTGGTACCTCTCAATGGTGGTGTGTCGATTTGCAACATATATTTAATATTACCAATATAAAACTATATAATCGAGTTGATGGCAGTAGGTATATTTTATGTTTAGAGATGTAGATTTTGAAATTTTCACGGTCTTAGTATTTGAATGCCAAGAGCCCTTTTTTCCATGAGAAGCTATCAATATCGATACCGGTTGAAATGAACCAATATGCGTGATTGTAATGACGACGATTAGGGATAATGATGACTTAAGAGATTTAGCTACTATACTTTAAATATGCGTTATGTAAGATTTCGATACGGATCTGGCCGTTCTTACTATAATATTAACAGTTTTAACATAGATAATGAAAAATTGAAATAAAGGATTTGAAGTTTTGACAACAAAATCGTAATGGTAATAACACAATCGCGATTGTCAGTCTTTTCTAACGTTAACCGATTATATGACGTGGATGGTGTAACCCATTCAACATCTAAGCTAGTATATGGCTTGATTGGAGAGTTGATTATGTGAATGGCTGTATAAATAGCTATTCGTGAATTGCGAAGTCACTAGATTATATACTGAATCAAGAATTTATTATTTGACATTGGGAAGAGTTAATTTGGAAAGTTGGAAAAGTCGGAAAAAAAGATGGCGGTTCTCACTAAAATAGTTAAAAACTAAATTATGTAACAGAAATATTCGAAAACAATCAGTCAAATTGTTCCATTCTGAACCGAGATATTACCGTTTGAATTTAAGGCCTTGAGCATCATTACTCCCGTTTGTTAATTAAATTTCTCAATGAGCGTTGAGCAGCAAATTGGATTAATAGTTTATGTGACATTTCAGGCGTATAGAAGGACTTGCAATAAGCAAATTTAGCTCTTGCATAATGTTTATTGTCCCCCGCCTTTCGAAGAAAGTTGGGGGACTATTAAAATGGGTTCGTCCGTCTGTCTGTCTGTCCGTCACACTTTTTGGGACACAATAACTCTTTTCCTAATTGAGCTAGAATGTTCAAACTTGGTGTATGTGTTTATTAGGTCAATGCCTTGATGGAGTTCGAAGATGCGCATTTTCCGCCTAGGGTAAGCAGAGATAAGCAATTTGATTGGTTGATGCTTTGGGACACGATAACTTTAGTTCTAATTAAGTGAGAGTGATGAAACTTGGTGGATAGTTTCATTACAGTAATACCTTGACTAAGTTCGATAATGAGCATTTTCTGCTCTGGGTAAGCAGAGCGATACGCAAATTTGATTGGTCGAGACTTTGGAACACAATAACTCTCCTTCTAATTGAGTTAAAATGTTCAAACTTGGTGTATATGCTTATTAGGTCAATGCCTTGATTGAGTTCGAAGATGAGCATTTTCCGCTTAGGGTAAGCAGAGATAAGCAATTTGATTGGTTGATGCTTTGGGACACGATAACTTTAGTTCTAATTAAGTGAGAGTGATGAAACTTGGTGTATAGTTTCATTACAGTAAAACCTTGACTAAGTTCGATAATGAGCATTTTCTGCTCAGGGTAAGCAGAGCGATACGCAAATTTGATTGGTCGAGACTTTGGAACACAATAACTCTCCTTCTAATGGAGTTAAAATGTTCAAACTTGGTGTATATGCTTATTAGGTCAATGCCTTGATGGAGTTCGAAGATGAGCATTTCCCGCTTAGGGTAAGCAGAGATAAGCAATTTGATTGGTTGATGCTTTGGGACACGATAACTTTAGTTCTAATTAAGTGAGAGTGATGAAACTTGGTGTATAGTTTCATTACAATAATGCCTTGACTAAGATCGATAATGAGCATTTTCTGCTCAGGGTAAGCAGAGCGATAAGCAATTTGATTTACCGAGACTTTGGAACACGATAACTCTCCTTCTAATTGAGTTAAAATGTTCAAAATTGGTGTGTATGCTTATTAGGTCAATGCCTTGATGGAGTTCGAAGATGAGCATTTTCTGCTTAGGGTAGGCAGAGATAAGAAATTTGATTGGTTGATACATCGGGACAAGATAACTTAGGTTCATCTTGATTGTTGATTTTTATGCCAATACAATGACTGCATTTTCATTCAGTAATGGATTCAACAGTAACAGTGTATAGAAACGATTGACTCAGACACGAGGGCCCTTTCCCTTGGCCAGAGGGGCCCTTTTGTCAAGCGTGGGGCCCTTTTGTCTGCCTTTAGGGTCCCCCTAACTAGGGTACATTTTCATTTTTCTCATCGGTTTTAGCATTTTTCTTTATAAAACACTTTTGGATGACACTTTTTGTACAGTTTGATTGCTTGATACGTTTGAAAAAAATAAATGTGCGATTAATTAATATGTGTCATCTATTTATTTTGGGATTTCGGCGGGGGACATCAGCCTCACTGTTGGCTTGTTTAACCATTATCGTCGAGGGATTATTTTCTCACCAGTTGTCAGATAATAAAGATTGCATGATATATTTTGGGAGTTGATTGTTAGCTTGTGGATTAATGAGTATATAAATAATCATTGATTCAGAAAAGGGCATGTAAGAAGGCAGATTGAGTTGGTACATAGCACATCTTTAAATGATAATGTTGGTGTCAACCACTGTTAATGGACGAGCTAAAACTTCCCTCTAACGTAAGATCTCGTGTACTTATATAATGTTAAAGGTTTGGTAATTGTTAAACTGGCTTTTCCCATTTTTCTCTCGTTCTCTAATCTCGTGACAGTCGATTATTTTTATGAATTGTATTTGCGATCAAATATCCTCTCACAGTCTAATATTGGAACTGTCCGTCTCCAAAGGAATTAACCGTTAGCTGAAAATCGACCGTATATCTAATATGGCTTTCAAATTGAGTTGGTTTGATACAATCGTCGTTACCCATCTACTGACGACACCAACATCTTGTCAAAACTTCAAACGAGGATAACTTCAGTCAGAATAACGCAATTTGAATGACATTTGGAATATATTCCTTTTGAATTAGTATCTGTTTTCTAACGTTTAGAACAAGAACGACGGACGAGCTCTTTATATAAAGCTTACCTGATATATGTTTAACTGTATTTGCTGTGTTGTTGAGTTATAATGGAGTCTGTAGTACAACTGGTCTGACATTAGTTGCATTATGTTATAAAGATAGAATATCCAGAACACTAGATCTGTAGTATAATACATGGATCTAATCATCCTTCAGGTGAAACCTTCACTTACATTTTTCAGGCCAGGGAAGGTTAAAGGGATTTGATTTGTTGTTAAATTCCAATGGAGTTTGTAGTGCATCTGGACTGATATCAGCTAATTCATGTTATGACGATAAACAAGCTGGTACACAAAATATATATACCATAGATGAATGTAATCAACCTACCAAGATACCTATGTCTGGAAGAGTCGTCTATATTGTTGCCTATGGATCTCCAGCGGAATTAACCTTGTGTGAAGTTGAAGTATATGGTTAGTATTATTATTTATAATGAAGGAGCCTGTTTTCCGGATACAGTAGTTTTTAAATGGGCATAATACTTTTTACACGATGGAAACATTGGATATGAAGTGAGCCATACCGATTGTTAGCAATGCTTCTACCATATCACCTACTAAATCTTATTTACTCACACATGGTTTAACTGCGAAAACTTTGCTATTCCACATAAAGCAAGTAGATTCTTTCCGCCTGGACGTACTGTTTAAATATGACTTTATCCTAACGAAGGAAGACGATGACCTGCTTTTTTTCGATTTGCATGGATTTACCTAACAAAAACAGCATTTACTCACACGCATATGCTCTTTCCAGTTGCCTGTGAAGCAGGCTACTACGGGCCAGGGTGTTACCAGAAACAAAATTTCTCGTTTGCTGGTTAAAGACGACAGAAACCTCGCCAGAAATTAATCTTTCAAATAACTTGTATTCGATATGATTGTGTCAATGTGTCATGTGTTATCATCATTTTGATTAATTGGCGGGTTGAAAGAAAGGTGTCTTATTAATTTTGAAAATATTTGATAAGTGCTCCCAGAACAGTCCATCCCAGGTTTACGTATTTTGCAACATTCTACGGGACTTACGTGATTGATAATACAATTATTGCCTAGCCTGGTCAAGAGAGAAGGAAAACAATAAAACGTAGATAAATTATAACTATTATTCCAGTTGCCTGTGAAGCAGGCTACTACGGGCCAGGTTGCTACCAGAATTGTCCAAAACGATGTCTCAACAAAATTTGTGATGATGTGAGTGGTAAATGTGTTGGGTGTAATGCAGGAAGATATGGAGATAAATGTGAAGACACCTGTCTCACTTGTCATGGATCATGTAGACAGTTAGATGGAATATGTTTAACTGGTTGTAAAGATGGTTATTGGGGACCAAATGGATTATGTCTAGAGACGTGTGGGTATTGTACGACAAATGGTTGTAGGATAGAAGATGGTGTATGTTACAATGGGTGTAAAGATGGCGTCAATCACAGGAAATGTTCAGATGGTAATTATTGGTTTCTTACTGTCCGCCCATTCTCCTTGTCCAGATTGGTAATCGTCAATAGACCAGTCTTGGCGAATTTCATTAAAATAATTTAGGAAATATTTTTACATGGTAATTGTTATTGGTTTCTTCCAACAACAAATGAATTCAAAAAGATTAGACGAGCATTTAAGACTTAAATGTCTTACTTATTTTCTCCACTGTCTCACGCTTGACGAACCTGATACACGCTAACCGATATGGTGATAAGCTTAACATGTTGGTATCAGTGTGTTCACACTTACTAGAAATTTCGCTTACATTGTTCTGATGTCGCAAACGGTTTGTACTACCATAATGCAGGAAAGTTGCGTCTGGGTAGTGCATTAACAAAGCGTATCACCTGCCCACCTTCCCTTGGAGATCGTCTCTAAATTTAGGGGTGTTGCGTCAGTGTCAGAACACATTCTCGTTGTGCTCGTCGTTCCGTAACATTGTGTCCTTGTATCAACAGGGCGGGGGGGGGGGGGGGCTACAGTGCCGCGCTTCGACCTCTAGCTGGCCGGTCACCTATGGCTTGCGGCTGTGGTTTCGTGAGCTTGTGTGGCATGGAGATAGGGGCGCCTTCTCAACCTCTGCTAAAGACCCCTACGCGCAAGCGAATTATTGAAATAAAATGAAACCATATGTTAGTCCCAAATGACCTAGTGTGTGTCGAGTGGACGTTAAACCCCATTTCTCTCTCTGTATCAACAGTGAAAATAGGACAATTTCTGGTCATTGTCCGTCACCCAAGCGCCATCTGTAGGCCAGTATGGCAGACAGATAGGTTATGCGGCACTAACATATACTAAATGACATATTATTTATGGTACCCAAAATTGTTTAGATCTATTTTAAGGCCTTTTTAAATATTTTTGAGGACCCTGGCTGCAGCCGAATCAGTCATCCTGTTTTATCTATGTGTCATAATTGTATAGATTTCTATTCTATATAAAACTTAACATGATCTATGTTTAGTTTGATTTGAGATGGTACATCAAAATTACATAATCTATTATACGAAACTTCATTTTCTTCTAATGTTATTTTGTCAAACATTTCCACTAAGTACAATAAGTAGTAGGACAAAACAACGCTGTTAAAACATACGCCATGCAGTGTGCTGCCAACTGCCATCGTATCATTTACGTGCACGCATAGGCGCACGAGCCCCGCCCCCCCCCCCACTAACTTTCGGGCAAGCTGACTTTTCGGGCAGACGGGTAAATTGCGAGAAAAAAAAACAGTTCATGTACTTGGCAAAATAGAGTGCCCAAAATCTAATAAATCACTGATTTTACGGCGGCCATTTTGGCCCGATTTTCCCGAAATTCAAACTCAACCATCCTTACAATGTAACGGTGATAAAATCAAACGTTTTTTTAAATTGGATAATAATTGTGACCTCCAGAGGGACCACAAGCTAAAGAAAGGGGGATTTTGCGTATAACCAGGGGCCATAATTCAGGAAGTTACGATCCGATATGCGCAAATATCGAAAAGAACCAAGATCTTTGGGTTATAACGATGAATTTCAAGTTTCATCAAAATCGAATTAAAATTGTGACCTTTACAGGGTCCACAACCTTGATATACCATTTTTTAACAGTATTCGCCTACAAACGGCGGCCATTTTGTATGGCAATTTTGGTTTGATTTTCCCGAAATTCGAACTCAACCTTCCTTACTGTGTAACGGTAATATAATCAAACGTTTTTTTAAATCGGATAATAATTGTAACCTCCAAGCTAAAAAAAGCGATTTTGCGTATAATCAGGGGCCATAATTCAGGAAGTTACGATCCGATATGCGCAAATATCGAAAGGAAGCAAGATCTTTGGGTTATAACCATGAATTTCAAATTTCATCAAAATCGAATCAAAATTGTGACCTCCACAGGGTCCACAACCTTGATATACCATTTTTTAACAGTATTCGCGTACAAACGGCGGCCATTTTGTATGGCAATTTTCGTCCGATTTTCCCGAAATTCGAACTCAACCTTCCTTGGGGTGTAACGGTGATATAAACAAACGGTTTTTTAAATCGAATAATAATTGTGACCTCCAGAGGGACCACAAGCTAAAAAGGGTGATTTTTCGGACAATCAGGGCCATAATTCGGGGAATTACATTCCGATAGCCGCAAATATCGAAAGGAACCAAGATCTTTGGGTTACAAACATGCATGTCAAGTTTCATCAAAATCGGTTCAAAATTGTGACCTCTATAGGGTCCACAAGCTAAAAACGTGATTTTTTGTACAATCAGGGGCCATAATCCATGAAGTTTTGATCCGATACATGCCAATATCGAAAGCAGTCGAGCTCTTTTGGGGATAAACCTATATTTCAAGTTTCGTCAAAATCGGATAAGAATTGTGACCTGTAGAGAGTCCACAAACAAATTGTGGACGGACGTCCGGACGGACAGGGGCGATGACATAATACGTCCACGTGAAAATGTGGGCGTATAAAAAAATTGGGGGGGGGGGGGTCCATACAAGGTCAGTTACTTTTCTTCGCCTCTCCAAGAAAATCGGCGCTGCTGTCTGTAAACCCGAAATTTTTTCGGGCATTTCTAGTTTTGCTTCCCTAACTTACATCGAGCCCTAATATAACACTAATTTTTCTTTTAATTGAATACCACGAATTTGTACCGAGTTGGCTATGGATTAAAACATTTTGTCTGGAGTGGTTAAATTTTCAAAAAAAAATTCCGGGAGGGTAAGACCCCAAAACCCAGCGACGATTGATTGGTTGTGTTGGAATTCGTTTGCGGCAGTTACGATTTCAAAATTTTCTCCCAACGGTCCCATCTTCTTGGACTGTAAACGATTCATTGGAATTTGAGTCAGCCATCTATATAATTATAGGCTATAATAAACAACAGTAGAATCTGTATTAAGCAGCCACCCGTGGGAATTTTTACGATTGACCGCTTAACGGGAGTGGCCTCTTAAAGCCCCAATACCACTATTGTTGAAACTGAATAATATGTCCCGTAAACCTTTTCAAATGTGACGTGGATTTTAAAATATTTTCGAACCTTCTGGACAAGTAAAATAGGTTGTAATAGATAATTTACACAACAGGTAGGACGCTTAAACATCTAGTACTTAGAATAAGGCTATTATTTATTTTCTCGAGCTGCCAAGCCACCAAGAGTGTTATTGTCCCTTTAATAAAATCTCAGGGATTTTTGTTTTTTTTCTTTTTTTGGGGGGGGGGGGGGGTGTTGCTGACATCAAAATTTGGCCGTCGCTAAATCTCGGACACAACATCCGTAAACTTGTCATTTTGTACCAATCTTCAATACTACTGTCTATCATTGTGATGCATTCGATAATATTTATCCATTTTTTTGTAAAATCTCATGTTTTTTGTGCTGACGTCAATAAATATTACGCTTGAATGCATTGGAAGCAAACACCATTATTTCACTTGCATCGGTAAATTTGGCCGTCGCTGAATATCGGACATAACTTCTGTAAACTTGTCATTTTGTACCACCATCAATACTAGTATCATTGTGATGCATTTGATAATATTTAATCATTTTTGTGAAGAAAATCGATGAATTAATTTTATTTTATCAAATAAGCACATGAACAAAAAAAAAACAACGCTGATTTTGCTACCGATTCACAGGGGGTGTAACTCTGTATAAGTGGCGTTAAAAACGTCTATTTAACAATATTGAGGCTTTTGTCGATACTTTCAGTTTATTCAATTAGTATCAAATAATGTTCCATTACGTGTGAAAACAATGATCAGGTTAGTCGTTTAGTAAAACAAAAGATTAATTAACAGATAAATTCGGGTTAATTGTTATTTTCACGTTTCTTTTTACCTGCTCAGTGGGAGTCCAGTTAATTGATTACTATACACGGGATTAGTGGGGGAGTTACGAAGAACGACAAGATGGTATCATTCAACAATGGCCGTAGAATGGGCGATGTTTTGTTAAATTTATTAGCAAAATAGTGACCGTTGAATAAAGAGATGAAACAATAGAGTTTTTACGGGGGAAATTGATTGTGACCGCCTACAAAGAGATATCGCTGAATAGGAGTGGCTGCTCATACGGATTCTACTGTACTTTGAAGTTGTTTTGTTCACGGGCTGAAATAGCAGGAAAACGTGTTTGCAGCCGTCAAATATCCCAACATTTTCTTTTGAGGTGGGGCGGGGGTAAACAAGATAACCTCCGCTTCTTCGCCTCTTGAGGAACACCGGCGCCTTTTTCAAGGATATCGGATTCTGCCCCCCTAACTTTCACGTGCACGCTAATGTGTACACGGGACCTCGGTTTTTCGTCCCATCCGAACGACTAGACAGCTTTCCTCGTCATACCCTCCGTTCTGCATCACTGAAAAGGGGAAACCACGCCGGAAAATCGAGATGAACTTTCTCGGCCAATGCAAGTGTCGATCACCCGACCTCCAGGCTAGCGAGCCAGCGCCCATTTGCGTATAAACACAACAGTTGTAACTTAAAGCGGCCTATAAAAAAACCATATCCTAATGCATGCCGAAATTCAAAAGTGTATGGTACTATTGAGAGATGGGAAGTAGGCAATTTTAGGCATCACCACACTTTCCTGATACCTGCTGTCAATCAAATGCTGTCATGCGTACATCCTATGTCCCAATGTTTTAGATTCGTGTAAAAATGCTCTGTACATATCCTCAAACAATCTCTTCTATTTTCCATTTATTTTAGAATGTGAGATGAGAAAACCAAATACAGAAATTGTAGGAAAGTAGATTTAGCGATTGTTGCTACCGAATTAAAACGAAAGGACCTTCAGATTGATGGTATCCCGAACCTTATGATTATTATTTATTGTCTATTTGTGATGAGAGAGAGGGCGGGGGCACAAGCATTGCTTACTATTTGTGACGGGGGGTGGGGTGCATTTCTGAGGGAATATAGTTAATTTCTCTGCTACGCATACACTATTGTCGCTACAATGCTTTTGCCATCAACTGTTCCCCAAGTACAGCATACAGGGTTAAACGGCCAAGAAACATAAATTGTAGCCTTTGGGGGCGAAACCCACATTCGATTAGCATAAGTGGGATGAGTAAGTACACTTTGTTTTACATAAGTATTAATTATAATACAGTAGTCACAATTTATTACGGTTGTTCTGGCAATGCAGGGCGTCTAGTCGTGCAAATTGTACCAAAAGCCGAGATTCGTTTATCCGTCAGTTTTCGTTTTAATTGGATGTTGAATGCATCAATTTACCCCAGACGGAGAAGAGAGAGAGAGAGAGAAAGATGGGATTTAACGTCCACTCGACACAAACGGGTCATTTTGGGACTAACATGGTTTCATTTTATTTCAATAATTTGCTTGCGCGTAGGGGTCTTTAGCAGTGGGAGGAAACCAGAGTGCCCGGAGGAAACCCACGAGGTTGAAAAGGCGCCCCTATCTCCATGCCACATACGCTCACACCAGGGCTCGAAACCACAGCCGCAAGCCAGAGGTGACCGGCCAGCTAGAGGTCGAAGCGCGGCACTCTAGACCACTAGGCCATCCCAACCCCCGACGGAGAAGACAACCACAATGATATTATGTTTCATGTACTCCTCCACCCTTCATTTAAACTGTATAAACATCTAAAGTTGCTTGTGTCTTTATAAAATGTATAGAAACGGATAATACCTCGCACGTTTACCTATCTCAAGGTCTCGAACTGAATCTCGAATATACGTTTGAACAAGTTGCTTCAGTCTGCGTTAAATGTGTTAAACTATTCGAGAATATTTGAAACCTTAGGGTTTTGGTGAATCATCACGATTTATTGCAGAAGGATAAAGAATTTGTTTACGTTGAAATATGGGGCAGGCAGTTTTTAAGTACGTGTTATTCCACTAATATGTAAAACTCGTGACTATTAAATGACATACACCACTATTATATAGCCAGATTGCTGTATTCGATAATGATGTGTGTTCTAATTAGTCACACTTTTACACCAGAAGTGACATCTTTTACGGGAATTACAGACATGCTAATTCTTAACCAGTGTCACTCGGCAATCCTCAGCAAATTCCAGTACCTATACATCTGGTCTCGGCTGTATGACGAAGACCGCCATTAGAACAACTTTCAAGTTCCCGGATTAGCAACGGCGTTGCCCATGACGACGCCTTTGAAGAATGTTGTATCTTACGAAGTTTGAAGCTGTTTTTCTTTCACGTTTATCCGATTTTCTTTAGACAAGGACAAACTTGCACTCAAAATTCTACACACCCTTCGAACGACGCAATTTTGAGAACTTCTTTCTAAAGCGACAAGTTGTCCTAATAAGTAAATCGGCATCGCAAATGGATAGGCGTACATATCACTTACCGTCATACAGCCGAGGCTAGATGTAGGTTCCGGAACCTGCCGAGTGAACCAGTGTGAGCTAATAGCCCGAATGTTGTCGGTCGTGGGCGATTTCCGATGTTAACAGGACAGGAATAAACGCAGTGCATAGAACTGTGTTGAAGTTAGCTGTAGATCATCCCACCGGAAGCTGTCCTCGGAACCATCATATGATCGTCTACCAACAGGGTTAATAAAACTACAGTTGACGTTCTGTGGATACCACCACCCGCCATTAAAACGTCCTGGACAACTATAACCACTTGAGTCTCGATCATAAGTAGAAAAGGGTCGTCCGTCAATACTGTACGCTCCACCAGTAAGATAGTCAGTTTCGTTTGCCCTTGCATTTGATCCTGAGAGTAAGATACGGTAACTGTCCGATTGATTGGTCAATACGGCTGACTGGTACTGGACTGCTTGTATCACAGGATTAAAATTCAACTGAACTCTCAGAGTACACTCTTGTCCATTATTCTGGATGATGTTATGCACGTGTTTTAATCCTAGCCAATATTCTCCATGGACTTCCCCGAATCCTTCTCTGTATTCCGCCCAGGTTCTGTTAAAATCAACGTCATGGCAAAATTTTGTTCGATGGTGGATTATAGTTTTTTTTCCGAGGCATTTTACTTCTAACACTGGCCCAGCATCAGATGGTCGAATGAAGACAAGCATGTATCTAGCTGGTAGAGTTATAGTACTGGATACATTTCCACAATCTGTATAGGAAAATAAACAATATATATTAAAAGGTTTCACATCTCAGATCAAGCAAAATATAGTTGACTAGGCTTTAAAATCTTATATAGATTAAAATAGTCCTCCACCCCACCTTTATTGAAATACACTGTGGATGTATATAATATACATAACTGCAAAATAAACAGTATAACACAGTAGAAAAAAAAAACACACGATAAACATGAAGTACCATGCTCCCTCCCCCAACCACACACCAAAATAGAGGGGGTTCATTAAGTAACAAGGAAAATAGGGGACCCCCCCACCCACCTTCTCTTACTCCACAGGAAGCGCAAAGACATCATGTATTTTGTATGTTATCGGATATGGAAGGGTATCGTTGACAAATATTAAATGTTCTGATAAAATGTATTTTCCATTGATTACGTGTAAAAAGTACAAAGTCAAAATACCTCTACAGCCAAAGTTACATGTTATATGCAACGTGTCAAACGACAAATGTTGGAAAATGTTGTTTTTGACGTGTGTACAATAGACATTTGCTCATTACATTTGCGCTCTGCCACTTCTCATTTGTCCTTGCAGGCGCGGATCCAAAGGGGGGGGGGTGTCCAGACTCCCCGCCCCCATGCTCAGGCTTGAAAATTTTTTATGCGATTTTATTGGCGATTTAGACCTGTAATGAACCAAATTGAATCTAATTTACCAAATTTTTCTGGGGGAGCCCCCCCCCCCAAACCCCCCATTCATCAGTTGAGCGCAATTAGTTAAATAATTATCAAACCTAGACCACCCCCCCCCTGCAAAAAATCCTGGTTCCGCGCCTGCCTTGACGCTATGTATATATAGAGAATCTCCTACAAGTGTTTTTTGATATCAAAAAACATGAGTTGGAGATTTTATTTATCATCCAATCGTTTCTTACATATTTTTTGATATCGAAAAACACAAGTTGGAGATTTTATTTATCACCCAATCGTTTCTTACATGCACAAATAGATACATATAATTCTTTGGTATAGATTTCACTTTAATGAATCAATTTACATTACAGCGTAGTGATACATCAGTTTTTTTGACAGCAGTTTAGCTATTGCAACGTCTTATATATTGACCCAGTATTTCCTTCAAGGTCAATTAAATAAAAACAGTTTCTTTTTATCCAAAAACAAAGTCACTTTTTATTTAAAATAAGTAGTTCCTTTTTGATTGACCAATCAAATTCATGTAAAGCGATATTTCCTAAGGAGTAGATTATGTAATTTATCATACAAGCGATATCTACTGTCAAATGTGTTATTGGGTGATAAATCATCTTACCCAGAGCATCATCTCCATGGTATGCAAATGTAGATATCACGTGACTTATTCACATATTTGGAAACGAGGCCGAGATCAACCTCCCATACAGTAATCCAGAACTATATAAAAAGATTATTTACCTTTAGAAATATACACGATCAAATTTGGATGATACTAAACTATATTACCATGTACAATGTATAGCCTACTCTTTCCTCTCTTTAAGTAGCCTTTAAAATGTCAAAATACGGGACTTAATACATAATTCGAGTTATGGAAATATGTTTCTGTGACGTTTTGAATCCGCCAGTTATGTCCTTGCACATTCAGAATTACTTATTTTAGAAAAAGAAAAATCCTCTTTGTTTTGTTGACAGAAATGTGTCGCTGTCCGACAGTAACCTAATTGCTAAATATAGACTGTACTTTCAATTTAACCGAGGTCCCGTGTACAAATTGGTGTACACGTACAAGATTCCTGGTCAGTTGGAATTCGATGTAAGAGTAGGCCGTAGTGTCGCTCAGGGGCGGACATAAAGATTTTGTTGGGGAGAGGGTAGAAAAAATGCGACCGACTGATGCACATGGTGGGATGGCTGAACGGTTAGCAGACCCCGGAGATGATTGTCTGCGCACAATGATATATACAAAGCGTAAACGACAAATGAGAAGTGGCAGAGCGTAAATGTAATGAGGGAAATGTCCATTGTATACACGTCAAAACAGCATTTTCCAATGAAACAATTGTAATTTAACACTTTGCATTTAACGTTTTACATTTAACTTTGGCATTAGAGGTATTTTGACATTATCATTACCGGTATTAAGACTTTGTACATTGTACTTTTTACACGTAATCAATGGAAAAGACATTTTAGCAGAGCATTTAATATTGGCAGCGATATCCTTCCATAATCGGAATATATGTTTTCCTTATTATCATTTTGTTTTCCTATATACAAAAGTGGTTGAAAAAGAGACAGACCACTTCGATGTGTACATAGATGGCGTAGTATTATTCAAGGCTATTATATTTTCAATAGATTCTCGGTGTCTTAGCTTTTGGAAAAATATGAGAAGCTAATAGAAGTATTTTGGCATTTACAGAGTTAAAAAAATCGATGGAGTTCGTGTGTCCTTTAATATTGCTGTCCTGTAATACATTTTTAAAATCTAGCTTAAAGTCAGCACTAATTGGTTTTATTGTTTGGACCTGGGTAGTTTAAACCCGAATGTCTAACGGCGCCGAGAGGGGCAATTTATCATAATTTGCTTTTAATCCTCGTGCTATTCTGATTTCGTCTATATTACTTAATACTTTTTCCAATGTATTTAATTTTCGATCTAAAAATACTTGTTGTTTCGTCCGCTAATTGTAAAATTTTATATTATTTTTGTTTACGTTAATTACTGCTATTGATGAGTCGTTTTGAATTACTGATGGAAATATTTCTGCGCTTAAAATAAATAAATATGGAGATAAGGAACACCCTTGTCTTACGCCTACGGATATTGTAAACCTCTTTGTAGCCCATCCATTGTTTGTAACACTACTTCAACCATCTTTATAAAATATATTAACCCATCTCTTAAACGATTTATCAGAATGAACAAAATCCAGCGCTTTATCAATAAAACTCCGCTCGAATCTAGCATAGGTTTTTTCATAATCAATCTGAAATAGCATGCCTTCTTCGTCGTTTTCTTTCATATATATTACGTCAAATATAATTTCAATATTTTGTCGAACATAGCAACACGAATAAAACCAGTCTGATTTGTACTTATTTTATCAGTCAGTATCTTTTAAGTCTGCTTCTTACTTTATTTTATAACCGCAGTTAAGTTGTGTTATAGGCCTACAATTTTTCATGTGCTTATAAACCTTGATCGTGATTTTGTAACAAGGTTATAATATCACGTTTTTGAGAAATACTCGTTTCATTTAAAAACAAAATGAATTGAAAGGTTTAATTACAAGATTGTTAATATGGCTCCACATTATTGAATACAGCTCGATTGGATGCCATCGCTAACCGGAGTTTTTTCTCCGATTTTGAATGTTTTTAAAACAACATTTCTTCATTCAGCATCAGTTATAAGTCAATCACAAATGTCTTCTTCGGATTAAAATAGACATGTATTATTCGCAGTGCTTAAATAGATATGTTGTTTATACATGCTCACTGTTTTTAATTACTTTAATTATAGATTTTGATCAGATTGACGTATTTCATTTAAAATTTATTATGTTTCCTGCAATGTCATCGTATAGGGTAGATTTTATTTAAAATATTTTGTGGGTTTATTATGCTTCCTGCACTGTCATTGTATAGGGTAGATTTTATTTTTTCACACCCATTATCATTAGCTAGGGGTATTTATTTTGTAAATGTCCATTTTTTCTTAGACTCCTTCAATTATTTTAAATCTCTGCTAGAATGTTTCCATTATGCCCCATAGCAAGGGCGCATTACAATATGTCATTCTCCCTTCGGCTGTTATTTCTTTAATAATTTTTATATGATTTTCATCTCTTAAAAGAGATATATTAAGTTTAAAGAAACCGGGTCCGCGTTTATTTTTACTGCGTGTTAGCGATAAGTCAATGATAGAATGGTCTGTTTTATATCCGTTACTTATATTTGCTGATCTATTTTGTGTAAAAAGTTGAAATGATGTTATACAATTATCAAAGAAACATGTTATCATTCTACCTGGTAGATTAATTGTTGTCTTTAATTATCCGTGATCTTTCTACTTATTATCATTATGTTTGTCATGAATTCTACTCGGTTTAATGTGTGCATATCTCCATAATGTCATTTTTCAGTAAATTTGAATATTTTCTGTGTGCTTTAGCATTAGGCTGATACCGAAGGACTTGACGACAACCACCAGGTTACAAATGACACATCTTACTTAACTATATTACAGATAGCTACAAACTAATATGAAAGGCAGGCAAAGTAAATTGTCACCTGATGGCGTACTCGATTGATATTCGCCGAAAATGCTAAAAATTGTGTTCACCGAATCTGGAATAGGAATATCGACCAAAATGGTTCAATTCTGATCAGTATTAACAAAGTTATGATCAATTGAAATTTCTTCGATCAAGAGGCTGCTCGAGCGTATTTATTTTATTGTTAGTTGTGAAACCTGACGGGCCTAGTTTGAATTTTAAAGGGACAACAACATTCTTACTGGCTTGGTAGCTCCAGAAAATAAATAACTCCCTTATTCTAAGTACTAGATGTTTAAGTGTCTTACCCGTTGTGTAAATTATCCATTACAACCTATTTTACTTGTCCAGAGGGTTCGAAAATATTTTAAAATCCAAGTCACATTTGAAAACGTTTACGTTAGACTTTTCAAATCAATTGGTTGAATTTTTCCAATTTTTTAAAATAGGTGTGTTAAGATGAAATTTATATAATCATTTAATTGGAATATTCTAAAATAATACGATTTGTTGACCAGAATGAAGATTGGGACATATTATTCAGTTACAACAAGAGTATTATTGGGGCTTTAAGTTAAGAGCTTATCCTAAGTTGTTATTTCGATTTGGTTTTCGTAAATTAAATCAAATAAACAATCAATCTGAATATATATTTAGCGTGCCAAATGAGGCATCGATGCTCTGAAATACACCTGGCTCCACTTAAAACGCGTGAAATATCTTTGTACCAGTCCTCCGTACCTGTTAGTATATGCTGACATTGATCACCATAGTAACCAATCGGACATCTGGAACAGTTTTTTTCGTTGCACACAAATTCCTGAAAGAACAAATGAAACTAAAGGGACGGGCACGCACAGTCCATATCAATCTGCAAAAATACAGATCTATATTTCTTTTCGTTTTTTTTTTACTTTCGACGACCTGTACTACATGGAGATCTGACATGTAATAGTGGAGGGTCGCGTTAGAGGTCATACGGGCGGCTTTTGACCCACGTCAGACATTGTATTAACTATCATCGTTGGTGGTTCAGGTGGGTTACAGTTCCGGGTACCTCATGCCAAAAAGTCGCTGCATCAGACCATGTCATTGAATAATCCCTAACACCATCCAAAATGCGGATTATATACCAACTATTCCACGTCAAGGCAGCTACCTAATAAACACCTACACCAAGTTTGAACATTCTACCTCAATTAGAAAGAGAATTATTGTGTCCCAAAAGTGTGATAGACGGACGAACCCATTATAATAGTAACAATAAAGATGGATATGGGAACGACTGATTGGAGGACCATGGGATCTGATACCCTTCTGTATGTACAATGCCGATTTTCTTCTTCATATACAGTTCTTGCACGCACATGATACTCGACATTTACTACCTGAAATCTAAGGTGCAGTTTATTCTCACCTGTCTGTAGCAAACTTTGTTAGCAATAGTTTCATCTGTGATACAATTCTCGCCAGAATCAAACAAAGTGCACTGGTTGGTTTGCGAATCGAACATAAATCTTCTACACGTCTCATCAGATGAACATTCAACTCCGCAGCTAATAACGTTCAACGATGTACTGTGTGAAAGCGGATCATTGAACACAGTGCTGCTACATTCTTCGAGCTCTGGAATCACCTTCGTCTTAAAATACCCGGAATTGTATGTTCCGCTACCAGCGGAGATCAAACAACAAAGGAGGCAAAATAAGTAAATCATTTTCACCCAACACCGAACAAGAATTTTAAAAATTATGTTTCAAAAGATCAACAGTCCTGCCCAGCGACTTTCACATTGAAGTGGAATCTCGAAAATGTCCTTCTCGTAAATTGTTAACCATGGTTTATCTTAGCATCCTCGTAGAACTAAAACAATTTATTACAAATTACAATGTCATCTATACGTAAATTTTACCAATAATATTTCGTGTAATTACCAAGCACTTTGTCAGCTTCTCACTGAATTTAAAAAATGAAAATATCCTTACATTATAAAGTCAACATTCTTAGAACTATAATAGTAATGGGATTATTTTAGAAATAACAATGTGAACTTTTAATCGTCTCAGATAAATACCATCTGCATTATGTCTTAAAATCGATTTCCAAGTACTTAATATAATATATGAAGCTTGTTTGGAGTCCTGTTTTAATGGGGGAAACTGCATCTCGCAGATTACCTACTGCAAGAGGTGTGCCGATTTTTATTAGTGAATTATTGGTATATGGTTGAAGTACGAGTAATTTGCTTTGAAATCTTCAACTGGCGTGGTTTCGAATCCCTAGTTGTACGTGGCAAGGAGTAGGGTCGCCTGTACAGTCTCGTGGGTTTTCTCCGGGTAGCCCATTTCCTCCCACAGCTAAAGACCCCTACGCACAAGCGAATTATTGAAAAAAAAAAACCCAATTAAAACCTAAGTTATTCCCGAAATGACCCAGTTTGAGTGGAAGTTAAACCCCATCTCTCTCTACCTATTGCTTTGACGTTTGCCGAAGTTCACATCCTCTGTCTTTTTAATTTCATTTAAATCCTTGTCACCATTGTCCACACAGCTAAATCGGAAACATCTTGGATGAATTTTGTCATCTTGTCAATCATGAAAACGGATTGGGCCCAAATTGGTCATTTATAGGTGGGATGGGGGGTGTAGTAAACTCCCGTCAAAAGGCAACACCCTGTAACTCGCTTTTTTCGTATTTTGGGGAAATAAAACAAAATATAATGAGTGAATATCAAACTCCAGCGTATCCATTTATTTGACTACTGAGTTTCTAGGGTTTTTTTCTGTGGCATACTAGGCAAATGAAGGAAGTTGCTAAGTTGTGCCATGCGTGTAACTGCTAACAAAACCAAAACATTGGAATATCTTGTCAACAACAGGGTGCACATACCCTAGCAACTACAAATTTGGTCCTAGCTCAGTTTTGACGGGAGTACAGTGGAAACAAACCAGATCGTTTCGAGAATTGACAAATAACCGGAAATCGGGCAGTGATACTATTCCAAGACTAATGGAGTACAAATACATAATAGAAGCAGGCCCGTAGCAAGGGGGGGGGGGGGCAATGCCCCCCTGAAAAAATGTTTTGCCCCCCCCCCCCCCGAAAGAAAATTTGCCAACCATAACTGTAAAATACCTACTATAGACTGTAACGGGTGTGCCCCTCCTAAAAACTTCACTGCCCCCCCCCCCCGAAGCTGGCTACGGGCCTGAATAGAAGAGGTTGGTTGATTATTGGTGGAGGATTTTTGTTGATAAAATTGATGTCTCGGTTAGGTTTTGCTTTAAATTCATTTGATCCTTTCAACACAAACTCGTTTTCATATAAAAAGTAAATCGTGTCTATCAAGGAGGCGAATTGGGTTCATTTTGTCATTTAGATATAGTGTGTGTGTGTGTGGGGGGGGGGGGTCTTGAACATTGGCAGGAACCGGAGGGATCTGGCAAGATGATCTTATTCCATGACTCAATTGTAAACCTTATGATCTACATCACACGCGTCAGACCATTCGGCCGTCCAACCACTTCCATTGTCAGAAATGGATGTTCGATGATTATATCAGTGTAGAATTCCGACCGAACCCCTCTTTAAATCCCTATTAATCACACTACATTAAAATAAAGGAAATGAGTAAGTTAATGGAAGATTGGTTCTATAATTTTTCAATATAAAGCTATATTATTCAGGAAAATAGAAATATTGATTGGGTTTCTTTTCCATATCTTCTACAAAAACATTTCATGTGGTCATAAATGTCTAACCCGAAGCTTTCGTCAACATTATTAAGGACGTGCACTTTGCTGGTGCCTGGCTGAAACTCGCAAGCTATTAGTCAGTGTCCTTATGTAAGCAGGGGTTCCTAAAATAGTACAGGAACACAGTTAACTGATATGAAGTATTTAATATCCAGAATAGAAGTGATATCATATTCTGGATGACTGGGGTATATATACTAATTTTGGTTACCATGTACATAAACTAATTAATCGTATAGAATAAAGTATGCTTATCTATAAAAAGGATTATAGAGATTACCCAGTCAATACTTCATTGCTAACTGATATCCTAGGGATTAAGTCGTTATAGTTTAACTAATTGCTAATCCTTTGGAGTCTGGTCTGATCATGAAATGTAAATCAATCACTATAACAACATCCCCACCGACCGAAAAAGAAATTTTTGGCCTCAAAAATAAACATCTTCCTATGCATATACATGGACAAGTTCAATTTTAAACAATATATAAAAGGTGAATGTAAAAATAAAAAAAGAAATAAATATGTATTAGTTTTCATAATCATTAGCATTTAAAGCTTGATAAAGTCCATGGTGAGAAATAATTAGACTCGCCCCAAATGGTTGACTAAGAATGGATCGTATTTTTCTAGATTTAAGAATGGACACACGTACTGAAGTTTGTATATGTAGAGATTGAAATGTAAATTTGTTGGTTATTTTAAAACCAGGCCATGATACCGATAACGATGGTGCTAAATAACCTTCGACGTAAAGGTTCTTAATTTGTGTTGGCGCTTGTATTTCCCAGTAAGATGGACATAATGATAAAGAGACTACCGGTATAATTTCACATAATGAACCAGTGGTGAGTTCCAGATATATAATTGTATGATTATTTTTGGTTTTAAATAATTTATATAATACAAATAGTAATACAACAAAGCATAATAATGAAATAAAAATAGGAATATACTCCAGAAAGAAGGAATAATCATACGACATAATCATTGGTGACTGAGTCTGAGTAGGATAGTGATACTCAAATGATGGTAATGATGCGGATTTGACTTGCGTTGAATTTGAAAGAATTATCATTGCTGCCGTCAATGACCGAATTTTCAAAAACATCCATATGATAATAAGACTTAATACAATTGAAATGCCCATGGAAATTACAGGGATAAGATTACTGATGTCCAACCACGAAGACTTCAAGGGAATTTGTCCTTCTAAAAGTGCATCAATTAGAGCAGGAAAAATCGTTTGATTGTTTTTGACACTTTGAGCAATACGTTTTAGACTGAGATCAGTTTCCTTATCGTGAGCGATAACATTTTTGAATTCATGAGAATAAATTGTGATATTTGGAATTGTTATGCTTAATCGATCTTGAAATAAACTATCCCCTGTAATGTTAGCCAGGGCGGCGTCATCAAAAAAATTTTGAAGTAAGGCCAAATTGATAGGATGTAGGATGGTGGCCCGAGAAACAGTTTTATTTTGACAAGAGCCCAATGACGCTGGAATGAATAGCTTTAATATAGATAAGGAACATAAACAAGGTAAGGTTACAACACAATAAGAGCATCCTTTAAGAATCTTTTGATCAGAAGGACATGTTAGTGTCATAGAATTAGCATTGTGTACAACAACTTGAGAGTCTGAAACACGGAAAATGTTTGATGGAATTTGCTGCGGTAAATACCTAAATTTACAAAGATTACCAACTAAATTTCGATTGTTCTGGAATAATGCTAGTTCACATGAAGGAAATGCTGAAATATTAAAAGTTAGTCTGAACGGACAGTGCAGGGTGTCTGAACCATAACATTGTGCAATGTGTGCTGAACTCATAAACGTATAGTGTTTTTCGTCATCTGAGATTACAAAAAATTCAGCTAAATTTAGAAGTTGTGTAAAATGATGATTTGATTCGTTAATAGGTACTGGAAAGGAGGAAAGTTTATAAACATAATATGATTGGTGCAACTGTGCGATGGGAAATTTGATTGTGACGTATAATTTATCATGAATTGTTCGGGTGTAAATGAATTTTCCATGATTATAATAAAAGTGTGGGTTTGTTTGTAAGAGCTGAAAGTTGTACTCTTTTGTTAATACTCCTTGGATGTGATGGATTGTTGCATGGAGTATCTTAAAGGAGATCAGGAATGGCGAGAGCTTCCCTTTAGTTAAATCACCTACGCCGAGTTTGAATTCCTCTACTTTGTGTTCGATAATTGATGCTTGTTGTATTTGGTCGAGCAATAGGCTTGTTAGCGACCCAAATGTCTCTTGTAGACTTTGATATGTTGCCTGGATGCTAAGGGAAGCATGTTTGATTGCTTCGTGGTTAATTTGTATCCCCCGTATAGCGTTATCAAACCTAGAGTCAACTTTTGACATAAAGGATGATAGTTTGTGGCTGTGGGTAAACACTGTGTTGGCCATGTCGATATTCTGCTTGGTTAAAGCATTGATGTGTGTAGCCAAGGTGTTGACGTCATCGGTTGTGGCTGTTCCGAATAAGGATTTGCTCATCTGCCCGATGAATCCCAATATCGCACGTTTGGAACGAGGTGTTGTTTTATCGTTAGTAGGGTTACTTGGAACGGTGTCAAAGATCTGGGTTCTTGTTTCATTAATCATTACCGCACACCTTGTCTTCATTGCATTGATCTGAGTTTGGATCATGCGGATTGTGTCGCAGGTCTTGGTGTTCAGATGACAACCCTCAATAGCCTTGGAGTTTACTGCCGTTGGGATATCGATTTCGTAGGTATGCAGCCAGTACTCGTCTGAAAACCGAACTGGCGCCTCTTCTTGAAATGTTATACCATAATTTAGTCGTTGAAGGTTTTCTGCTCCGACCTCTCGTGATTGCGATAGTATGTAACCACAAAGGATGACCCATGCTACGTAAATACCTGTAATTAATGAATGGGGATAAAGACGATGAAAGGTAGGGCTTTGACGACAAATAATCAAATAATGGAAACAGTTTGTTCAGTACGAATGAATATTCAGTATTAAGTATTTGTAATTATGGTGTAATTTTTTTTTTTTTTTTTTTTTTTTTTTTTATTGAAAATATTTTCTGTTCCGCTTTTTCCTTTTTCCTTGGTTGGTATATTTGTTGTGAAATTCCCTCTTTTTATTATCGGAAATTTTTGATGCTTGCACCCATGCTCGTGGGTGATGCTGTCTTTTGATTAGGTATTCTACGATTCCTTTATTCGTTCGCTTTCTAAGAATTCTGAAATCATCCTGTTTGGGGTCATTGTTGTCTGGTCTGTTTTGGGGAATAGGGTGGGCAGTAGGGTTTGGTGACGCAGATGATTTCTGGCTTAAAGCAGGTTTTTGTGATACAGATGGCCGATACGGTTGGTCCCATGCTCGATCTTGTCTTTGATGATAATCCTTGAGTCGGTTGTGGTTAATCAATCCTGCTTTAACTTTGAAGGTATCACAATCTCGCAATTGGTAGGTGTTGTTTGGGCCAATTTTCTCGATAGCATATGGCCCTTGATAGCGTTTAGTAAGTTTTGGACTCAACCCCTTTTTGACAGCTTTGTTGTGAAGTAGCACTGTATCTCCTTCCGACAAAGTTGGATTTGTTGCCCGTTTGTCATATGTAGCTTTGGACTTTTGTTGAGCTTGTTGGACATTCTGGTTTACGATCTCCTGTGTCCGCTTCAAGGTATCGACCAGATGCTTGATGTGGATTGATGCCTCTTTTCCTAATGATTCCTTTGGTGTAAGATTGACGTCATAGGGCAATGTCATTTCTCGACCAAATAGCATGAAATGTGGGGAATAATCGGTTGACTGGCAAGGCGATCTTCTTAAAGCCATCATTGCAAATGGTAAGAATTCATCCCAATTATCATGTGCTTCGTTGACATAAGAACGCAAAGTCCTGGCAATATCCTTATTCCTCCTTTCTACAACTCCGTTAGTTTGTGGGTGGTATGGGGTTGTCTTGTTATGTTTAACGCTGAAGAGCTCACATATTGCTGCAATCAACTTTGAAGTAAACTGCTTACCTCTATCGGTTACTAAGGATCTTGGAGCGCCATACCTTGTAAAGACTTCTTTGACCAAATATGTTGCCACTTCTGAAGCTTCTTGTGTCTTCATACCAAATGCTTCAGTCCATTTGGTGTAGGAATCGATAGCTAATAGAACGTACTTGGATCCATTTTTGGTTTGAGGTAGAGGTCCTAGTATATCCACATGGAGTCTTTCAAATGTGCCTTCGATTGGCATTGGGACCATAGGGGCCGTTTTGGTATGTCCTGGTTTACATCGTTGACAAATGTCACAGGTTTTAATGTAATCCTCTATATCCTGGTACATGCTGGGCCAGTAATATTTCTGGATGATTGAATACCTGGTGGCATCACGCCCAAAATGACACCCTCCTACCTTCGAATCGTGATAAGCTTCCAAGAGTTTATGTCTTTCTGATCGTGGAATAGCAGTTTGGTCAATCTGTTGTGGTCGGTATTTCTTTGCTCCTCTGTATTTGGGTTGATAGTGATGAATTAATAACTTATCTATTATACTGTATTCCTTTGACCTACCGACGAGACCTGTTATCTGTGAATCGGTCAGATTTGGTGGTATTTCGCCTTTTTCTTTGTAGTTAATGATGAGTTGATAATCGGGGCACTGTCTCTGAAGTTCAATAATATTCTTTGGCAACTCCGTTTCGGGCACAATAGCTGATACCGTATGCAAGGAATCATCGAGATGTATTTCAGTGTATTGCAATGTGTCGTTGGATTCTGTAAGACAGACCACTTCTTCTAGATCAACTGCTTTGGGTGATGTAGGTGGGTATTCGCGTCTAGATAATGCGTCTGCGTTTTGATTTTTGATTCCTGCTCTATGTTCAAACCGACAGTCATAGGCCTGCATGGCTAGTGCCCATCTTTGAAGTCGGCCCGTGGAGTGATTTTTGCAGGTTCGTAAAAACGATACAGCTTTGTTATCTGTGACAACCGTGAATTTGCTGTTAGCTAAGTATGGTCGGAACGTTTTTATCCCTTCAAGCACTCCTAGGCATTCAAGTTCTGTTATTGACCATTTCTTCTCAGCAGCGTGTAGTGCTCTTCCTCCGTAGCAAATTACATGTTCACGATTTTGATCGTCCAATTGACCTAAGATATATCCAATGGCATCGCCGCTAGCGTCTGTTGTCAAAATGAACTGTTTGTTAAAATCTGGATAGATTAGGACCGGTGCATTGGTGAGTGCAGCCTTCAGAGCTTGCATTGCGATGTCACACTTCTCAGACCATTCAAACTTTACATCGTGTTTCAAGAGATTCGTTAATGGTGTCGTCATTTTAGAGTAGTCCTTGACAAATTTTCTGTAATAGTTTGCTAAGCCTAAGAACTGCCGAACCTTTTGTTGGCTGTTTGGTGTAGGGAACGATCTTACTGCGTCGATTTTAGTTGGATCGGCATGGACACCTTCTTTCGAGAATATATGCCCCAGGTAGACCACCTCTTTGGCAGCGAAACGGCACTTACTTGGTTTTAGTGTTAATCCAGCATCCTTTAGTTTCTGGAAAACTTCTTTCAAATGGACCATGTGTTCCTGGAAGTCTTTGGAGAATATAATGATGTCATCTATATAAATTAAGACGTACTTCCAGTTCATGGCTCTGAGTGCTTTAGCCATAATGGATTGATAAGCCATTGGGGCGTTTTTGAGACCGAATGGTAGCCTGTTGAATTCAAAAACGCCCTCCTGGGTGATAAATGCCGATTTATGTTTCGTTTCGGGATGTAACGGTATTTGCCAAAATCCACTAGCACAGTCTAGCACTGAGAAAATTTGGGCTTTAGAATTCCCAATGATATCAGTTACGTCATCAAACCTTGGTATGGGATAAAAGATAGGCTTAGTAACATTGTTCAATTTACGATAGTCTACTGCGAAGCGATATGTATTATCTTTCTTTTTGACCATCACAACAGGTGAGTGCCACTGGGAATCACTTTCTTGAATAATTCCGTTCTTAAGCATTTCCTGCACCTGCTTTGAACATTCCTCTTTCATCTTCATGGATTGTCTATAAAATTGCATCCTTATGGGGTCAGCATCTCCAGTATCGATGTAATGTTCATGGAGATCCGTTTTTCCTAATTCTTCCATCGATGATGCAAATACCCCCCTCTGCGATTGAAGGAAATAAAGCAGTTGTTGTTTTTGTTGAGCACTGAGGTCACTTTCAGATAAATCAAATTGAATGTCGGCTGTATTTGACGTATCTAATGTATTTACCGAAGATGGCTGTATTTCATTTTGAAATTGTGATGGCGGGAGCATTTGGATTGAAGCCAAAATATAATTTTTAGGTATAAAAGCTTTTTCATTTGATGTATTTATAATGCGTAATATACTGCGATTGGTGGCTGGTTTAATAATACATCTAGCACTAATGATAACTGAATTCTTGGATATAATTGGTTCTAATAATAATACTGAATTTTCATGCACTTTTGATAGTTTGATGGGTAAATCACATTCCTGACCAGGATGGAGTGTACATGATACTCGTGATCTTGCTGTTCCAGAATTGGATTCTACAAGTGGAACGTGTATGAGTCCATCTTTTAGTGTAATTGTGCGACTAGCAAAATTAAGGTTAGCTTCATTAGTTTGCAAAAAGTCAATGCCTAATATAACTGATTGGTGCAATTTAGAACATACATGAAACTTCTGATCAAAAGCTACGTTGCCTAATCTAACTCTAATGACTTTAGTACCTAATACTGGGTGGGTCTCGCCTCCTACACCAACAATATTGTCAAATTCTCTTGCATTTAAATCGTGTTCAGAAATGCCAGTCTTTCTTAAGTATTGTAAGGCTACACAAGATATAGAGGCCCCTGAATCGACAAGAGCGTTAGTTTTTCTGCCATTTATGCTAACAGTCACAGTATTACGCTCTAATGGAGCTATTAATTGGATTGTAGCGTTTCTAGGCCCAGACCGGTTACCCAGCCTAGGCGCCTTATTTCATTGTGACAAGCCCTGGTCTCTTTTGCGTCGTTGACATGCCTCAACGCAATGACCAATATAGTGACAGTAACTACATGTAGTGTTATACTCCTTGCATGAGGACTTAGGAATACACCGTGTAGCGCTATCACAACCTAGACAACGATTATTACCTGAATAATACGGCTGTTTAACGTATTGGTTAAACTTCTGCCTCTGTTGCTGTTGCTGTTGCCGTGGCTGGTGTCTACTGGGATACTCCTGTCTGTTGATGCGCTGTAATTGTCTTCTATCACTATGTTGGTGTTGAGATCTTGAGGCTGGATTCCTGTTGGGATGCTGCCAGTTCTGCTGATGTGGCATGGAATCACTGGCGTTTAATTCAAATTGTCTCTCCGCACTGAACGCATTAATTCCATTATTCTGCTGGAGCGAAAGTGATTGAAACGTGTTTCTCATTTCCTCCTGGAGAGTGTCTTTAATGAAGGCGACTAAATCACCTGGTGCCACACTAGACACTGTGGTAGAATTGGAGGACAGCTGCATTCCTTCAATGTCTTTAGCCACTGATCTAAGTTCATCAATGTTTAGTGGTTTCTTAAATTTCACCCACTGGATTAAATGTTCCTTTAAACCCTTTATAGCGTAGGATACTTGTATTTCGTCACCCAATTGGTATCCAGAAATCTTATTTTCAAATCTATCCAAATATTCATCAACACTTTCACATCCATTCTGAGAAATGTCTAAAATTGTGTGATCGAATGGCTTCTTATTGGAGAATCTTGTCCTTAGTTTGTTGAAATAAGTTTCGGCACTTGTGGTTAGGAACGGCTCCTTTAGATTGTTGAAAAATTTAATGGCTGCTCCCTCCAGTAATGAGCACAATTGTTCTTTCTGTTGCATGTCCGTGAGCCCTCTTGATGTGAATATAGCTCTAGTTCGTTCCTCCCATATGTTGAAATTTTCTTCTGACTTCCCACTGAATTTTCCAATATTTATAGCCATGTTGTTCTGCACTGTACTTATACTGCAACCGGTTAATTGGCTGTTTGTACTAACCACTCGAGTCCGATCTCGTTCGTCTACAGTTACAGTACCACTCCTGAGGTTAGGGACATTCAATGTTGGTGACGCTCCTTTCGGCATTTAAATTTCTTTGGGGGCCCAGAATCGACCAATCTCCACCATCTAAGGACGTGCACTTTGCTGGTGCCTGGCTGAAACTCGCAAGCTATTAGTCAGTGTCCTTATGTAAGCAGGGGTTCCTAAAATAGTACAGGAACACAGTTAACTGATATGAAGTATTTAATATCCAGAATAGAAGTGATATCATATTCTGGATGACTGGGGTATATATACTAATTTTGGTTACCATGTACATAAACTAATTAATCGTATAGAATAAAGTATGCTTATCTATAAAAAGGATTATAGAGATTACCCAGTCAATACTTCATTGCTAACTGATATCCTAGGGATTAAGTCGTTATAGTTTAACTAATTGCTAATCCTTTGGAGTCTGGTCTGATCATGAAATGTAAATCAATCACTATAACATTATTTATTATTGTAAATTAACACGTAGATTTTTAACGGTAATGCTATGATTAAGACGGTGGTGAAACAACAAGAAATCTGTATTCTTCGACTATAAATACATGTTTAATCGGGGCAATATAATTCTCCTAAATATGGAAACACCGATTCGTGGTTTAATCATTATAGTCAGATAATGGTGAACCAAGGACAATTTAGTCAGATAATTGTGAACCAAGGGCAATTTCGTCGGATAATGGTTAACCAAGGAGGGCAACTTAGTCAGATAATGGCGAACTAAGATCTAAATAATTCCAATATGTTGTCAGCTGAGGAGATGTTTAAAGACGGGCTAAATTAAAAGGGTGTCTTAAAATCGAACCCACAAACCCGTGGTCACTGAACCATCACGGCTACAATACTTCATAATTTGTTATAAGTCAACAAGATCACCTTGCACAAGCAATGTTACCACACGTATGAGGCTCCGAGACCATACCAGACTAAAAGAGCAAACACATGTAATAAATTCCATTAATTGACTAAAACAAATAACAATATCTGAGAAATTAAATAAAAATAACCATTCCTAAATCTTTTGACCATATTTACTACCTTTCCCGCAAGTGTACATACAATGAACAATAAGATACATACAGAACAAGAATGGATAATATAAAACTGCTGTCTTCACTGGATGCATTTGAAAAAAGCAATGATGTCCGATGTCACCAGTTAACCATTTTGAATTGAAAATGTATGATATATTTTTTTTTTTACAAACAAAAGAAAATATCTTTTTTTTTTTCATTGGCATCTAGTCATATAATATTTCCACATACAAGTTATTGTGTAGTTATAAAGTATTACATGAAATATACAGTCTTACTTTATATGAGCGAAATGGATTTCAATTCTGTATTCTGTATTAACATCATCAAATCAAACTTGAACCGCTATCATTTATCGACGATCAACTTCCCGAGACCGGAGGTAACCAGAAAAAGGGTCAAAAGAAGTCTGTATCACCCAGTCCCTTTTTAAACCTATCATTACTCGATATGTGCATAGGAACTGGGTGATCAAGTCTCGCTCAACAGCGGCCTCGCTTCGTAAGTTCTATCACGTGATAAAGCCTACGAAGTTGATCGTCGATAACCGATAGCGGTTCAAGTTTGATTTGTTATCAATAACAGTGTTAAATGACCAATTTAATTACATCGGAAGTTGAATAATAATCAAATAAAGTCTCGTTATCAATAAAAATGACATGAAGTGTTAGAACTAGTGAGTATTTTGAGATGATATCAGACGATACATGGTAAATCAGTCAAAACAAAGATGGCATCTGACTTACCTTGTATTCCTGTATTAAGCAGTGGTAAGAAGTTTTATTTTAGTTTATTTTAATCCCTTCAAGTGCCTGTGTTTAAAACCCTCGGCTGAGTTAAAAAGGCAATTGGTCAAAAATATTAGTCAATAAATGATAAAGTTGTTATTTCCATTTAGTGTGGTAGTTTATTCTAAATTATCATCTTGTGGCATAGCTATTTTGTAGTTGGTTAACCGTTGTTGCTTTTGATTTCTCAATTGTTCTTGTCACGTAGTGCCACTACACCATAACCATTGTTGCTTTTGATATTCCAATGGGTCTTGTCTTATTGTTTCTGAAACACCTAGTGCCAATACTTGTATTATACACCTTTACGAGCAATTTTGACACATTGTGTGGTTTATCATTTACAGAAAATGATCCTGACACAAGCCAACAGGTTCGTACGTACATAAACCATTATTTACAAATAAAATAAAATGAAATGGGGTTTAAAGTCCTACATTTCTGAGTGGCCGAATGATATAAGGGGCTCTGCAGATCATAAGGTTTGTCGCCTTCCATCCTTGTGTCAAGTGGATGTTAAACTCTTCTCTCCCTCTCTGAAGGAGTAGGAACACCTGTCCAACATTGTGGGTTATTCTTCGGGTCCTCAAGTTTCCTTGCACTGTCAAAGACCCCTACACGTAATCGAAATATTGAAATAAATGTGAACCATAGTTCATCACCGAATTTGTGTCCAGTAGAATTAAATCCTATTTCTCTTCCTTCGCCTACTTTTTTGCTCCATACAATGGGCCAATGTCTTACTCACTTAAATAGCCACTGAGAAATATATACATATAGTTATAGGTCAATGTTTTCAATGTAGACAATAAGATGATATTTATCTTCCCATTTTGACTATATAAATTAAAGGCTCCATACCACTTTTGTTGTAACTGAATAATATGTCCCAATATCTATTCTGGTCAACAAATTTTATTATTTTAAAATATTTCAATTAATGCATCTTAACACACCTAATTTAAAAAATTGGAAAAAATCAGCTAAATGATTTGAAAAGCCTAACGTAAACCTTTTCATATGTGACTTGGATTTTAAAATATTTTCTAACTCTCTGGACACGTAAAATATGATGTAATGGATAATTTACACAACAGGTAGGACACTTAAACGTCTAGTTCTTAGAATAAGACTATTATTCATTTTCTGTAGCTGTCACGCCAGCAAGAGTGTTATTGTCCCTTTAACATTAAAAATTAAAGTCCGAGTATTTATGAAATTTATGGACCAAAATATAGTGGCATGGTGTATTTACCTTGTCTCAAAATTTCAGCTCAAAATATTGAGTTGTTTGGGCGTGTACGTCAACACTGCTTATCCGGACACGTAACCCTTTTAAGATTTCGGGTCAATTTTTTCATTGGGTGGCCTGATAATCGATTAACGTTTCTTGAGAGGTCTATACAATGAATGACACATGCACTGTATTTGATAACAAAAGGTAAATTTCACCTACATATTATTTTTATAGAAAAAAGTCTGGTTTTATCCAGATACTGTATAATAAAACGGTCTCCATTTCCAGATGAAGACTGTCAGGTTTAAGTTATTTACAAGCGTATCACAAATATGGGGTTAGTAAGTGGGCCTTAGGTTATGGATTTTGACACAAAATTAAGCAGTTTTATTCCCCCAAAAGTTATCGGGATAGGCCCTTTAATATGTGACCTGCTCCCACGAAAACGGGTGCTTATGGCACAATATCATAAACTTTATGCCTTCTTGTTGCTGTGAATGAGCCGAACTCAACTCCAGATGATACGACAAAATTAAAAGAATTGCATTTTTGGAAAGCTGAAGCCGTGCACTATTCAAATATGCTGCCAGCTATATAAATAAAATAAAACCAAGTACCAACAATCCAAACCATTGGTCAAAATTCAAAGTCCAAAAAAACGATTGAGGCAAAATAGTGTAATCAGCAAATGGACTATTCACCGTGTACAAAATACACGACAAACAGTGTCCGGAAGAGTAAGCTTACCCTGCCTGGCGCCACACCCGCCACAGCTGCATCCAAACTATTAGACGAAATCTCAATAAAATAGCATGTTTGGCCAATGGACTATAGTATGTAAAATGAACATGATGAATAGAGTTACCGATGTTGTGGCCAGACATAATTAGGGAGATAATATACGAATCAATTAAATATATCTTGAATAACAGCCGAGAGAGACATGTATATATTTACCAATCAAGTCAATATGACGGCCATAAAACTTTCTAAAGGTTTTAATGAGTTTAGTGCACAAGTATCCTTGTAGTTGAAGCCTAGATGACAAATGCCTCGATCTACTTAAAAAATCAGAATAAAAGGAACAAGCTCTCGAATCAGCTGAGAAACAAACAAGCTCTCGAATCAGCTGAGCTGAGAAACAAACAAGCTCTCGAATCAGCTGAGAAACAAACACTCCATAAGCTGGTGATATTGGAATGTTACTACTAATAAATGGAAAGTTAACGATCGGAAAGTCAAAGTCGTCACGTTTAACGTACAATTTAACACTAAGTTTATGGCAATTGTCGAAATCGATAGGCAGATCCAAGTAGGAAGCGTGATTGTCACTGTCAGTAGTGTTTTTAATTTCGAGCTCATTTTTATTTATGTTTTTTTTTTAAATGACCAAGAGCGTGGTTTTGCTGGAGCAACTCACATATTATATATAAAAATGACAGTATATATAATTGGAAATAAAAGACGGTGTAATTCATAAACTATTTGAATTACAAAATTTCAGGAAGTGTCTTGATTCTACAATTGTAAAGTTAGAAATACAGGTAATAGCCGTTATCTGAACTCATTTAACATTCAGTTATTCTAGTACATTAAAAACAAGTAAAGCTATAATTATAGTTACAATATAAATATTCATCAAAACAGTTTGAAAATACTATTAAACTCATATTATAATACTCATTTATTTGCTTGATAATGATATCTATGTGTATTGAAACGTAGCATGTTGATAAAATTCTGAAGAAATATGTGTTAAGTTTAGGATAATCTATTTCTATTTGTATTATAATAAAATGGCGGACAGACGAGTGTATTTTTTCGCCAAATCGCGGCGATTTTTAAAATCAATCGAAAAATACGCCTCTGTGTCCCTCCAGGGCCCGTATCTAGCATGTTAGATATTTTCTGCTGAATGTTTTTCACCGCCTATTAAATTCGCTTGTGTGCCTGTGTCAAGCGATTCATTTTTATAAACTAATCATGGACATCGTGAAATCACATGATCTCAAATTGGCTTGCATTTTCTACATGTAACGTGATCGACATAATTACTCACAGAGAGGCGTAAGCTCCCGAGACGATCGCCCGTAAAAAATCCCTGGCGAAATTTAATCTCTGCGATCGGGCGGGAAAATAGGCTCGGCTGTCCATAGCATAGAAATATAGACTAGAATAGCAATCACGTGACTTTGGACGTCAGATGACGCGACTATCAGGCGCCATCTTGGAAGGTGTAATCAGTGTAAACAATATGGCGAGTCACTTGTATCCCTCCACTCAGCCACACGCGAAAAACGATCTGCGTAGACCACAGTGTTTTGCTTTTTGGTGTTTTCTCCACAAAAATCCCTCGACGATAGCACAGGGTGTTAGTTTTCACAAGTAAGTATGAACATTTAATTAATTTGGTTTGGAAAAGCCTATTAGTATTACTAGTATTAGTTTTAATTATTCATTATACTATTAATTATTATTAGTGTCACTCACAAGGACAAGGCCTAGGCCAATTTTACCGTGCAATCGTAATAACTAGTTACTTAGATTTTTAAAAAATAAATCTTAACAGATAGCATTGCTAACTCTATAGGCTACATCTCGGCCTATATGCGTGGTTTCACATGATGGTACCACCATACAATGCCAATAGGCTTAGCGGTTATCATGAAATTAGGAGTAGGCCCAATGAATATCGATTATGAAGTTACGCTTAAATTTTAAATTTAGGGAATTTCTTTTGAAGTGTTGCCTAGTAGGTATTGGCTCCTACGGTGGTAGGGCCTACTACTAACGGGGTCTATTCTTAACTCTAGCTTTTTCTATGTTAGTCCTTGGCCTATACTATTTTAATTTTAAGTAAACTTCTTTTTTATATATAATAAGAGAACAAACTTGGCAAATTAATCTATATAGATGAACACAACTTCTACTTTTATTTAATAAAATAATTTATAATGTCACGTCCCTTTTATTGTCGCAAATAGGAATTTTATTCCCATACCTCACCCCCAAACACCCCACCTCCCCATTCCAATTTGAATAAGATCAGACATCTTAAACAAAAGTTTTTGTTTATATTTTGTATAAAACCACTGGTCAGTCTATGACACCTGAATAACAGATCGACAAACAGACATCATTTTTATTCAGAAAAGAGATAGGTTTGTTCGTAGTCACAGTTATAAACATTTCCACACTTGATTCGACAACCAAATCATAAAGTCAATTGTAGCCTATTCAACGGCGGCCCGGTTCCGGTAGTGACACAACAGATTGAAAATGGAATAACTGACATACTCACAGCACCACAAATCAACAGGAAGACCCTCTCCATCGCAGATGTAAGAGAGGGGCAGACGTTCACAAATTGACAAGGCTAGGGCGGCCTTTTTGTCTGCTGTACAGAACATTGACAAATTCCTCACAGAAATAGAAACTCGTTTGGATGAATTAAAAGTCCTGACAGAACTTAACGTCCACAGAATTGAATTTACTGAAAGTTTGAGTAAAATTGAATATCTAATACATGAAGACGAGACCGTTCTTAACGAAGACACTACGCTGTATGATATGACTGCAGAAAGAATATTCCATGCGTACACGCTGTGTAGCGAAGCCACATGGAATTAACCATCTGTGTCGTACTTTTGGTTTTGACCCCTCTGTACCGTTGATTACAGATTAAACATCCATAAGTGTACAAATGTGTTGTTATTTATGTGATCCCATTTGAATATTGTTCACAATAAGAAGCAAAATAAATAAGACATGTTTACATGATCATTTTGTTATACGAAAAACTAAGTGATGCGTTTTCTGTGGCGCTCAGTATATTTGTCAAAACACGAACCCCCAAACGTAAAACAATCTTCGAATAATTGGAATTTCGGTTTCGGCCCGCAGGAAAATATCGCTAAATTTGATTCCGGGTGCTGGATATGTGATTTTTGTATATAATATCAAGTAAATATTTTTGTTCGCGTGAAAAAATCCCTTATTTTTATTGTATATAATGACAAACTAGGTAGCACACTAATAAAAAGTTATACATGGTGTCCGTTGAGGTTCTCGATCCAACCATTATTCTATAAAATATGCAAATAAGATGATTTGATTCGTGCATGCATGCTGTCAGCCAATAGTAACGGTACATTTTCCCGCGGTTAAACGCCTCTGACCAATGAAAGAAATAGTTGTTCGATCGAGTTTCTCGTGCGATATTCTATAATTAGCTGTATGACTCCCGACTTGAAGATTTATGCAATTCCATAATCCGAATTGATGTGGATTCCGCTAAGTAAAAGCATGCGTCTCAAATTATGCTTTAAATTTAATGTGCAGGTCTATGAAACTGCCGTTGAGAAATATGTATACTTTGGATTCTAAAATATTTAAAGAAGCCTCCTCAATATCGCAAATATGATCAAATTATATGTGCATACCTCGAGAACGCCACACCTCGCACCAACCTTTTATTTGGACATATTTCCTGTCTTAATATTTGGTTAATACATAATGGACAGTCTGAGGCTTTTATCAAACTTAAAATATAGCACCATAGAGATACAAATAATGGATAGTTTTCTAAAAGGAAAAAGCGATAAAAAACATAATGGATGGATTCGTAAATCATGCACACCAGTGCATGCGACAAAACACCCCAGTCATATATATATATATATATGTCTTCAAGTGAAGACACCATGTTTATAACACAGTCGAATATTAATGGTGAGAATATTGATACGGATTACATGTGGTGATGAACTCGATATGGAGGGAGACTAGCCGTAAAATTTGGGATGTTCTTGATAGGGGGCATAATAGTCGTCAAAGTTGTGATGGAGATGGTTCTCACGAAAATGATATCGATATTGATAATATTCTTAGTACTGTGGTTAATATAGAGGGTTTTTAGCCGTCCAAATTTTAATTTGAAATTTCATATTGATATAAGTAACAGACTCACAGGGTGAAGGACGCAAACGAATTCACGAAATTCAAAGTCAACCGTCATTATGGTATAACAACAGTGATATATTTGAACGATTTTTAGAATCGGGTAAAATTGTGACCTGTATAGGTTCCACGAGTTATAAACGCGATTTTTGTTCAATCAGGGGCCGTAATCCAGAAAGTTACCGTTCGATATGTACCAATATCGCAAGGTCATAATTCATATCGAAAGGATAGTTCGGATATTTAAAACCTATATTTCAAGTTATGACCTGTAGAGTGTCCACTAACACAATTTGAACGGATGGACGTCCGGGTGGACATAGGTGGCGTCAATATCAGTGACATGCAACAGGCTGATTTATGTTGAATCCATTTTGTAGAAAAAAACCCAACTAAAATTCGCTGACAACAAAATAGACAATATGGAAACCGTCAATTCTACACATTTACAAACACGTGAAATCAAGATATGGTTATCTGACATTTAGATAACTATAATTGCTTTTAAAATAATAGACGATTGTTAAAGAATCTTGGTTTAAAACATCAAAGGGTGGCGTCATATCTATGTTTTAATGTAATTTAATGTTCTTTTTACATTTTGATGGTACCATGCTCCCTTATTTTAACGATCTTCTAAATCGTATATAAAATCTGTTCCATGGATTTATTGTGTTTTAATGTACTGTGAACATTTTGATCAAACCATGTTTCCTTATTTTAACGATATTCGAATTCGCATATGAAATATATTTAGTGATATTCACGTATTTTAATGTTCATTTTATATAATGGTGACACCTTGCTTCCTTGTTGCTACAATATTCTACATTAAATTGCATCAAACATCAAAATCAAAAAAAAATTATTGACCATAACCAACATACTCGGTCATCCGACCGAATACAACACACTCGGTCATCCGACCAAAAACAACCACAAATTCTGCGCCAAATGTTGAAATAAGCGTACGTGCAAGATAATATAAATTAATTGGCACTATTTAATCAATTACATTCATTAGAAATTGTAACGTCAATGTGAAAACAAAATTGTCGCACGATCAAAGTTCAAGATAATAGGTTGCACTATCATAAAGACCCAAAGAATAGAAAGCGCCTCGCACTTTATAGCGCGACTTGCAGTGTTTACTTTTCACGTCATACAACTTCCAATATGGCCGACTTATGACGTCGTTGTAAAACACGTCATTGCTATTCTAGTCTATATTTCTATGGTCCATAGCATTAGGATTATATAATTCGAATTTCGTCTAATGGTTCGGATTGTTCGTACGTGGTTTTATTTTATTAATTATAATTTCAGTTAGATTATTATTAAAAGAATATAGTCCGCTTATAATTATGGCATTGCTTGCCTTATTCCTTTATTGTCCCCCGCCTTTCGAAGAAAGTTGGGGGACTATTAAAATGGGTTTGTCCGTCTGTCTGTCAGTCACACCTTTTGGGGCACAATTACTCTCTGCCTATTTGAGCTAGAATGTTCAAACTTGGTTTATGTGTTTATTAGGTCAATGCCTTGTTGGAGTTCGAAGATGAGCATTTTCGACATAGTGTAAGCAGAGATAAGCAATTTGATTGGTTGATGCTTTGGGACACGATAACTTCATTTCTAATTAAGTGAAAGTTATGAAACTTAGTGTATAATTTCATTATTGCAATACCTTGTCTAAGTTCGATAGTGAACATTTTCTGCTCGGGGTAAGCAGAGATAAGCGATCTGATTGGTTGATCCTTTGGTGCACAATAACTTTGGTTATAATGAAGTGAGAGCGATGAAACTCAGAATATGGGGTTCATTATATCATTACATTAACTAAGTTCGATAGTGAGAATTTTCGGCAAAGGCTAAGAAGAAATTTGATTGGCCAAGACTTTGGAACACAACAACTCTGCTTTTAATTGAGGTAGAATGTTTAAACTTGGTGTTGATGTTCAAGAAAACGATATGTAATCTTGTCATTAAAAGTATAGAGCTTTTTGTATTTTAATGAATGCAAATCGCTAACTCAATATCATCCAGTTTTCGACATTTCAAACACAACTTATTGGTCAACTTAAATCAACATTGATGCTGTTATCTTACCGTGAAAAGATGAGCTTCTCATATCCACTATTTAAGACAATTATTTGTGTCCATTTCTTGTTGTCAAAGAATAGCAATTTAGCTCCTTTAAATGGGGTGGCGGAAAGAGAAAAATACAATGTGGATATAGATTGACACGGATTTTTATAATTAAGTTTCATCAAAATTAGAGTTGTGACTTCTAGAGGATGCAGAAGCTAAAATGTAATTTTTGATACCATCAGGGACCATTATCCAGGACGTCTGGATTCTTAAAACATTTAAATTTCAGTTTTTGTGAATAAAGCCCCGGATTATTTAAAACTAATGTTAAGTGGCTGGGAACTAAAATCCTAAAACAAATTTGAGCTCTCAGCCAACGGAAAGGCTATATACCAGTACATAAATATGCATTATGCAAGAGGTATATTTGCCTTTTGTTGTTCTTTCTTTAGGCCTGAAATGTTATCTATTGTTACCTTAACCAGACCATAATCAACTCTTGATGCCATCGCTAGCCTGTGATATTTAATGATGTGAATTAATACATTTTGTGATGGATAATTTAACGTCAAAACGGACAACCGTAAGCCTAAAATTGAATCACTAATATCTCTGTTCAGAGTGACGCAATTTGGGGTTTAACGTTGTTTCTTAATTTATATGTCTTTGTTTTATTGATATATTTATTACATACATGTCAAATAATGTCCTGTAGATTCAATAACTAATAAAATTGTCTTTTTTTAAATATATTTAATTTCTCTTTAAGTTTTTTTTTTATTGATATCATAAAATAATAAATCTACCATTAACTACCCTTTTAACCAAAATAACAAAAGATATTGATCGACCAGCTGACAATATTATATTTACTAACATTTAATGTTAAATAAAGTTTTTAATCGGTTAAACGCCCTGTTAAATATATTTATACACACACCTTGATCTGTTAACATCTTTTAAACTTACAGAAAGTGATAAAAGATTGAAATTGAAAACCTGTAATTAAAATGTATGTTGGTATTTCAAAGATCTTGGTTCCTTTCGATATTGAGTCATGTCAGACCGCGACATCTTGGATTATGGCCTCTGACTGTATGAACTGTAGTATAGTGTAAATGTTATGTATAATAGAACTGTAGTATAGTGTAAATGTTATCTATTTGGGTTTAATATGCGACTTTTCTACATAACTGGGATAATGTGCATGGGCGTACATCATCCAGTGGGATAGAGAGAACGAGATGGGGTTTAACATCCACACCACACAAAATAGGTCATTTTGGGACTAACATATGTTTCATACAGGTATATGCAATACAGTGTGCTATGGGTTTTCGTCCCACCCGAACGACTAGACAGTTGTTCTTGTCGGGCTCTCTGTCCTGTAGAACTGACATGGGGAATCACACGGGAAAATCCGGGTGCACTTTCTCGGGAGGATATCAGCGATCTGCAGGCTAGCGAGCCAGTATCCTACTCACTTAGCCATGGTGGATGGAAACCAGCCCACTTGACTCAATGAACTTATGATCCAAACAACTACACCACCCATCCCCATCGTGCGGTGAGCTATGAGGACAATTCTGTCCAGACAGTGCAATAATGTCCTCTCTTTAATTCAGTTTTGGCCAATACCAGAATCGAACCACAACTCCTTCTTTAGTTATATGAGCGAAATGGGTTTGATTTAAATTTCGTTGGACTTACGTAATTACCATCTTCATCTAATGGGTCAGGTTCATTGAGAACAACAACACCCTGTAAGACAGCTGCGGCAATAATAATTATATATGCAGTTTACAATTCTGTATTAATGCCTAATCGTAAAACGGTGAACCGCCTTTTCAAGATTCCAAATGTCCTTTCAACCATACCCCTGGTCTTAATATAACCTTTATTACAACGCTTTACAGCTTCACTAACAGAATTATCTGAAGGAATCCCGAGATAAGGCAAGCATGCTCACCCTTCATCGCCAACTGATGCGCCAAATAACATAGATTTTAATATGCGTCTATGGCCCAAATCACATTAAGGAATTGTCGGGCAACGTGTATCTATTGTTTATGATCGACAATTGTTTCACGCCCCCCCCCCTCCTCGTTGTTACAGACCTGGTTTTATGATTTTACTACCAGGAGGTTGAGATACATGGTACATATCACCGATTGAAGTTGGGATGGAATTGCCTTACTACGGTTTGGTTCATGCTCAATTTTTTACTTACAAGATAATGTAAAGTTTCGGAATTCCTCAATATCTGAAGGGTCAAATGGATTTCCTCTATCGCTACAAACACGCTCTCTACGCATTGCTTTTCTTTTATAATTTACTCGATTAACTTCAATAATTGCTTGATGTGCCATACTATAAGAATGAATCCGCAAAAATAAAAAAACATGCAAAATTCGAAAAAAAGGCAGAGTATCAAGTTTCGATATTTTTAACCGTACTCTAGTCTGGTTATTGGACCACTAAATATTGGTATATATATGGTGAAGTCTCATAGCCCAAAACCCACCCTGGGGGCCTACAGCTAGAACAGTAATTTGTCACTCGAAAACAGATAATTTTTTCATTGAATGTTCGTTGAAAAATGCAAGTATTTGAAATATCGTTATTCATAAAGTATGTTATATAGTGTAGTTTTTCGTGCTCTTCTAGGCACCGTTTTAGCACATGTTGTCTTATGGGGGTTTCAGAGCTGAGTGAAAATCTGTTGTAAGAGGCAAAATAGCTTTCCAAAAATCCCTGTAGCACCCCCTTTGCAGGTATGTCATTATATCTCATGCGGTCGTTGTGAATTTCGTATCATGCTTTGCATTGTGAAAATTAAAAAATAGGTTGCCAGGCAACGAAACATACGCCCACACAGCAGCCAAATCGTCCGGGCAGTCAACAAGAGTTGTTGCATTTTAAGTAATCATCAGAAAATCATAATTCAAACTCACCCATAACTATGGTGGCAGACAACGATGCATTTTTGTTTTACCTCGTTTGGACAGGCATTCTGAGGTTTACATTGTCAGCAAGCAAAGGTGCACAGTTGGTGCCCATGGGGATACCTAACACTTGCTGATATATTTCCCCTTCAAATTCAACAAAGATGTTATCAATTTAAAAAATCCAACATCTGAATTATCTTGATGGCAGTGAATTTATTTTTGGAATCGCTAAATATGGTTCTTAACGAAACATGTGTCATTGTAATAACAACTAAATATTGATATCTAACAGTTCCCGATTTAGACGAAATGACGCTGTGAATAATGTTTTTCAACCCAACTTTTAATTTACAAGTTGGGTCTGAGCTGGCAGCAGCCATCCAGACTGTAAATATCGAGAACATCAACGCGATAACAAAAAACGGAAGATATGTGGCCATGTAAAACTGTTCATGTCGATTGAAATACATAACAGTGTGGAATATAATTGGCCAGTAGGATCAGGTATGTTATAATAGCAGGAACTGGCGATAGCAAGAAATGTTCTTATAGACAGGGGATGAGATCGAGAGTGTATTGTCGCATAGCCTTTTTTTGCAAATGTCCCCTTATAGTCGCAATTGTGTCAAAGTCTTCTCGCACGATGTTATGTCTGGATCGTCCTTTTGTCTGTCTTGTTGCCATATTTGCGTGTGTTCGGATAATAGCAATAAACTGATGTATATTGGTACAGACATCGCGTCAGAAGCACAGCGGCAGCCTCTCACTGGTATTCAATCTCCCAGTGAGAGGCAGCAGCAAAATGTGGGTATAGATGTCGATGGAGTATCTACGTGTATCAAGTAAAGAAAACTACCTAGTATGTTTGTTACGCCACGTCAATGCTCAATCAAACTTGTTTTTATTGTTTTCTTAAATATATGATCAACCTTAATGATCAGTTATAGCATAAATAAGTTAAGGTGCCCCCACCCACTACTGTATCTAGTACGTTTTGTTACGAATAATCCGATCAGTATTATGGTTGGTGTGAAATCATCGTTTCTGCTTTTTTTTTGTAAACTATATTTTATTTCATTTGAAAATGGATTGGAGAAAAGGCTGGGCCTATGTTGATCCTTATTGGATCTATCTGCGGCATTTGACACTTTAGATTTGGTATACAGAGTGATGCATTGAAACCGTTAGATGGCAAATTATCAAAAGAAACCGTTTTAGCTTTTGGTGTTCCACAAGGATCAGTTTTAGGCCCGATATTTTTATATTATACTCATCACCTATCAGTAATATTGTTGATAAATATAACCTTAAATTTCACTTATATGCTGATGATACTCGGCGTTATATTTCTTTTAACCCCATATATCCATCTTCTTTTAACAAATCTAAACAGCAACATGAAGACTGTATTAGTGAATTAAGGCTATGGATGTCTAAGAATTTTCTTAAATTAAATGACGATATAACAGAATTTCTTCTTTCGGGATCAAAATATCAATTAAATAAACTTGTACAATCTAATTCATCCATTGTTATAGGTGATTGTAAGGTTAACCCTACTGCTTTTAGTCGAAATATTGCTGCAATTTTTGATGATTTTATGAATATCGAAGCACAAGTTAATCATATATCTAAAGTTTGTTACTTTAATATTCGCAATATTGGTAAAATACGACACTATTTATCAATAGATGCAACTCTTATTAACTCAACAATCGATAATTTTCGCCCTCTTTTAGCTGGCTACCCCTTAAACTTATTAATAAACTCCAACGAATACAAAATACTACTGCTAGATTAATAACCCTAACGAATAAATATACAAATATAACACCTGTTCTCTTTCGGCTGCCCATTAAGTATAGAATAGATTTTTATACGCCCACATTTTCATGTGGACGTATATTAATAACCCGTTCCTTTCGATATTTGCGCTCATCGGATCGTATGGCCCTTGATGTACGAAAAATCGCCCTTTTTAGCTTGTGGTCCCTCTGGAGGTCAAAATTATTATCGGATTTAAAACACCATTTGATTATATCACCGTTACATGGTAATGAAGGTTGAATTCGTATTTCGTGAAAATCGGACCCAAGTTAACGGACAAAATGGCCGCCGTTTGTACGCGAATAGTGTGAAACTATGTTATATCAAGGTTGTGGACTCTCTACGGGTCACAACTCTTATCGGATTTTGACAAAACTTGAAATATAGGTTTATACCCATAAGATCTCGACTGCTTTTGATATTGAAATGTATCAGATTGAAACTTCATGGATTATGGCCCCTGATTGTACGAAAAATCATGGTTTTAACTCGTGGACCCTATAGATGTCACAGTTTTGAACCGAGTTTGATGAGACTTGCCATGTATGTAAATAACCCAAAGATATCGGATCGTAACTTCCTGAATTATGGCCCTTGATTGTCCGAAAAATCACCCTTTTTAGCTTGTGGTCCCCCTCTGGACGTCAAAATTATTAACTGATTTAAAAAAAAACGTTTGATTATATCACCGTTACATGGTAATTTAGCATGGGGCAGAACTTAATAAAAACCAAACAAATTCTGATAATAACTTAATATGCAACAACTCTTGTTGACTGCCCGGACGGTTTAGCTGCTGTGCGGGCGTATGATTCGTTGCCTGGCAACCTATTTTAAGATTTTACTTTTAACGTGTATGTAGACTGGGATAACCAGACGCTAGAAATTTGCATTCGATTGAGACTACGGACTTATTTCGCCGAACATAAATTAGAGTAAAACGGAAATACATTCATATTGCAGTATTATATGCGTTGTGACCCAAATATTAGTGATTTAGCCCCTTTAATATAATGAACACATAATGATTCATAAACTTATTGATTATTTAATATAAAATTTTTAATGTTTTAACACGTTCGTTGTTAAATTAACACAATATGTTACCAATCCTTGTAGTTTTATATATCTGTTTCCTCTTTAACGTTGCTTTGTTGGGTTTTTTTTAAAAAAAGAGTATACATGCCAAATTATGTTTTTACAATAGGGGGCGATTAGTCTAGTCAATCTGGGGTTAGACCTAAAACAAATTGCAACAGAATTAATTTCACTGGGATACATTTCATTCTAGTCCCCTAAAAAACATCCCCAAAATATTTTTGGTGGAAAGGGGTCAAATTGCATAATATGCTAATTTGCATAATTTCATATTTCAAACATGGACTTAATGCTATAACTTCGCTATTTAATGTTCAAATTTGGTGGAAATTGTGTCTAAATCCATGTTTTCGTGGCCTGGATAGCAAATAAACACATGTAGAATATAATCACGTTATTGCTTAATGCACATTATGCAAATTAACAATCGCCATTAATAAAAATTATTTTCCTCCCATAATCTGAAACTCTTTGACTTAGCTCCATGATATAGAATATGCAAATTAGACACATAGGCCATGACTGAAAAATATACTTTTAGTCCAAACTCAAAGCATTGCAATGCAATAACCTAAAAAATCAAGTTCCCACACCCATTTTAGTATTGCCAAAGAGGGCAATAAAAGTATCTGTACCAATATTAAGGAGAACATTTGACTGGCGCCATTAGTACCACAGCACTGTTGTCATGGGGTGGGGTAACATAGCCCTGATGGAAACAAACAAGTTATCAAAACTTTATCGTCTGAATTGTCTAAAATTGGTTTCGGAGGTGATGCGCAAGTATATCAGTGCGGTCCAGTCAATGTTTTTTTTATAAATGCGCCAATCACTGCCACACCTAGTTTTACAATTATACCTGATCAGTCACAGGAACTCTTTAGGTATTAAGAAACCCTAGCCGTTTACCACCACCATTATATGTAATCATTATAAAACATAACTGTTAATCTTATTGTCAGTGATTTTATTTGTTTTTAATATAGTTTATTAATTGATAAATGCGCACCAAACATAACCACAATTGAAAAATTGAGCACAATATTTATAAAATGAACAGTAAATTTACAGTGTCATTGAGTAAATTACATAACCAGGGACTTATCTACGTCGGTGAGAGAGTTCTTGCTGATGTCTAGGAATGCGAGAAATGCAGACATGGTCAACCACAGTAAAGATCCAGCGAGAAGAGGTCAGCCAGTCCGTAAAAGTGAACAAACGTCAAATGGTTATTGGAGTGAAAAATACCATAAAGAAATTTCAGAACAAATTATCACTACTGCATTCTCAAGACTACCAGAAGGACCACCTCAAAGTGCTATAAGATGTTTTAAGACTACTACAAGGAAGGCTTGTATCACTAGCACCAACTGCACAAATACAAGAGGAATACAAAGATAATTGTAACGAGGAACCTTTCCTCCTGTCTGGCAGTCGTACACAAAATCTAAGTGGAATTTGTTGGGATTTTTTACGCGGTATTGCTCATAATATTCACTTGTGATAACTTTGGATCAGTCACTGAGTTAGTGTTATTATGCACAACATGCGAAGTAATATCTCAATGATTAGTGATGTATAGTAATATTGCAGCGTTATTTCTACCAAAATGATCATAAATGTAGTAAAAAAACATAAATAATAGTGTTGTGTTGAGCGTGCTTTTCGAATGTCAAACTCATAGCAAATGTTTTTTGAGATGGACTAAAAGTGTGTTTTTCGGTCAGAGCCGAGGTGTCTAATTTGCATATTCTTGTGCAATATAACTGTGCTGGTCTTCTAGTGTTTTTCAGCACCTTTTATCCTGTAATTATGGGCATAGGTACTGGTTTCATGGAGCTAAGTCAAAGAGTTTCTAATTTAGGGGGGAAATAAGTTTTTCACTAATGGCGGTGGTTAATCTGCATATTGTGCATCAGGTAATTGTTTGATTATATTCTAAATGTCCCTGGCCACGAAAACACGGGCTTGTATACAATTTCCACCAAATTTGAGCATTTGATAGCCAAATTGAAACATGACATTATGCTAATTAGCATATTACGCAATTTGACCCCTTTCCACCAAAAATATTTTGGAACATTTTTAGTATGATGTAAAGGAGACCTTACTGAAATACATACCACCAAAAGAAATTCTGTTTCAATTTGTTTTGGGTTCGGCCCTATTTTCAGCTAGATTGACTGGACTAAATGGGCCCCTAGCTCTGCTAGGCCTCCGTGCGAAGTCTGGTGGGGCAAGGCCCAGACGGTCTCTCAAAAGTGACGAGTAGTAACTACATTTATCATTAGAGGGACTTGCCCTGGACTGCAATCAATGTTTCGTAGTTTGACACAAATTTCGGGATCGAACATCCCATCTATTGTGCCAAATAAATCGATTATCAATTATACGGACAAACAACTTGCATTTGTGTGAGTTGGTACCGAAGTATGTTCATTTGATCAAATAGATAATAACAATGGTGTCACAGTAGCAGTAAAGGACCATCAATAATTAAATTATGATCAGTGGTCCAAAAAGGATCGATATTTCAGTGGGATCGGTGGTCCAGTAGGGAAGGTATTTCAGCCGATGTTCCCAGTATGATAGGGGATGCAAAAGGAAGGGTGACACAAATACAAGAATTAAGTGTTTTATCCAGCATGCGGAGACAGATCAAACACGCTAAACGCTGTGTTGTTCTCCTCCATAAATACATTAAAACATTGCACAGCAATTTAAACCTTCGAAATTATAAAACTTTAGATTATACAACACCAATATAGCTACAAATATTGATTTTAAACGGTACATGCTGTAGGCGTATAAACAGGCATTTGATTCGTCAAAAGAATGGACGTCATATACATTGCAGACGATAAATAGTCGACCCGCTCTTCATCAACATTTGTCTACGATATCATTTCTCTGATTTAAAACGTCACATGTAGGCGTATAAACAGGCATTTGATTGGTCAAAAGAATAGACGTCATATACTTTGTAGACGATAAATAGTCGCCCCGCTCTTCAATGACATTTGTGGTGGACGTGGACGTTTAATTCTAGAAACGAACGAATTCTTCGACACACTTGTCAACGATACCACCCCACTTGGAAGTGGACGTTTAACTCCAGAAAAGAACGAACAAATTTATCGACATCTGTTTAACTCTTGGTATTACCATTAGAAACAAGTTTAATCAGAAAACTTCAACATGCGGGCTTTAATACTGGTTTCCATTATGACCATTGTGGCTACCATCTCGGGACATCGCATTAAGATTCATCCACCATCAAAGCCATCCATTCAAGCAATGTGCGATGACGTTAAACTGAGAGGCTTTTGCCTTTTCGATGATCTGTTGAAGCACAGTGGCACAGGTAACATCAAACGGCTGACCCGAAAATGTTGCGATGGCAGCGATGCTATTAAAAATGGTTCGTAATTTATTTATTTGTTTAAAGTGTCTTTTTGTAAGCTCAAATATCAACTGTTTTTTGCATTTTTAATTTTGGATGTTGTAGAATAATGTTTAGTTTTGTAAATTGATTTTTAATTTTGTAAATTGTTTTTTTTTTAAATTTTGTAAATTAATTTTATTTTTTTAATTTTGTAAAATTAATTTTTAATTTTGTAAAACCATGAACTAAGATTTTATCAACTGGGCGCAGGTGCATGCATGGATTACACGATGTTAAAAGAGGGGCACCTCACTATTCCCCACGTCTATTGTTAAGAGTGTAGGTCCACCCGGCCATGACTTATTAACCAACAAGGGGGGGGGGTAAGGGGATTTAAACTATAGTCTGTAACATTTCAACATAGTAAATAGTATAAATATTTATAAAAGGTTTGATATATAATAAGTACAAATATAGAATAAATAATTATATATGCATATATTAACTAAATAAATAAATTCATATATTTACCAACAAAATAAGTAAATACATTTTTATAGTATAAATAAACAGTTTGATAAACATGACAATTCACAGTCCAACAGAATTCATAACAGGTATTCAATGGGGGTCTTGGCACCAGTTATTAATTAATAAATTCTTCTCTTCTATGATTCTCTCATCTATGCGACGGTACTTTCTTCTTTTGGGAGCAAGTCTGTCCCCAGATACTATTTGTCTGAGGATTAGTTCTACATCTTTCTGTTCAGTTTTAATCAAGTCTAGGAACTTGTAAACATTTGGATGGCCTAGACCAAGGTTCGCGTGTTAACAGTGCCAACCTTCCAAATGATTTGTTGTTTTTGACCCAAAAGTGGCGAAATGGTTCCAGATGTTTCTGTCACTATCGATCCACTGCTCTGAAAAATAATCGGCAAACTGGTTGATTAGGGGATCTTCCGATTCGGATTCTTCTATGGCATAGGACCAGGCATATTCAATGGCACAGGCACACTTGATGAAGAGGGTGACAGATGGGTCAGTTTTAAACAAAGTCTGGAGACCATTATGGAATGACCATTTGCGATTCAGAGGAGATGTATATATCAACACATAAGCTGTGATTAAATATCAGTAGTTTACTTGATTTTATTTCAAATTAATTATTACATCAAAATAGCTTACAATGTAAATTTATTAGTAAACTGATTTTACCAATATGGCCAATCTACTGATAGTGGGAAGTGTTTACCAGTAACAATAATTAGAGTGAGAGGTTTACCCCAGTGATACTAATTAATTACAACAGACTATAGTCCTACACCCACGGTCTATTGGCCTCCTAATCCTTTATCAAAACAATCAAATGTGGAGAAAGTGAGGCTAAACCGTTAAAAGTTCATTAAAGTTCCAATTTCATATTTTCTAAGAAAGTCAAAACATAATTATTTCTATGTTTTTTGCTCAAAAGGTTGTCAACTCACTATTATACGATCAGGTGCAAAATTTTTTGGGCAGACACCGATTGATTGAGGAAATAGTTAACCAATTACCTCCCTTGTTTTCCCATTCCTCTCCATGGACGGCCATCTTCAAACGTTTGAATTTGAAGTTGAAAATGATATTTTTGCCAATTTCTCAACTGGCAATAGTGAATTACAGGATTAATAGGATTATTTTTTAACAAGGTAGGACTGTTTATAGGTACAATCTATTTTTGGGCTTTATTTTAATACATTTTAAAAATATAACTTAAAAAAATGCTATTGGAGCTTTAAGATGAACATAAATAGCGGAATCTTATTCTATACATACAGTTTTAAACATAAAAATAGGTGGATCCTATTATATGCATACAGTTTTAAACATAAAAAAATAGTTGGTATTCCATTCTATACATACAACTTTAAATATAAAAACAGTTGGATCATATTCTATACATATAGCTTTAAACATAAAAATAGTTGAATTATATTCTATACATACAGCTTTAAGTTTTAGTTTGGATGGAGCTATGGCGGGCGTGGCGCACCAGGCAGAGTAAGCTTACTCTTCCGGACACCTGTTACCACTGCTTGTCGTGTATTTTCTACACGGGGAGCAGTCCATTTGCTGATTACACTATTTTGCCCAATAACGATTTTATGACTTCGAATTCTGTCTAATGGTTTGGATTGTTGGTACTTGGTTTTATTTTATTTATACTTAATTTCCTATTATATACCTAATTTTTTTATATGTGTAGCCTATATTGTAACCAAGAATGGAGACCAAATTGTTAAGACATTAAATGGATATTTCAAGCCAATGGAGTTTGATACTTGTGCAATCAAAGGGGGGAATTTCTGCACAGAATGCTGTGGAGGTATGTAATCTGGTTAATTGATATTAATTAGAATCAGTGGGACAAGCCGACATTAAGAAAAACGGAAGGTCCAGTGCCCCATCTTCAAGTAAATACAACGCGGAATTCAAAACAGATTCTAAAATCGACCTATTGTTTCATGGATTTTATAATGATTGCCGTTCCGGCCAGTAGTTACAGTGGTCAGTATGTGATATTATCTCTCATGATATCCCTTTTTAGGCCTTAAATTATTAATTGAATATTTATTAACATGAAAGGGCCTTAATCAACTCTTGGTTCCATCTTATGCGTCGGATTTTCTCTGGATTTTAACCCAACCTGTTATTCAACGTCCATTGATGATTAAATCCAAAAATGTATAATCGAGACTGGGTTTTATCTCGGTTCAGAGTTGATCAATTTGACTGAAATGTTCAGCATATTCCCTTTACATTATCTTTATGAAATTCTCCACAATTCCCCTTTAATTACCTACGTTATGAAGGTGACTTAAAAGTACAAAATGGCTCGAAGTTTTGATACAAGATCTGTTGACAGGCAGCTGACGAACGAGAACATGCGACAATGGAAACGGCGTGACTTGCGACATTCACAGTTACGTAGAATACTGATGATTGTAGATATACTTCTTGGGATAATAGATGTACCACTTATATATTAGAGCAGTTGATATTATATCACGAAGGAATATATTATTTTACAGTGAATGGTAACTGGGGGCACTGGTCAGAGTATAGTCCTTGTTCTATGACATGCGGTAATGGGACGAGGACACGCACTCGTCAGTGTAACGACCCTGCGCCATCTAATGGAGGTAGCGATTGTGAGGGTATGGACACAGAAACACAAGATTGTAACACTCTATGTCAGGGTAGGTAATCCAGATGTGCAAGTGAATGACACCCATTCATTTTACAGTCCACTACAAAGATGTCTCACGGGCCAAAAAATCTTTCATTATAAACATGTCTCACTAGATAAGTCGACACCCATTCATATTATCGTCCACTATAAAAATGTCTCACGGCTTAAGTCGACCATATTATCTATCACTATAAATATGTCTCAATGGTCAAGTCGACCATATTATCTATCACTATAAAAATGTCTCACTGGTCAAGTCGACCATTTTATCTATCACTCGTGTCCCAGGACTCAAGTCGACACTGATTTGTGTTTTTATATTTACATGGATGTACAATATGTCGATAGAAAATGATTTTCTTCTTAAAATAACACGTGCTATATGTGTATAAACCAGTGATTGTTTTCCATATAAATTGTGTTGTGCTTTTTAATTTGCTCAATCACTAAATGGTACTCAAGGTTTTTTTTTTAGATTTATATAATTTTAAATACAACGTTTTCCAAAGAAAATCTCTGTACAATTGGTCAACTTATAGCATTGGATGTATTTAAAACCAATTTAATATTGATTTCAGCTGAACTATGTGCAAGTTTCGATGGTTATGAATTTGATCCGGCTACAAACATATGTATCAAAGTTTTCCAAAACAAACTGAACTTTTTTGGTGCCAAGTTCCAGTGTGAGGAAGATAACGCTACATTGTTTAAAATGGATTCGGAAGCTAAACGTGATTTTCTAGCATTACAATTACAAGGTAAATGTATTTTAATTCATTTAGAAGACGATTGGACGGAACATTATGTAGGGTGTTTTGTGCACTGGGACATAAGGGTCCGGAGAAATTCAATCTCGGCATACTATTAGAGAGTTTTGAGATATTAACACCATGTGCTTTGTTTTACACGTTTGATGATCGCATACATAATATTACTTCCCTTTTCTCAAAAGGGAGGTGGGGTGGTGTTGTATTAGAATGCGACAATACATAGTAGAAGTATAAGGTATAAAAGAATAGCCATGGTATATGTAAATGCCCCCATTGTTAGCAGGGGACGGGAATTTTACTCTCCAAATATTTCTGCTGAACTGATAGAATTAACACCAACAGTGGGGAGAAACTCACGCGGTTCTACAGGACACCTTTATCCTTGTCATGTACAACGCCACGTGACCTTGTTATCTAACGCTGCTCCTTGTTATGCCCTTTTCCTATACTACTGACAAGAGGTAACCACGTTGGAAAAAGGCGATGGACACCAAAACCATCAATTATTTTCGCATTATTAATATCCATATGTCTTCATAATGAAACGCTTTTATTAAATTTTAATGTATTTAGATCAGATAAGCACTCATTTGTTGTTTGCGATATCAATTAGGTGGAGGTGTAAAACTATTGAAGACACACAGCTACTTTGATTAATGGTATAAAAAGCAATCAGGTATAGGTGTTAAGTAACAACTGTCGTGTTGTGAAAGCTGATTGGGGTTATATATTAATCAAGGTAGCTGTTTGTCTGCAATAGGATAGGTGGAAGATATGAGTCAACACTGAGAGAAAAAGAATTTGTATACCAGGGGCGGATCCAGAGGGAGGGGGGGTCCAAACCCCAACTTGCTCAACTACATAAAAAATTTGCATGCCTTGCACCAATGAAATTAAATCACAATATATGATCCTACATCAGTATAAAAAAATATTTTCCTATTTAAAAAGCTCAATTTGTATGTATACCTATGAAATTTAGAGACGATGATGACAGGTTTCCTTAACTGGAACCTGGCAAACCCCCTCCTGTAAAAATTCCTGGATCAGCCCCTGGTACACTATGTGAAACTGATGAAATTGAAGATGAATATCATTTTGTACTTGTATGTCCATTCTATGCTGAATTTAGGTCAAAATTTATAAAGAAATATTACTATACTAGACCATACCCTTAATAGATTGCAGTCAATGTCACACTATCTTAATACTGTAATGTTTAATTCGTTTGTTTGCTCTCTATATACTGTATATAATTGTATCCTTGTGTTACCATGTTTACCGATAAACCAGTGGTTCAAGGTTAATAACGATTTACATCTTAACAACTGTCGTGTTGTAAAAGCTGCTTGGGGTTATAAATTAATCAAGGTAGCTGTGTGTCTGCAATAGTTGTGCACCTCCACCTAACTGATATCGCATACAACAAATGGGTGTTTATCTGATTACATTAAAATTTAATTTAATTAAAACGTTTCATTATGAAGAAATATGGAAATCAATAATGCTAAAATAATTTATGGTATGGCGTGTATTCTTGTCTTGCCCTTTGCTCTGGTTATAGTATCATAGTTTGGACTGGTTTTATTTTCGTATTAAATAACGTAAATTTTAATTTTTACAAATTAGCTGATAGCAAATATCGCTAATAACTATCTTGAAAAAAAAACGCGTTTAGTAAACGAGGCATTTTTACCAAGCCTCGTTCTGAACAAAATACCTTGTTCCAAAAACAGGGCAATTTAAAAAAAAAAAACTCGATTTGGAACGAGGATTTTTTTTTACTTCATTTGGTCAAAAATTCCGAACGAGGCATTCTGAGGCTGATACTGTTACTCTCAAAATGGCCCAGTTTGGTCGAGATCTCAAATATTCCAATTTTAATTTTATTCTTATTTGATTCTTTTTGTTTTGTTTTTCAAGGCGACAAAACTTTCAGTTTCTTTCTTGGAGCGATAGATAAAAACGGTCAAAATGAATTCATACATCTTGATGGCACAGCGGTTGATTGGATCGGTGACGATCCTTTGCCAGGTAATCAGGACTGTGTCCGGTTTAATAGACCAAGATCCGAAATGGACGAGACGTATTGTTACAATATGTATAAGTCTGTTTGCGAAAAGGATGTCACACCAACTGAACCAGAATAAATAATTTAACTTGGCCTTAATTATTATTGTTTTCTTTTTGACTCATTCGTCATTTTAGTAAAATTTTAATTCAACATAGCTTTGTAAATACTGACCGGAATTGAATCATATTTGGAATTATATCAATTTTACAACTTTCACAGATTTTTTAAAATTTCTCAGTGGTGATACTATACTTAAACCTAAAAACAATTATTGTTTCAATAGCACAGGTCAGCGAGTCTGGAATGGGACAACGAACAGTCCTTCGGGTGGGATGAAAATCAGAGGTTCCGTGTACGTAAAATAACCGTGGAGATTCGAAATAATAGTAGGTCGTAGTGCAGAATTGCCCCATATAGCACGTGTAGCATGTGCTTGCCTTCATTAGCCCAGCCTGTTTATAATAGTACACCCTTCTTTAATAGCCAATTAAATGTAAAACGCGTTTTACTGAGCAAATGGGGGTGGGGGGCGAATGGTTACCGTGCGCGCGCTGTATCACACGGCCTGCCATTGAGTCAACTGACGTGGTTTCAAATCTCCGGTTGTACGTGGCAAGGACTAGGGTCGCCTGTCCAGTCTCGTGGGTTTTCTCTGGGTATTTCTGTTTCCTCCGACTGCTAAAAACCACTACGCGCAAACGAATTGTTGAAATAAAATTAAACCATGTGTTAGTCCCGAAATGATCTAGTTTGTGTCGAGTGGACGTTAAACCCCATTCTCTCTCTCTTTCTCTGAACAAATTGTGAGAGATAATATAAAATTTATAAGAAGGAAAATAATAATTGTGTTTCAATCACGAATAACAGAACACAATTATATGTCGTGCATTTAGAATAAAGCCAGTGATTGTTTCCCATTAATTGTGTTCTGTTATTGTGTTCCTCAATCACTAAATGCCACTTAAAGATAACGAATAACGATTGTTCAAAATTTGAATATCGAATAACGAAACACGTTCTGTTTGGCATGAAACGCGATATAACATAACATTACATTGAGTCATTGCGTTGGCTAGTTGACCCTTTTAGAGATTCCATTTCCAGAATAGTGTAGTTGGAAAGGGATTCCACAATTCCGGAGTTGATAGCCTCTCTGCTTACTGTAAATCTAAGGAGAGAGAGGAATGGGGTTTAACGTCCACCCGACACAAACTTGGTCATTTCGGGACTAATACATGGTACAATTTTATTTCAATAATTCGCTTGCGTGTAGGGGTCTCTAGCAGTGGGAGGATCCGTAGAAAACCCACAAGGTTGGACAGACGACCCTGCTCCTTGTCAAGTACAACCGGGAAATCGAAACCACAACAATTGACTCAATGACAGACATTATGATACAGCGCCCATGTGCTAACCATTCCCCCACCCCCACCAACAAATCTAAGGAGTACTTACTTTCTCTATATTAGTTTTACCTATATTTATAAATATGTATATTACAAGATTTATTATATTTTATAACCGCCTTCCCCACCCTACTTCCCAAATAGTCATCTAGTTAGATGGATACCCAGTCCAGGTGGAGTGGGGAAGGTGGGGGGGCAAGGGAGGCTTTAGCAAGGACTCTTTTCTCCATGTTATTGCGTATCCTGGACTCTCGTCCATAAGAACCTATGATGCCCCCCCCCCCCCAAATCAAGAATTGCTTCCGCTGGCCCTGATACCGCCTTGAATGACAGGCTAATGAGAAACGAGTTTTCTAGAAGAATGTGCTTTGTGGTCTCATCGGAGAACGCTAGATCGGAGACGGTCCTACGCAAATTGTGACGTCATATGTGAATTGTGGGTTAGGGTAAGGGTTAGGCTTGATCATGGGTTAGGGTTAGGGCTAGCCCTGTTTATATCTCGGGACTTTGACCAAATCTACAGGTCCTAGCCCTTACCCTAACCCTAACCCACAATCTATATATGACGTCATATGTGCTAAAATGCGTAGGACCGTCGCCGATCTAGCGTTCTCCGGTCTCATCACCTTTCAAACAACGAATTGAAGAGTTGCGGTGACTCGGGAAATAAGACTTTGACTCAGGAGGTGCCAGGTTCGCGCGCTGTATTTACTTCAATAGGTTCTTCTGGGTTTCCAATCGTGGTTCCACCCTGTCAATTGTCAGTGGTTCAGGACGGAGGGTCTGATAAGGGAAAATGTATAGTCCTTCGAAGGGTATGAACAACCAATTTCCCGTGTACACATTGGCGTGCACGTAACAGAACCATTGCCGCTCTTCGGGCAAAATTGCACTCATAGCACACTGTATGGCGTATACCGGTCTTCATAAGTCCAGTACAGATTGAAACAACAGGTCCATTTTATATCATTCCCTTTCCAGGATAGCGACCAAAGCCATCACGACTCCCCCCCCCCCCCCTCATGTAATATAAATGAAATGAAATGGGGTTTAACGTCTTACTGTTCTGCTAATAAAGATGGGCGTACGCCACACAGTGTGTTACGAGGGCATTTCTTCCCGGACAGCGGCTCTACGGCCTACTACTACATCTAATTCCAACTGTCAAGGGATATTTTACGTGTACCAATATGTACACGGGACCTCGGTTTTTCGTCTCATCCGGACGACTAGACAGATGTCCTTGTCAAGCCCCATCCTGCATCACTGAGAAGGGGAAAGTACGCCGGAAAATTTCAATGAACTTTCTCGGCCAATGTAGGTATCGAACCCTAACCCTAACCCCTGCTAGCCTGCGTCTTTTCCACTTAGCGGTTTCGAAACGCCGGTTGTACTTGACCATGAGTAGGGTCGCCTGTCCAGCCACGTTGGTTTTCTCCGAGTCCTCCGATTCCCTTCCACTGCTAAATACCCCTACGCGCAAGCGAATTATTGAAATAAAATTATACCATATGTTAGTCCCGAAATGACCTTGCTTGTGTCGAGTGGACGTTAAACCCATTTCTCTGTCTCTCTCTCTCTTATCCACTTAGCCACCACGGCTCCCCCATACAATATACGAAGAGGTATAAATTATATAACATCTTTATTTAAAATAATAAGACGTAAAAGTAAATATATCGATATATATAACTATACATGTGACCATTTATTACAATGTTATATTATTACTTTACGGGCATTATTATGTCGTTTGACTTCTAAATAAGGGAAGTAACTCCACGTGTGACAATTGATTACAATTATATTAATCACCAATGAACGTTATTATGTCATTTGAATGCTGTCTTGGGAAGACATCTACAACAAGGGGGGTAAACACCAGCAGTATAAATAAAATGTTCACGGATAATTTTAAAAATTTAAAAGAAATGATAAAAATAGACACTCTATAAAGTGAACATAATATTATCGTTACCAATTGTTCATATTACAACGCAATTAGTTCATTTTAGAATACGAAGTGTTCATATTAGAATACGAAGTGTTCATATTAATATACGAAGTGTTCATATTAGATTACGAAGTGTTCATATTAGATTACGAAGTGTTCATATTAGAATACGAATGGATAATATAGACTTCGAAATGTTTGTGAATATTTGAAAATATGAATGATTCGACTGTGCGAACATGAATTACTAATCTCGGGGATATAGATGATAGAATAAGTATATTAGGGTTAGCATAGTATATACAATTCTTTATCAGAATGTTGTAAGACTTTTTGGGGAAGTAGGGTGGGGGAGGCGGTTATAAAATATAATAAATCTTGTAATATACATATTTATAAATATAGGTAAAACTAATATAGAGAAAGTAAGTAATATAGTACATAAAACAATATCATGCAGATAAATTTATATAAGCTACGACTTATTTTCACATCCATTATTTCAGTAAGCTTGTTGTATACGCCCATGTCGTACTGGAAACAAAACATTTTAACGTTACCACATCAATTTAAATTTAAATTCAAAATGTTGAGATATAACATAAAATAACAAATTGTTTAAATTAGCAGTTGGCTATAAAAACCAAACCACGGTCAGACTATACAGGAGTTGAATGGTGATCTACAAAGCTCAACTTCTCTCAAATAAAACGTCTTAAAACTCTAAAAATTGGTTAGCTACCAAAATAACGTTTGCTTGCAATACGTGACGTTTTGGAGAGAGATGAATGGACAGTATTCTTGAATTTATGCCTCTTAAATTATCAGAGCTTAAGTTGTAAAAACATTCTTAATCCATTGCGATATTTAATAATTATTATGATAGCAAACTTCAACATCTCTCAAATAGATGAAACGAATATTGTAGTTCAACGTCATTCTGTATCCAGGGGGCATAACAAATACATCGGAGTTGCGCCTCTTTGATTTATTGTATCGCGGTTTGTAAAACCTTAATGACCAATTGGATGGATGAGCGATAAAACTTTATTTGAGAAAGATCGAGCCGGTGACAAAATAAAACTATATAGAACTATATTATATATTTACATGATATGTAAACGTTTAAGCAGATATACCCTCTTTTTCATGTTGGCGTTATTAAGACGCCATATTACTATTTGTCCATTTACCGAAACCCGTCGCATCTTCCCTGCTTTGCTCACATAAAAATACCGATCTTTGTGTTACTGATAAGCCATCAAAATATTACATCTTTAGGCTTGGCTTATTTCACAATGGCCAATACACAATGGAAGTACTAAATGAATCTGGAAATGAACATGGCTTCATTACAGCCAGTATGGAATCGGAATGGTCATTTATCCACAGAACAAGCATGGCAAGTGCCAATTGTTCGAACTGGTCATGACATCGTACTGGTTATGACCACGAGTCAAAATTTAAAAAAAAGAGGCAACGGGCTTCGGGGGAAATGGATATGGACATACAGAGATATAACCATTGCTTGGGTTATAATGATGAATCTATTAAAGTTCCAATTTCATATTTTCTAAGAAAGTCAAAACATAATTATTTCTATGTTTTTTGCTCAAAAGGTTGTCAACTCACTATTATACGATCATGGGCAAAATTTTTTGGGCAGACACCGATTGATTGAGGAAATAGTTAACCAATTACCTCCCTTGTTTTCCCATTCCTCTCCATGGACGGCCATCTTCAAACGTTTGAATTTGAAGTTGAAAATGATATTTTTGCCAATTTCTCAACTGGCAATAGTGAATTACAGGATTAATAGGATTATTCTTTAACAAGGTAGGACTGTTTATAGGTACAATCTATTTTTGGGCTTTATTTTAATACATTTTAAAAATATAACTTAAAAAAATGCTAAATGAGCTTTAAATTAACATATTGGCAACAATCTAATGTATACACCTGATTTAAGTTATTTCCACGTTGGTTTGTGTATGTTATTTTATATCCCACAACCAATTTGGCTTCGATTGATGTATCAGTTATGAGTCGGTGTAAATAATTTCATCAATAATAATAATATATTACAAATTCTCCATTCTATGTATTTTGATTTTAATGTATATTAAGTCTAAGATAACAGCTTCCGTGAATTAGACTTCCCGAAATTGCCAATCATGGCCGCCAGGGTAAGCTACAGCAGGGACGGGTCGTTCATAAACATAGGGTCCTACATAACCGCCACCACGTGGATAACCGTAATAACCCTTTTGACTGTAGTAGGGATCCTCAACAGCATATACTGGCTCGTGCATGGGCATGGGATAATCTCGACCATAGTGACTGCGTTTCTCCATGATTTCCCGAGAGTCTTCATAACGGTCACTTGTGATGTAACATCCGGCTAGGGAATAAAAGGTGGCGGTAAAAGCGGCAAGGATCATACCAACCCATCCGAGAGCATACGACCACCCATAAGACCTCTTGGTAGCATCTTTCAGGGTCTGTAATATAAAAAACATATATTGCAAACATATTGCTAAAATATAGGATAGTGGTCGTATAGTAGGACGAAAATGGAGGACCTTGAGAAAAAACATCGGGATGGGCAGTTGACACCAGTCTTTGGCATGCACAAACTTAATCTAGAAAGGGACTAACATATTTTGCTTTTTTCAGCGATTCAACGGTGCGCAGAGCCGTTACTAGCAGTCAAGGGATAACGTCTAGCCGTTCGTTATGGTACGAAAAACCAGGCCCCGTGTACGCATTGCCGTGCACGTAAAAGGAACCCTTGGCAGTTGATTCGAAACTGTATAGCACAGAAGTAGGAATTCAACTCATGACAAGCATAAATAACATGACTGATGATCCACATTAACTTCAATACTTACACTAGTCCAAGACTGGTAAAATTCAGGTCGTCCTTCAATTTTATTTCTTTCGAGATATTCAGCACCATGGAAAAAGGCAATGGCTGCAGCAGTACTGAATGCTAAAATAAAAATATTGTTAATTAATACAGGTTACGCTCTACAGTGCCATGACGACAAGTCCCCACACCCAGTGCATACACAGTGAAGTTAGATCATTTGTCAACCAACGTGTGAAGACACTAAGGAGGCAACAAAACCCCCATGATACACCCACGGGTTATTTTCGTCTTGAAACCAATTTCATAACTAATTTAGTGTAAGGCCAAACATTTCTATGTACCAGAAGTTGTGCCTATAAGATCATTCAAAGCGATGGACAACTGATACATATTGTGCACTTCCTGATATTCCAAAGAATCAAGAGTAACTAATATGTGTATTCGATTAACCACTGCTATACCAGGAAACAATTGAAGAGAGAGAGAGGGAGGGGGAATGGTGTTTAACGTCCACTCGACACAAACTAACACACGGTTCAATTTTAATTAAATCATTCGCTTGCGCGTAGGGGTCTTTAGCAGTGGGGGGAAACCGGAGGACCACATAAAACCCACGAGGTTGGACACAATAATCACCATTCTGGACTTCAAATAATAAATAGTGCTGAACTTACCAGCAATGTAAGCACATAAACCAGCGGTATACGCCCATCTGGAAACTCTCCAGCAGCATAACACAAGACCAAAGATATAGGCTAGGATGAAAAATACCAGGGCGATTATATAGAAGGCTAGGAAAGATCTCAATAAATCTGAAAAATAAAACAAAAAACCAACGTAAATTATTATTATGAACATAGATAACACACAATAACAAGCACGCGACAGACGACTCTGTTTCTTGAACCACTGGTAGGGGCTAATGACACATCCAAAGGGACAAAAAGCCTGCAAAATGTTCTACGTGTCACACCATTGAACAGATAGATTCGGAGGATCGCGATGCACCACGGTCTAATTCCTAGAATGGTTTTAATTCCATCGTCATGTAGGTCTGTGAGTTTCCAGATAAATTGATATCAATAACAGTTGCTTCCCCTAGATATACGGACATATGTTGACAAGCATGACAAAGCCCAGGACCTGCTGGGTGTTGTTCTTGACAGAAACTGAGCCCTGGGCAGATTGCTATGGAGAGAAACCGAGGTCGTGGCAGATTGTTATGGATAAACCTCGGATCCAGGATAGATTGATATTGACAACGACCGGGTCCAAGTGTCTAGTGTGGTGGACAAAAATCGCGCCCAGTAACCACTGATTAGGTCAGAAATAGATATAACTTACGAATTCTAGCTATATAATTTTCAGATGCAGAAATGGCAGTATTTTCTGGTAATTCATAAACAACGTTAAAACAATAGCCATCTACTTTGTTCTGTGCGGTGTCCAAAACTGAAAAACAGAAAAAAATATAAAATAATAAACCATGTGCTAGAATGGAGATAACAAAATTTAATTGACAATATTGGGTCAGTCATTATGACATATATGTAATAGAACTGGTTAAACACGTCCCAAATATAGAGACCATTGCTAATATAGATGCGTAACGAAGATTTGAAGAAATGGATTTGATATATAGGCTTGATGTATGGGCAGTCTGTGAAGCTTAAATTGTTTCTTGTCCAAAGGATGCACTTGTCTGTGTTATTTTGTGTATGCTTTATTATGATAGATATTAAGTTCATTGCGAAACTATTGATTTCGTGCCAGAAAATAATATAACCATATAAATCAAAACAGTATAAATATTTTACCGTGATATTGGATTCCAGTCGAACGAGTGTGTTGTTTTATTTATTAGGTGCAGAGTGGGTTGCGAGTTCAAATTATTCGTAAGATGGGGGATTGTTTTTAGAATAGGCTTTGGTACGCAATTTCTTTTAATTCGTTATTAAGCCACGTAAAACTGGACAGGGTTCGTATATATAAAATATAGCGTGATATACACAAACAAGTTGTAGGCCTAGGGACTATTAAATTTCGTTGTCACGTGGGTAAGAAGTAAACATACAGTTTATTTTGAGAGTTGAGAGAAAGGTTATTGGATATATGAGACGACTTATAAGACAAGATATAATACTGAGATAGCTAGAAACTTTGTTCAAGTTTATGTAGATATAGTATTGTCAATCCTGCCTGGTTGACTTATCTCCCTTTATTCGCTTGCACAAATACAGAGCAGTCGTCATAGTTCGATAAATTCCGGTAATTTCCGACATATTTTGATTATGTGTATTCAAATACTGTAAAGAGATGTGAGCGTCAAAGTGAATAAGAAGTGGTATATGATGTTCCATAAGGAGTATATGCCATTTACACGACACCTGTCACCATGAATAGCCAAATGGAGCAAATACGAGTTTGTCTTATCGCTATGTCCTACTACAGTTTTAAAATACATTGGGGATGCTCGATTCACAGTTCCGGAATTGAATTCCGAAACCGGTGTCAATCGAGTGAAAAGGAGAATTTCGGAGTACAACGCATGTGCCGACTGCATAAAAAATATCTCAACCAATCATGACAGCTGAAACATATTTTTTGCTTAGAATACTTCACGATTCTACTCACTCCACCTCAGCTATCGGGACTGGCAGAACTGTGACATGGCTGAATCCCGCGTCACTCGGTTGCAATTCTGTCAATTCGGGACGTTCTGGACTGTGAATCGAGCATCCCCATTATATAGAGCAATTTTAAAAAACAAATATAGATTTAGGAGTCAATATTTGAATAGAATACGATCCTATAGACCCTACAATTAAACGCAATTTATTACGACATACGTCGTGTTTTAGTTGTTTATTAATATATACATGGCGTCATAAACTAAGAGATAACTTAATTCATGTCATATTATAGCTGAAAAGGGAAGCCAAATAAGACACTTAAAACATGCCAAAATACCAGTTGGAGTTAAAAGGTATTACCTAAACGTAAATGGCCAAATGGTTACCGCGTGTGCGTTGTATCTAAGGTCTGCCATTGAGTCAACTGGCGTGGTTTCGATTTCCTGGTTGTACGTGACAAGGAGAAGATCGATTGTCCCCAGGTTTCCTCGCACTGCTAAAGACCCCTACGCGCAAGCGAAATGATCAAATAAAATTGAACCATATGTTAGTCCCGAAATGACCTGATTTGTGTCGAGTTGACGTTTAACAACATTACTTTCTAAGAGAGAGAGGGAGAGAGAGAGTATTAGTGGTATGGTTGAATGATATTCGATAAGAGAAGACGAGTTGAGGGTGTGGCTGGATCTATTTATAAATCATATATAAATTTGATTTCTTATAACTCAATAACATATACAGGTCTAACCATGGTAGGAGTTGGGTGGCCTAACGGGTTGAGATGGTGAATTGAACACTTCACGTCCCAAGTTGGTTGTGTCTCGGACATATCCTTGTGAGTTACCTCCGTCCCCGACTACCCCCAATGGATCATGACAAGATAGACGCTTTTGATGTCTCATTTCCTACACCCCAATACCACATATAGTTCTGAGTACGACGGGAGTTGCGCGTGTAACCTATTCCTCGGGGTCCATCCCCATCGATAAGAATTAAATTGAGCTGTAGACTTGGTGGATTTGAGTGCGAAAAGAAAATGTCAGTTCCATTGGATTTAATTTTCTGATCCGATTTGAGACATATAACATCTATAAATAACGTCGGTGGTGAGATATAGCCGATTTTGTGTGCTATGAGCTGACCACGCCGGAAATGAACAGTAAAGTCACTCGGATGGGACAAAAACTTGACGTCTCATGCACTCAGAAGAACCCAAGACAGTTGCTATGCGATGAAGAGAAGATAGGAATGCCGCTGCTCGGGCAAACTTTACCGTATAACTAATTCATTAATCCTCATTTCATTTCATTTTCAAATACATTGTACATTTGATATCTAAAATGTGACGAGACAGGGGGTCACCATGGGGGCCACGATACCCTGTAATCACACTACAATACCAGGGCAACTCCAACCAGCACCGATACCCAAATAATAGACTCACAGAACAAAGCTACTATCTTGGATATCAGCGGATACCTTCCATTATGTGCATTAAATTTTAACTAGATTGTCGGTCAAACAAACCAAACCAGAGAAAAGATGAAAGCAATATTGACATTGATAGGTCGTTATCTCTGGGTTAATGCGGCGGTACAGATAGTTAAACCGTGTCTCATTTAATGTTTATTGTTAGCGATCCATATCCATTTCATTTAGCTAAACATCGTCTGATCTGACAGGTTTCAAAGTGATTTAAAATTTTAAAATTCAACCTCCAAGAAATTAATCTTTTGATGTAAATTCTAATAAGACGTGCATATTTTAGACACTCGACGACCGAATTTGACTTGAATTCAAAAGTGCAGAGAGTATGCCCGTCTATATTGTAGAAGTTGGTGCAGAAACATTAAGCCCCAGCGGTTATACTGCGCGTTGCATAATAAGGTATGTCATAGGGTACGTGACAAGCAGTGGGATCGCCTGTCTAACCTTATGAGTTTTCTTCGGGTCCTTCCACTGCTAAAAACGCATGAGCTAAACCGAATTATAGATATAAAATTGAACAATATGTTAGTTCCATAATGATTTATGTCGTATCGAGTGGGCGTTAAACCATCTCTCTGTCTCCACAACTGGTCCAGAAAAGTAAAACATTAAACACCATTTAGTTTAACTCAGTTTCATTTCATAAATGTTTATTCTTACTGATAGATCTTCAGGAAATACCTGACGCAAATAAATCACGTGACAAATACCGGTACTGATCTTACTTCTACCAAGTTCCACTCCACTGAACGCAGGAATTCTACCTTTTGTTCAGTAAACAGAGTAGGTGACAGTACAATTTTTCGACAATCAGTCAAGCGGGACGAACTATCTCGGTTGACTGTAACAAGACAATCGGTAAAACAACACCACCCTGTGACACGTATGTTCATTGATATTTATCTTGCAGAGTAAAACAGAGATTAAGCCAACACACCTTGGAAGTATTTCGTGATGTGAAATAGGTATTTTCAATTTGATGCTTCATTCTGCATATATTATTATGCTCCCCCATTTCATTCACCACAAGATAACTCATAACTTTGTAGATAATCATGTTGTTATTTTGGTCCAATATATCACAAGGCGCAATAAATTCCTGTATCTGATAACCCTGTCCCCTTGCACATGGCGATCTTTGCTGACGTTTTAGTGTAGAATCGAGGACTCATAGAGAATGTACATTTTCAGTCAGGGTGGACAATGTACTTTTACTTGTAGGCTACTCCCGGTTTTGTATCTCAATATGTCCACGGCGAACCTCATACATGCTTTTGAGTCTGAGGTTGCCACGTGTTGCTCCACTATTGTAAGAAAGCGTTGAACTCCACAAAAATTTGAGGGAAAGTTACAGCCGGTCAAAGGAATATGAATTAACATTAGTCATTTAGTGTCAAGGAACACATCTTTTGTAGCATAACTAGGGTAATCTTCTGCTTGTTCAAATATCTAGCGGCCATTTTGACTATCTTATATCAGATTCATGGGAAATTAATCGCATGAGCTCATCTAGTAGGTGTTATATAGACTTCCACTACCCTGTAGTATTAGCCTATATTTTATCTTAAACCCGTTGTCCATTTACGCGTTTTCGCGACATTTCGTCGAATATTCGTTCCCATTCCATTGCATTAGACCGACATTTTCTTCAGCAAAAACGAGCATAGATTCATGGGAGATTACTCGCACCTCGTTTATATTATACATTATTATCTTTACAGAATTAAATTTTATCTTAAGCTCGTTGTCCATACACGCGTTTTCACGGCATTTCACCGAATACATCAAAACGTTCCCATTCCATTGCATTAGACCGAATTTTATCGGACGAAAACAAGTACTATGTTAAACATTGTTTAAGCGTCATATTACTGTCCCGTGATATACACCCGAAATTTAATATCTCGGTATTTTTGTATTTTCCTATTTTAACATGACTTGATGTTTTAAAGTCAGCATTCATGATCGCCAGAAACTGGCCATAGATCACTAATTATTTCCCCATTGACAATAATGTTAATTCTCGTCCCTTAGACCGGCTGTAACTTTTTCCCAAATATTCGATGGGTAGAACGCTTTCTGCCACAGATGGAGCAACATGTGGCCAACTCATGCCCAAAAGCATGTTTGAGGTTCACCATGAAAAACTGAGATACGCAAGCTGGAAGTAGGGACAACTTAACAAGCAATTTTCGGCCCTCCCTTTCAACGTAACCAACTTCACAACTCTTGTATCCTTTTGCCTTAAAATCATGAATATTCACTAAAACCTGGCAGAAAATGTATATTCGAACCCTTTTCTTCTATTCTACTCCGGAAAGACAACAAAAATCGCCATGCAAAAGGGGGGAAGGGGAAAGGGAGAGAAAGACTAAAAATAACTTTGGTCCTGGGTAACGGCGTAGAAATGTTTAGTGATCTGTGTCCAACTAGGATTTTAAATCGTATAATTCCGGACCACCAAGGCTAATGAAGACGGACATACTCGTGAGTATCCTTTGAAGGGGAGGGAACTGTTGCTCGGTATATTCATCGAATTCCAGAAAAGAAAAAAGACTCTGATGTGAAACATGCATCATTTTTATCGCTTGTATGATATCGTAAAATGATAATTGGTTGGTAAGTTTGACAGACAAGTTAATAATGCATAGATGGTCAATAAACTGCCATATTACATGATTGTTATTATATAGACCTATATATACCTTGCGGCGATAATCACTTACAATATCAAATAATATCAACATTTATCTCCTCCTTAAAATCATATAAAATATAGCCTGGTGACAATACCATAGATAACCTATACATGTTACATATCAATACATTCTTTGTAGTATGCATGTTCTATGTTCTATACCTGTTTTGTGTACAAAAGGTCAAGGTTAAATAACTGTCACTGCTTGTGGTATATTGTTGTATTTAGTCGGATGCACGAATAGACTGAAACTATTGCACTTGGAAATAATCACTACTTACAAACAGTTAGCTATAGCAATGAATATATACCATACTTAAAAATAGTTTTAATATTTCGCGAAATTTAGAGATGGTGATACCGTACGTACGTCATATACATGGTTAGTGTTAAAATATTGTACTTTGTAGATATGGATATTTTGTACTTCAAATAGTTTTGTACTTAAAAATAATTAGCTACGACCATACTGTACTTAAAAATAATTAGCTATGACAATACTGTACTTAAAAGTAATTATGTATGATAATACTGTACTTAAAACAATTGGCTATGCCGAAAATTGGATATTATTGATTGAGCAATTCAGGGCAACGTTTCGCTTTCCGATTCTTTAGATACAGTAAAAGTGGTATATTATATTCCCTAGTGTGCAAGTGGTAAACAACGTCGACAAAATACACTTTGTACTTGAAACGATTTTCCGAAATTGGTCTTTTAAATTGGGGACAAAAATAAAATCTCCTTTCAAAAATGACAAAATTGGGGACAAAAATAAAATCTCCTTTCAAAAATGACCACTTGACTCGCCAATCTTAGCAACGCCCTTATAATGACCATGACGAGTGGACACCCCGTGTTCAGAACCCTAAATAATTGACCCTTACAAGATTGACATGCTTAAATCACCCTATTAATAAAGATTTTTGCTAGCCTTAGAATATCTTTTTAGGTTATATTTGTATCTGGAGGCTATAATTATCATCATAGCTCTATACCGATAAGAGTCTTTAGATGGAGGATGATTGAAGTTTTGTTGAAATAAGAACTGTCACTGTATTAGTTAAACACAAACACCACAGTTTATATTTATTTACTTGTGTTAACTGTATGGTGTTGAATGAACAGTTTTATTAAATAATGGAGTTCTGGTTTGCAGTTCTTTTCAGGGGTAATGTTCATTTTAGGCCTACAATCAGCCCAAACTGGTAGTCAAGAATCCAATTGGGTGATGTTCGGTAACGGGAAGTCAGCTTTAGACACCTGGGACTTGTTTTACGAAATTTTAACTAATTTGATTGGATAATATTAAATTGGTTTTAGTGCTTAGCCAATCAAAATCTTAAGTATCTACTAAGATATTTGGATTTATCTTTAGTTACGATTACAAGAAACAGGATCGAGAATGCGGCAATGAAAATGGTGAGCCACTCTCTAACAAACTACTGACAGCTATTTTCGCCGCACTATACGCAACGGAAACCGATGAGACAAACCTGCAGACATCACACTAGAAGCGCATCTAATACTATCCCGAATTACATGAGAGGCAGAGTTTAATTTCCACTCGACACGGAGGACCAAGAGAAAACCTACACGGTTGCCCCCCCCCCCTTATTTGAATATAGCAGCAATTCGGTGCAGAAATCTGTTCTGGTCGTAAAGAACTCACACATTTACACAGTACTGTTAAACCAGTGTATTTGACGAGTAAATTTGAAGGCGTAAAGTACGGTTATAAGTGTGTTGATTTGACGACCACAAGCATAAAGTAATGGCCGACTTGAAACAAACCAAGTAAATACTTATAGTTAATAGGAGACATCAGATATCAATCTGTAGACGTTATAACAAAATACGGGTTGTTATTGTCGTATATCAGTTTGACTTTGTTAAATCCAACAGGGCAATAGTAATTGTCTAGAAATGCGTGAACAATGTTTCATGTGGATATAAGTAAGCTACGACACAAAACAAAACAGTTACTATGTCGTTGTATAGTAGTTTTAACAGCAAATCGAGCATGGTGTTGGCCAAGAAGGTTCCCCGGTCTGGAGGTCGGGTGTTTGATCCCTGCATATTGGCTGAGAAAGTTCATCCAGATTTTCCGGCTTGGTTCCCCCTTGTCAGTGATGCAGGATGGAGGGTCCGACAAGAACAGCTGTCTAGTCGTTCGAATGGGACGAGAAACCTAGGTCCCATGTATATTTTTATGCCCCATCCGAACGATTATACATACTAGCGTGTGTGCTTCAACGAATTCCAACCGCCAGGGACACTTTTATGTACACGCCAGAGTTATGCATAGGGAACTCAGTTTTTCGTACCATCCGCCGAATGTAATGACTTCAACACTACCATCCAACAAACGGTTAAAATCCTTTGAAATGAACAATATCATACCCTCAAAACTATTCAAAATTATCTTTCAAACGTAGCGTGAATATTTATTCATGAATCGTTGTACTATTTATCTACATGTCAGATGTAGATGTCATCCAGGTGACAGGTGACTCGACAGAGAACGTAGACCTAAGGTGTTTCTCTTTTCCTGTCCCAATATTATAATGTTTAACATTTAACATACAGGGCACTTTAACAAGTCACGTGGTGTGTCACCAAGGAAACACATCTATCAATTTCAAGTTGTTCATAAAAAGCTTGTTAATAATTAACATTTCTTTGTCGGTTTTTTACAACATAGAAACCATAAATATCCATTTTCACAAAAATAAACGTCGAAATTATCAAAGTATTCATTTCTTACAGTTTTTAGTACAACGCTCTTGGGGACACACGATCATGGAGTTGGCCCTATACTTGTTTCTTAGGGAGGTGCAATCAAGGAGTTAATCATATACTTGTAAAAACCGTATACATGTATTGCCATCTTTAATAATTAAATCCGCAATATCTCAGAAGACTATAATAGTCATTTGATTTTCAAATTTGACAACAATAAAGATTGGAAAACAACCTAGGTTACGTGTTATCTTGACATCCAGGTCATCCATGGATAGAAATTATTTAATCTTTAGTAGCAGTCTTACGTCCTCAAAAAGAAAATAATGAAACCAATGGAATGTAATATCCCACGATTGTTCGATTTGAAAACTTGTTGGACCATTGTGAATCTTGATAGACAGGGCTTTAATACGCATGACTTTTAGTCTAGAATGTTGAGTCTCTTAAACATGGAAAACAACATCAATCTATTCAATACAAAAGAACCATAGAAGAAAATGAAATGAAATGAAATGGGGTTTAACGTCCTACTCTTTTGCACCTAACCTGGGCTGACAGAAGACGGGTATACGCCATATAGTGTCCTATGAGGGAAATTTTGCCCGGGCAGTGGCGCTACGGCCTACTCTTACATCAAATTCCAACTACCAATGGATCTATTACGTGCACTCCAATGTGTACACGGGACCTCTGTTTTTCGTCCCATCCGAACGACTAGGCGTCTGTCCCTGTCAGGCCCTCCTTCTGCATCACTGACAAGAGGAAATCACGCTGGAAAATCGAGATGAACTTTCTCGGCCAATGCAGGGATCGAACACCCGACCTTCAGGCTAGCGAACCAGCGCCTTATCCACTTAGCCACCGTGACCCCCCACCCTTAGAAAGAATCGTTTACATGATGGACTAATATTACGATCACTAAATACAACTGCTCAGAAAGGCTAAAATATTTAAACATGCCACAAATGAAATTAAGACTGTTAAATGTGTGTACAGTATTCAAGTCAACCATCTGATCACCATGCTACATAAGACTGTTAGATATGTTTACAAAATTCAAGATCGTCATGAGAAGGTCAATAAGCGGTAAATCAAACAACTTAATAAAACGAAGTCAATCTTCGGACAATATAATATGTATATTTGAATAAGTTCTGTCATTTGTATTCTTGACTCCACAACAACGCCCTGTGACGATTGGATACTTCGTGTTCTAAACCAGGCATAATTGAGTTACCAACTAGAACTGAAATTGGAGTTCTACTAAAAAAAATGTTTTGGGTCGCATGGGCTGATTGGGCTTCTCTTTAAATACAGAACAAACTGAATGAAATCAGAAACTAGCCACACTCTAGCAATACAAGAAATGTTGGTTGGCTATTTGATGAATCTCCTGGAGGAAACCCGAGACCAATCAGAATAAATAACACAACTGTAGCATATTTGATGAATATCCTGAAGGGAACCCGAAACTAGATAACCCAACTCTAGCAACATAGGAAATGAAGGTTGGCTATTTGGTGACTATCCTAACAGAAACTGAAAGAAACCCGAGACTAAATAACCCAACTTTAGAAAGTTGGCTGTTTGGTGAATATCGTATCTCCTCTTTCTTGGTTGACAGATATCAAACAAATATCAAACAGGTTGACAAACTGTTTGGTGAATATCGTATCTCCTCTTTCTTCGTTGACAAATGTCAAACAGGTTGAAAAATGTCAAACATTTATATTCGGGGGAGAATTACCTCTCGATAACCACACAATCGACACAATAATTTATGAAGATATACGTTCGCGTCTTTCTTGATAGAGAGAGAGAGAAATGGGGTCTTGCGCGTAGGGGTCTTTAGCAGTGGGAGGAAACCGGGGTGTCCGGAGGAAACCCACGAGGTTGAGAAGGCGCCCCTATCTCCATGCCACATGCGCTTCCACCAGGGATCGAAACCACAGCCGCAAGCCAGAGGTGACCGGCCAGCTAGAGGTCAAAGCGCGGCACTCTAAACCACTAGGCCATCCCAACCCCTATCTGATATATAACAGGATTAGGTTGCCAAATGATTATTAGCATGTACGCCCTGTGTCATAAGGTCTGCCATGTAGTCAACTGGTGTGGTTTCGAGTCCCCCCGTTTGTACGTGACAAGACGTAGGTCCATGAACAACAACTGAAGGCTAGATCCAGGAATTCAAATACCATATTGAAGTAGGCGTGTTATATACAATTCATTGAAAATATGTAATTTTGTAATGATCGAAATCAATAAGCTATACGCCCATCATTGTATACAATCCTAAACGTCATTAATGTTTAAGTGAGTGCTGCGCTCGAGTGGAGTCGACAAGTTTCATATCATATTTTTTAATACTAATATATAATAATATTTTTATTTTTTTAAAACCTGACATTTAAATTCAGTGTATAAATAAATATAGTAGAGTTATATCACTGCACGTCAATTTTTTTTTTATTTTAATATTCACGAAATCTAAAATGGCTAAAGTACGATTTTAAGCGACAATAATTAACATTAGCTCAATGCAAAATTTGGACTTTTTTTTGTTTTTTTAAACTACTAAAAAATAGCATAATTGTTGTTAGTTTATGTCCCTTACCTACAGTTCGTCACTTCAGTTTCTAGGTCGTATATTATTTATGTGTTGGCCTAAATGTATAAAACAACGTTCACGTGATCTGTTGTCGTAATAGGCATATTAATGAAAACATATCTGCATCGGAAATGACATTAATGTTGGACCAGTTTGGAGCGTCTGTACAGAAGTAAGCAGGCGCGGATGCTGGGTGGGGGGCAGGAGGCAGTGCCCTCCACCTCCCTGAGCCCCAGTGACATAGTTGATTTTCATTTGCTTTGTTACTAATTCGTGGTTGCAACGTATTACCCTTTGCGCCAATGTATTCCCCCCCCCCCCCCCGAACAAATCCTGGATCTGGGCCTGCTAAGCTTAGTTTGGATATACAGTATATCAAAAGGGTATTTGAAATCAAAGAAGCAGATATCAAAGCAATATATTTATACGGTGTCTGTCATATATTATTGTGTGATGGGGGTTACAGATCGCCGTGGGGCGCATTTGAGAGATAAATGGTGGTTAACAAATATGGCGGTCGTGTCATTTCATATTCTCGTCACGCCTCCTAGAACAGAAGATTCAGTACTTATCTAGGCTTTACATGTGAAGTGATAAAGTTGTCGAGTGACATACATTTATAATATATAATATAATGCCAACAGACTTGAACATCTAGACTTGGTTGTCTTGATTAACTAGTCAATGAAGGTTATCTGAAATGTTGTTTTATAAAGTTGCAGTTCGCAGCGATTCTGAAGACAGTTTTGTAAATTACGAAATGTCTATTAAACGGTGGCATTTCACCATGTATAACACATGGTCCTAGAATTTGAAGCTTTCTGGATCAAAGTAGGACGATGAATACAGTGTCTTTTCCATTGACAAATCTCCCTCGGAATAAAACGCGGAAACCTTTCAATTGAAAACATTCCGTGGGGACAAAAACCCAAGGCGTCAGGGATGTTACGTCCACAGAATGGAAGTAACACCCCTTACGTATAGGTTTTTTTAAAATCCCCACCCGATTTAATGAAGCCGCTGTTATGAAATAATTTCCTTGGAGTTTTTAAAAATAAGCTTAGTTACATCATGAACCTTATGTATTATAGGGTCCATGGTTACGCCCAAAGTACAATATATTTTCAAAATTTAAAACAGACCACTGAATTCACGCCCCTGACTTGTATGGTTATTTTCCTCGCCCGTGTACCCAAACTGTTGTAGCGTACATTGTATACCTGTTATGAAATATAGCGATTAATAGGGTTAGTCACTACTATGGATGACTTAATTTGATCTATATGTCTGTCTAATCCCGAATATTCATCTACGTCGTTAACTGGTGTTGCTATGGGAGTGACGGTGATAGAGAGGGGAGGAGGCCTTTTATTGTGAAATCTTAAAACGGTCTTTCTTAAGAAATTTACTTTTATTTTTTTTATAAACCTTGATTTTAAAAACCATTGCCCTAAAATTATTTTTAGAATAAGTTTTGTCTGTATGTTTAGTGGAATGTTGGGGAGTTTGGATTCTACTACCTCAGAGTCCTCCACATATTTTGTAGACCTCACATCTATGTTGTCGTGACGTAAACCCTTAACCATTGATTAAAGTACATATCTATATTTCGTTTCGTTTTTATACCATCGAAGGCCTACACGTGGCAAGGAGTAGGGTCGCCTGTGAAACCTCGTGGGTTTTCCCCGGGTACACCGGTTTCCCCCCACTGCTAAAGACCTCTACGCACAAGCGAATGATTGAAATAAAATTAAACCACATGTTAGTCCCAAAAAGACCTAGTTTGTGTCGAGTGGACGTTAAACCCCATTTCTGCCTCTCTCTCGAAGGCCTACACTACTAGCAGTGTAGTGAATGCGGGTTAAACCAAATTTTGAACTATAAAATGGTAACGAAACAGGATCAAATTGGATAAAATCCCGCTATCCCGTGTTATATAACCGGATAAATTCAACAGTCATAATACAAGTAAAGTATACACATACACACATACAGGATACTGTTTACATTGTATAGCCTAAGGGGAAACATGCTTTATTTATCAATATAATTCGACAATATTTCTTAGGTTTTTTTTTCAAACCCCCATACAGGATACTGTTTACATTGTATAGCATTAGGTGAAAACATGCTTTATTTAACAATATGATTGAAAATATTTCTTAGGGTTTTTCTTTGGAAAATATTTACGGTTAAATATGTACATTATAAATATATTGCAATCTATTTCGTAAATATTATAACACAAAGTTTGTACCATGGTCTCATGTCGATTAAATGAGAAAAATTGTACTATTTAGAAGACCTCACTGCTACACGATTAAATGGAAAAGCGGGTACCATGTCCAGAAGATCTTACTACTACTCGATTAAATGGAAGAGCGGGTACCATGTCAAGAAGATCTCACTGCTACAAAGATTATCCTAGGTGCAGATGCAGCTTAATGACCAAGACGATGGGATACATTTCGTATAAAAGGCTCAATTGTTTCAATGTCATTTGTTAATTAAATTGGAATAAACAGAACACATTTCTATGGACTAAAATTCCTGGGACATGTAACCACTGGTTTCTTTTCTCTTGTCGTATGAAGAGAATTCACAGTCACCGCCATTGGCGTTCGCTTAAATTTAAAAAGATAATAAATAGGTAACACGGTGGTCATAAAGTGGGTTTATGTGTTTTAGGGTTTTATAATGAAGGGTGTTTCATTCTGACTCATTGGTATACGATATAAAATCGGTGAACCGTCACTATTGTTCATTCAATAAAAATAAAAGTCATGACCTGTATCGGGATCTGTGATCTTCAGCCCTATAGAGTTATTTCATTATTAAATATGATATATCATATGTAGCTGAATCGATAAAATACAGTTATTTAATTTACGCACCTAATTTACAAATATGAAAAATATGTTACTGGATTGATATATTAAATGTGTGGAAAACAATTACAGTCTAACCTCTTAAAAAATAAACGTTTAAAAATGTTTAGTCATGTTCTACATTTATTTGATTTATGAAATAAAACATTATTTATGGATAACAATTACTTTCACAACGTTGTAATCTTCTTGAAACGTTGCAGTGAAATAAACCATAGTAATTAACTATGACAATGGTGCTATAACACTGCGGCGTAATCGTGTTGAAACGAGGAAGTGAAATATACCATAGTAATTGTTGTCCATAAATAAACCATAGTAATGAACTATTACTGTGGGTTTGTTTTTTTACATTGCGACGTAATATTGTTGACATGTTGCAGTAAAATTGTTATCCATAAACAATGTTTCATTTGATTATGTTCCAATTACTAAATCCCATTCGAAGTTTATATGAATTAATTATTTCCTGACAGATCGGTGTCATATGCCGAACATGCTGCGCTGATATGTCTGTTGTTAATCGGAGTGAAGCCAAGCCAGGAAGATTATCTACCGTTGACATTTTTAATTTGTTTTCTTAATTAAATTTAAATAATCAATTTGAGATACATTAGCTTGAATTAATCTGGGGGACATTTGATAATGTCTGAAAAGTTAATGAGATTAAATTTGACATTAATATTTGACGATCACTTGTTCGGTTTTGTTACCAACAATCCGCCAAAAGTAGGTCATCCAGGTCTGACTCATTATTTTCAAAGAAAACTAATATCTATGGATTTGATACTTTGTATAATCTGGTCGTTGAGAAAGTTAGTGAATCTATTATGTATCGTGTGGAAATAAAAGAAGTCTATTAACTCTATTCTCCAAAGAGCCGTGGACAAACTAACATTTCCCAATTGTTATCTGAACTATTGGAAAGAACTGCATCCTTTGGTTTTATTACAAAATCCAACCATTGATTCGTTTCGTCGCAAGAGTCGGGGAATCTAATGTATATCCACATAAAACATGACATTTAAAGATATCTAATTAAATTATAGACACTAAATAATTAAATTCTATTTCTTAGAAACAAACATAACATGTTACTGATAAATAAAACATGGCCATCTATTTGTTTGAAATCGTTTGATGTTGCCCATTAATTCTAAACGGTATAATGTACACAGCAATATGTACAGGATAGTAAATTAAATTAATGTATATTAATTCCATTAATGGGCTCATTAATAAAGAGTAATTGTTTTCAAAAGAATTGTTTATCCGCTGTAAACAACAATAAGTAATGTATACAACAACCTCCCCAGGAACATAATTACTGACCGACCAGGCTTCTCAAACATTAATTGTAACATTTATGTGATACATATTAAAGAAGCGCTGTTGAAACATTGTTTGTTAATAAACAGTACTTGATAACGACTAAAGAAGTCTGTGGTCGAAATATCGTTCATTAATAAACAAAAATGGACAAAGTCTAGAGAAGCGCAGTCAAAATGTTACGTGTTAATAGTAAATACTTGATAACAACTAAAGAAGCATGTAGTCAAATCGTCGCTCAGTAATGAACTGTACATGTATGGTAGAGACTAGAAAAGCTAGATCAAAACGCTTATTAATAAACAATAATGAATAAAGACTAAAGAAGCCTACAGCCAACTTGTGGCTTTGTAGAAATGTAATCTGTGTATTTTCATCGCATGTACTAAACGTGGAAAACAATTACTGTGATGTAATAGGAGCTACTTTTCTACAATGACTCTATTGTTGTTGGGTTTTTTTTCAAGTAATTGTGAATTAGTCGGGTATATCCCTGTGTATCGAGTATTTGTGTAATAAACAATTATTATATTCAATGGAATCGCGTATATTATGTTCAATTTATGATATTAAAACAATTTCCTTAACGAGTGTATAAAAGGTTCATTTTATGCTATTGAAGCGGTTTGTTTTGTATCTAAATCTGTGTAATAAACAGTAAAATTACACAGAATCGTAAATCATATTCAATTACTAAATGGCATTAACAGAATTTCCACCACAATTGTATAACAGGCTGTTAAATATTGTTATAAACAGTGAAATTACACAGAATCGTAAATCATGTTCAATTACTTAATGGTATTAAAACAATTACAACGATACTTGTATAACAGACTGTTAAATATGTCATGTATATACAGTACCAATCGATAAGTATAGACCATGTTGACTCAGGTTTTAAAAAACAGCTTGGTTATTGTTAATACAAAACATGGCTGATCCATATCTTATTACCACGACGCGACCTGCTAGATCTTTCACTCAAGTAGCTGAAATATTTGGGGGATACGTTTATCATACATTCCTTCATACCTGTATTTACCTGGGCGTGGCAACACACCTGAACTTTAATCAGTATCAAACCAGGTGACATATTTTATATTAAGGTATGATAATACATAAAGTGTATAATCCTGGGTATAATTCATATGGTTTGCCGTTTCATTTAAACAATATTAATTTGATAATTGAGGGTTCGTAATGCGGAATTAATAAGTTCTAAAAGACGCAGAAACTCTGCAATAACTAGGATAATGAATGTGATTAAACATACGTAAATTCATCAGGCAAACCCAATATCTTTAGAAATGAAATGGATCAAAAATTAGTCTCAAAATAACCAAACGGTTAAATCCATACATTCCGTTGCATCTATAACTTAGTTTGTTTCGTGCTGATTGTAGGCCAAAAAAGCACCTTGTTTGTTTTTAAGGTATAGTAAAGATAAAGGTTGAATAATAATATATTAATTATATACTTACATTGCGTGTCATTTCCCGGGTAACATTCTCTAAACAGGCCCCGCGCTCTCGTATGGTAATATCTAGCTTTGGCTTGATCCGTGTTTCTTTCCCCTTTTTCAGCTGCTGTCAATTTCGTACTATCTACATTATATATCAGCCAATTGTCCGTACCAAATGAAACTGCTAGAAATATTAATGTTATTGGTCCTAGAATTGTCGCTAGAACGATCAAACCAGTAGCACACGACCCCATGATAACTGATTCTAAACGGGCACCTGGTAATACGAAATATAGCTGTATCTCCACACCACGACCCGAACAACCTTCTCTGCTAACTAAGGTTTCCGAATGACGACAGTTACACCAGGTAGCTCCCACAGGTATGATATACGGCCTGGTCTTAACGCGATCTTAACGCTCTGTTAGTTTCTATTGTTCCCAAACCCTATTAAAATATGAAAAGATGTGTTATTTATAGCAGTGTTATAGTCACGATTGTCCAGCTAGTGTTTACCATATAACGGTAAAAAGCTTCAAGTTATATCGATCTGTTTTCAAGCTATAGGTTATCTGTCACAGCGTTCAATACTATGACAACACTATGAATAAATATATCGGAGTTTAATTGCATGTCCGCGGCGACTGGGCTATAATCAACACAGAATAATTAGATAGAAAATAGGGTTTAACGTCCACTCGACACAAACTATGTCATTTCTGGACTAACACGTGGTTCATTTTTTTTTCAATAATTCGATTGCACGTAGGTGACTTAAGCAGTGGGGGAAAACCCACGATTTGTCAGGTGACCCAACTCCCTGTCACGTACAACCAGCGAATCGGAAACCACGCCAGTTGACTCAATGGCAGACCTTATGATACAGCCCCCCCCCCAAAAAAAAAATAAATAAATAAATAAAAATAAGAGGAACTCAAAAGAACTTATCTCAATCGGTTCTGTGGAGTAGGACGTTAAACCCCATTTCATTTCATTTTTTAAAATGTCTGGTCTGTATATTTATGTCTGTTTCTTTATTGGAATCGACGCTGGTTCCATCAATTATCATTTCTTGAATTCCTGTATTTAACAGGAACTAGACCTTTGGGAATAAAATTTACTTCTTCTTCCATATTCATTTGTGTCTTGTGTCGACAGTTGAACATATCATTGACCTTATCGCTACATTGTCTTTATCAATTTAATTGTAAATGGAACTGAATGAAATCAGTTTGTCCACGAAAACAATAACATGTAAAATGAAATGAAAGGATAATTTTAGTTTTGACCGAAATGAAATGAAATGGGATTTAACGTCCTACTCTTTTGCACCTAACCTGGGCTAATGGAAGACGGGCATACTATATGGGAAATTTTGCCCGGGCAGCGGCGCAGCCGCCTACTCTTATATCGAATTCCAACTGCCAACGGATCTTTTACGTGCATTCCAATGTGTACACGGGACCTCGGTTTTTCTTCCCCTCCGAACGACTAAGATAGTTAAGCCCACCTAAGTGTATCTTAGTTTAAAGTCATTTTAAAATACCTTTAATACGTTATATTACCGTATAGTCAGCATTACAATAATCTGAACATTACAGACCTGATGATCTCGACTATAACCCTTAACTGTAAAACCTGTTTTAGTTAGAAAACAGCACGGTAGCTCCGAATGGATAGTAGATGAAACCGTGAGAAATGTTCGGTATTCATCGGTTTTTAACATATCATAAAATAAACAGCGATACAAGGTGTCCCATAAATGAAATCATAGTATACCTTGTTGGCTGTCAGATGGTAACACGTTCCGCGAAAAGACATACGAACCGTAACTAGATCACTGGCCATTTCAAGACTAGTATCACGTTATGATAGCGTCTTAAGTTGGGTTTTTTTCAAAATTTGTTTCCGCGTATTATTCTTTAGCTTGGGTGGACCTCGGGTGTGGGGGCAAATTCACTGAAAACCTGCGACATTGGACAACCAAGACCCCACCTTAAAACATTACTTCTTTGCACGAAGAAGACTGGATTTTTGTTATAAAAAGTAAAAGACATCGTAAAAGTGGTGTTATTAAGGAAGCGAAGGGGTGTTTGTGCGGTGGGGTGGGGGAGGGGAGTCTGAGTAAACCCACGACACTGATTATGTTCAGTCAAGACACAATCTGAAAAAAAATATTTGTTTACAGCCATTACATTCTATTCTCTGTTACATGTCGTTAAAGAATGAGTTAGTGGTTTGATTGAGAATTAGGGACGCAGTGGCTTCACTAATCCACAAAAACAATAACCGTAATTAAACATGGAATTAGATTAAAGTAGCGTTATGTTAAGACGAGTTTACCTGGAAGAGAAGGTGATAATTACAGGTATTGTCTTACAAGCTCCCGCCGTCTTTGTTGTACCTACATGTCATATATGAAGGAATTATATTAGGGAAAGGTTGAAAGGTGATTAACGTAATCCCGGCATAAGATACCCCCGCCATTAACTTAAGACCTATATATCAAATAGACCTTAAGATAAATACCGACCTCTCTTTTACATATCGGGGAGGATAATTTCACACTATGGAAACGGACGCTAAGCCCGAATTTAAGTCAAATCCCACCGTGATGACGACAAAATCCTATGCACACCTTTCCTTAACTACGATATCACCTCATGTGGAAGTGGACGCAAAACACCAGTAACGATCGAACGAATGCACACCTTTAATTTCATACCCATATGGAAGCCGTTGTTACCCAGTGATGAAGATGCGGACTCGCTAATAAGGAACTACGGGTTGGATCCTAGTGTTTCCCGAGTATAGCTCCTCGGGAAGTTCCGGAGAAGCTACCATTTTTCTACCGCGCAGGGTGGAGGTCCAGTGTACATCTTGGCATGCACGTAAAAGAACCATTGACAACTAGAATTCAGTTGGTGCCTGGGCAAATTTTTGGCATAAGTGTTTGATTTTATATTGAGTGTTTTATGTGCTACAAGCGCTTCGCTTGTCTCTGTGTGTATAATGTATTATGCTTATGTATTCTATTAGTGACACAAACTATGCCATTACGGGTCTGACATATGGTTTAATTTTATTTCAATTATTTGCTTGCAATAAGGGGTCTTTAGCAGTAGAAGGAAACCGGAGGACCCAGAGAAAACACACGAGGTTGAACATGTACAATTCTGGCAATTGAAATCACGCCATTTGACTCAATGAAAGACCTTATAATACAATGCGCATTTGAGGACTTCATGGGCATAAACATCAAAATTAAAAGGAAAGATAAGAACCGATTTATATATAGGCTATCAAATGGTTTTACTGTACATAGTCTGAATCCTAACAACACTCAACTAAGAGTTATCTCCCTTCACTTATTATTAATGGACGTCTGATTTAAATGATAACGTGAAATAGTGAAATCGTATATGTTATTCGTTATCTAATATTAAAGGGACTATCCCGATCTGAACAGAGTCTCAAAAATAAAAGTCTGAGTACTATGAAATTTAAGCACCAAAATATAGACGAATGATGCATTTACCTTGCCTCAAAATTTAAGCTCAAACGTCAAAACTGTTTATCCGGACACGTAAACCTTTAAAGATTTCGGGTCAATTTTTTTCGTTGTGTGACCTGATAATCGATTCCCGTTCTATATAATGAATGGAACATGTGCTGTACTTGATAACGAAAGGTAAATTTCACCTACATATGATTTTAATAAAATAAAAGTCTGGTTTTATCAGGAAACCGCATAATACAGATTGGGACAATGGTCTCCATCTCCAGATGAAGATTGACCGGTTGAAGTTGTTTGAAAATGAACAGTCCATTTGCTGATTACACTATTTTGCCTATAATGTTTTTTTAGGACTTCGAATTTTGTCTATTGGTTTGGATTGTTCGTACTTGGTTTTTATTTTATCACATATATTAAGTTGTTTTTCGGCCCTAAGGTCGAGGAATTTAAGGGATTTTAACACAAAACTAAGCAGTTTTATTCTCCAAAATATTATCGGGATTGGCCCTTTAAAATAGTTCACAGCAAAAGCCGCAATTTATTTCGATATAAATTGGCGGGATTGACCCTTTAAAATAGTTTAATTATTTCACAGCCAAAGCCGCAATATATTTCGATATTAATTAAGAAATTAAGACAACTGGCATGGTGTTACGGTGAGAAATGGCTGTCGCTGTTTGTAAAAACAGAAATGAACGTAAATGGGGTTCAACGTCTGCTGTTTTGCTCCGACTTTAATAGTAGGCCGTAGGACATCTGTTTGAGCCAAATTTCCTACATCACATGTCTTCGTTAAACGAGTCAGCACAGAATAGACGGATTTTGAATTTTAAAAAGAAGTAGCGCCCCTGTTCGGGGACAACTCCCCCAAAAGCGCAATCATTGTCCAGAAATTCGACATCATTGAATGATGGATCATCACGAGTTGTCGCATTACTAATAGGTGTATTATGATTCTCAAATTTGTTGGAGCTGAAATGAAACGAATTTAACGTCTTATGTTCTACTCCGACTATGCTAATAAAGATGGACATACACTGGGTTAGGAGGGAAATTTTGTCTTCGTCGGCTTAGTTGGTACAGAAAAGTAGAGCATGTCTTTAAAGTAAAATGTTTTACGTCTCCAAGATGTAAAAGTTTGGATCAGGAATGTCCGGTGGCTCCCACACCCCATCACTCCTGTCAGCACTTGCACAGGGCAGATGATTTGACAAGAACTCGTGTGTAGTCGTCCGGATGGTACAACAAAACCGAGTCCCTTGTACTATTGGTGTGCATGTAAAGAATCCTTGGCAGTTGGGTGTCGAAATAAAAGTTGGCCTTATCGCCGCTGTCCGGATAAAAGTATTCATATAGCACACCGCACATCGTATGCATGCCTTCGTTAGACTGGTTGGTGCAGTCTTCCGGGGAAGCTCCTCTTGAGTTCCCAAGCGTTGTTGCCCTCGTCCAGGCAAAATGCCACCATATTTAATATCTAGGCTCTGACTCATAGGACGTTATTCCATATTCAATTTGCTTTATTTTTTAATAATTTGACATTGTAATCGAGTCCATCACTAGGTGAAACGTCCATAAAAACATAGCAACTAAATCAGATATAGAATACTGATTTCGATTTTATTGATTTCGCAAGCCAATACATGAACTTTGTGTTTAAAAAAAAAACAAACGAACATCAAACAGGTAAAAGTATAGACACAGAGTAGGGCATGTTTGTGTGCAAAATAGATTACATGCCCTTGGTTTGAAATTAGTCCAGCTTAACCAGTCTTCCGACTGTTATCCGACTGATTGATAGACCGGGACAATCAAGACTATTTCCGCGAAACATTAGAGCTGGATCAATGAATTTAGTTACTCCGAAGTTAGGCAACTCAACTATCCCAAAAAATAAATAGGCTATAACTGATAAACATTTAAACATACATTAAGCGAGAGGTAAATCTGCCTATTGCAGGTATTTCTTTAGGCCTGAAATGTTTTCTTAATTATGAATTAGACATTAATTAACTGTCCCAGGCTATTATTACCTCTCGATATAAAATTCTGCGATATTAAATAGATTAGAACGGTTCAGCCATATTTTGATTTAATTCTAAAATGGAGGAGCGAGACTTAGCTTCGAACAACCAGTACGGTGATTGAAACTATTGCACGCGTCTTGTCAAACCTTCAAAAGGCTAATATCTTCGCTTGCAATAGAGTAATTTGAATGAATTTTACAAATTATTAATTTTACCTTGTCTATCTTCGAACTATTATAGCAAGAATGACAAGCCATTTAATTAAATCTAACATACTGTATCTTTAATAGAGCAAATTTTGCCTGCGTTGGGCATTAAACATGGTTGCCAAGAGGGGTGGGGGTTAATTAAGGGGTCATTCCATTGTTCGTATCGGTCTTTAGCAGTGACGGAAACCCGAGAATCAAAAGTAATACCCTGAGATTGTGTAGTCGACCCTAATCTTGAGATCAAACCATCCAAATTTTAAGGGCCTCCTGCAGATTTCGTCAAGGTGCAAGATTTAAACATTGTTAGTGCACGTGATTTTTGTCCAGGATTGCGGGCTACCGGCGTGTCTGTATTTACATCACGTGATGCAGATGGCATTGATATTTAGATCTAACTCCGAACCCCCGATACTTAACCTTATTTTGAACGGTATCATTCAATGCGCATGCGTTAAACCACTCACTTAACCACTCAGCAAATCTCGACAGATTCAGGAACCTGCATCTAGTCTCGGCTGTATGACGAATTCCGCCATATTGGAACTACTTTAAAGGTCCCGGATGAAACATGCCTGCGCCCATGGTGTCTTGGCACTACTTCAAAGGTCCCGGATGAAACATGGCTGCGTCCATGGTGTCTTGTTTGTTTGTAATAGCGTCAAGTTTTCCTGTTAAAGTAAACCGGTAGCCGCATCGCAAATGTATGGGCGTAGGTACATATCACTTACTGTCATACAGCCCTGACTAGATGTAGGTTCCGGAATCTGCCGAGGATTGCCGAGTGTCACTTAACCTATCACATTTTGAATGCTGGGGTTGTAGGTAATAACATAGTCTGTTACCTACAGGGAAATTACCATTTTTATTCTGGAACAACGTACACATTGACGTGCACGTAAAAGCACCCTCATAGCACATTGAAATAAAATAAAACCATGTGTTAGTCCGGAATGACCAAGTTTGTGGCAAGTGGACGCGAAACCCCATTTCTCACCACCCTCTCTCTCTCTCTCTCTCCCTCGCTCTCTCTATCTTTCCCTATCTCTCACAATATTGAGTAGTTGGGACATGAACGTCAAAACCGCTTTTCCGCCCACGTAACCCTTTTAAGATTTCGGAACAATTTTTTTGTTGGGTGACCTGATAATCTATTGCTGTTCTTTTAGAGGACTATACGGCGCATGACACACGTGCTGTACTTGATAACGAAAGGTAAATTTCACCTGAACGTTATTTTCATAAAATAAAAATCTTGTTTGATACAGCCTTGGATGCCGATTGGTGACCATGCAATGATTGAAAATATTGTACTTGATAACGGAAGATAAGACAAATTAATCGGCAATCGAGTCTACGGCGTTCATTGTCCAACTTCCACAGGTGAGATTTAGTCAGCATTACGTCTGATATGACGTCGGAAATATGACGTCGCGGACCAAACTGATCCCGCAGTGAATATTCGCTTGGTCGCTACAATCACTGATAAGCATGACATCGAGGAGACTTAATGGGTTCGGCATATTAACTTTTTTACAAATTAAATTCTCAAACATTTTTTTGAAGTATTAGAAAAATAAATAAAGACGTTTGAAGTATTTGTAGTTAAACATATTTCCTATTTAGTGTAAATGGGTATTAAAATGAGTAAAATGCATCATTTTGCCCGAAGAAGTTAGGTGTTATGTAAACAATGCACGAGCCGTTGACCCAATGACTGACGCCACGTGAAGTCAACGCACGTGTTGTGGACAGTCATTGGGTCAACGGCTCGTTACAGAGATAATTCGTAAGTAATTCTCTGTGAAACAGATTGGTCGCGGACTTCTGCTATAATATCTGCACTGGGTTATCTACTCCTGACTTCGATAATGTCGGTTACAAACAGTAATATTTAGCTGTTTTGTTGTTACATCAACTTACGTTCGTTTTGTTTTTATATTTGTTTTTATTTACGAAGTATACTGTATATCAGGAGCGACATCTTTTGGTCTAGAAGAATTAATATATCTGAAGTTTCTTCGTTAGGCAAGAACAGAATGCTAGTAGGATTTTTCTTTTGCTTTTAAAAAGTTCTTAAAAGAATCGTTGGGTTGCTTAAAGGAGCTAAATCGCTAATATTTGGGACCTAGAAATTGAACCAAATGGCGCAACGCATACAATAATGTAATCGGATTGTTTATGAGCTAATTTACATTCAATTGTTTCCGTTTTGACTCTAATGTCAAATCAGTTAACGTCCCGTGAGATTTCTAGTGTTTCGTTATTCCAGTCTGGTGCGCATGCTCTCCCGATAAGTTATGGCGTTGCCTTTTGACTGAGTTGTAGAATATGTCTAGCCTCGTTCTTCCTGGTCATTTGTTACAAATGATGCTGAAACGCATTATGGTAAGATTCGTGTACCAATGGGGTAAAATGTTTATTTTGTCTTAAATATTGTATATCAGAAGCCCATCTTTTCAATGTTGATTGAAAATTCGATTTTTTGCTCTAACTCTTTCTGTATGTTTTTTTTTAGAAACTAATCTTGATTATTCCGGCCCCTACATCAACCGGAGAACGGTCCGTAGACTGGTTAAGAGGGACTAATTACGGGCACGTAACCAATTTTACACTCAAATTGCCCAGATGTATTAGCTTGAAAAAGTTGAGAGAATACTCTTCGAAACGTCGCCTAAATAAATCAGTAATTGTTCTTCTATAAGTATGTATATAGTTTATTGCCCTGCCTCTAAAAGATGATTCTATTTCATTGATCTGTATTAATGATTATAACTTGTTAAATACAACACGACTGTTTATCTAAGACTAATGATGTGTTTATGACAAGTTAGAACTTGGTATCTATATAAATACCGGGGGAGGATGCAGATGGATGAATGGTTAGCGCATGCGCGCGCTGTATCATTAGGCCTGTCATTGGTTCAACTGGCATGGTTTCGATTCCCCGGATGTCCGTGACAAGGAATATGGTTGCCTTCAAATATGTTAGTCCTGAAATGACCTAGTTTGTGTAGAGTGGACGTTAACCCCATTTCTCTCTCTCTCTCATCCAAAGAAATGAAATGGCATGGGGAACGATCACGCCAAAAGTAAACGTTTTTAACATTTCGTCAAATAGAATGACTTGTAACATTCTACATATCTAAGCCGAGTGAGCCAAAGTAGACGTGCACCTGTGTGTGAAACAGCTTTATTTAACGTCCGCTTCCACTGCAGTGACATCGCAGACAAGCGTGCATACACCATGCATTTTGCTATTAAGGGAATTTTGTTTTGCCCGAACAGCAGGGCGTACGACCTACTCCGATTCGAATTCCCGTCAAAGGTTTTTTACGTACAAGGGAACCTCCGTTAGAGACATATCTGAACGACCGACAATCGGGACACCAAGGTCGGAAATGCCCTTGGGGGTTGCAAATCACGATTTTTGGAATACCGATTATTTAAACAAACAAAAAACGATTACCGACCTTCTGGCGCACTGGGGTTTGAATATTTAAAAATAATTATTGATTGTTAGCAATTAAGATATAGGATTTAAAATAGGCTTTAACTGCGGTAGAAACATCCCTTCAATTCCACGATAAGATACTCGCACGCAATAATCAGAAATCGATTGACCTCATCAATATTTCACATTATTTAACGACTCGTTTCGACTCGAGGATATTCCTCTAGCTCGTCCGCGATCATGGCACACTGGTTGTTGGTTCCTGGAATTTTAGAAATTTTATTTTACACGGCGATGGCATCGGATATTTTTATGTCAACGTACATTCAGACAAAAGTTCAAAAAGAAAATGCCGGGTGTACTTATGCTTCGTTCCACCACACGCTTCTCCAGAGGTCGGTTCGTTCAGTATTTAGATGCGCCAAGCTTTGTTCGACTGTTGACGAATGTCGGAGGTTTATGTTCGATAAAGAATCTAAAGAGTGTGTTTTGTACGAATCTGGAGAAAACTGTCTGTCATCACAGGATGTGCATAGCATGGTCTGTTACCTACAGGTAAATTACCTTCTTAATTCAAGGACAAGGTATAGTCATTCGGACGGGACGAAAGAAAGCAGAGTTCCTGCGTAGGTATTGACGTTCACTTAAAGATCCCTTCGATATGAGGGAAGGCTGTTGCGCCGCTGTATGGGCAAATTTCCCCTCGTGACATACTGTATGGCGTATGCCCATCATCACTAGTCCAGTCCGAACATAGCAGTAGGACGTTAAACTTCATTTCATTTCAGTTTTAGTTGAAATAAGAGTAGGCTGTACGACCGGTGTCCAGGCCGAATTGGCCTCGTAGCACATTGCATGACATTTCATTTCTAGCCGACCAGGCTGATGATTTTGTTAATTTTAACCCACCAGGCTGAGATCTCTGTTGCATCTAACCCATCAAGATGCGGATTGTTGTATCTAAGTCACCGGACTGTGGTGACTCTCTTGTATCTAAGTCACCGGGCTGTGGTGCATCTACTGTATCGAACCTATAACCAGGCTGTGGTGACTGTATCTAAGCCACTAGACGGGGCCTATTTGTACCTAACCAACAATACCTGACTGTTGACACAGTTATACTTAATTCTCCAAGCTGGTGACTGTTTTATCATACCCGCTAGATTAGGGGTTGTCTTTTATAGCCTTAGCCCTAATCATTTAATCCATGTTTTAATCCTTTATCCCCTATTCATTTTGGAAATTCAGTTCAGCTCAACCAATCCAATATCTAAACACTTAGCGTTAACAATGTACTGTTGTGGTTCATCTTTATTATCGGGAAATGAATGTCTTTTGTTTATCATTATTCTACGATTCTTAATGCACCGTACTCTGCTTTTGGTTATATCCTAAATTGTAGATGTCTCGTTCTCAGTTTCATCATAATACATTAAAGTCCATACCCTAAATTAGTGTCGCCATTAACATTAGAAATGTTCTCCCATATTTAAATGCCTAACCTAATAAATCTACGCTCTGATTTCATTCCCTGGTCTTAGACACAGGACATCTACGATCGCACATCCCAGATCTCCGATTGGGGTATAATGTCTAATCTCCCACCCCATTCAATCTAAATACTGACTGTCTGTGCGTTCTTAATTCATTCCTTTATTTTGTAAGTTATTTTACTCCAGAAATCCGTTTGTGACGAGACCAACTGTACAAGATGTCCGATTGGTTACTATGGTGATCAGTGTCAACACGTGATTGAAGGTTAGAATTACAAATATTTATTTACCAGTTTCTACATACCAGTTTTCTTTATTTTTTTTATTCAGATTTAGGTAGTTAACACCCCCACCCACCCCCAGACGGTAGAACAAAGCAGAATTTAAACTTGAAATGGGAGTCACGATGACTATGTGCATAAGACGTTTGCTCGCCAACCTGGAGGTTCGACCGCGGAATTGCCTAGAACGTTCTTTGGGATTTTCCGGCGTGATTGTCTCTTGTCAGTGGTACAGTACGGCTGGTCTGACACGGGCACCTGCCTAGACCTTCGGATGGTGCGATAAATCGGGTTCCCGTGTAGACATTGGCGTGTACGTAAAAGATCCACTGGCAGTTAAAATTTGATATACGTTTATGGAGTATTAGCCCATCTGGAGAAAAATAGTTGGACCGTAAACCCCTTTTCACTTCACTATTTCATTTGAGATGAGATGCAGTTTGTTCACCATAACGTTTTGGGACATCTACCGCCCAGGCCCGGATTCACAAAACTTTAATGTATCAAATACAGAAACTATCTGCAAATATTTGTGTACCAGCTCAAAGATATTCCTCATAAACAGTGACTGAAAATTGGGTAAATTCTTAACTTCAGTCTTGGAACGCTTTGTGGAGTCGGGACCAGTTAGTTAAGGGTGTCCGGATGCCACCACCCAACTCTCCCATACCCGCTCAAAGATATTCCTCATAAACAGTGATTGAAAATTGGGTAAATTCTTAACTTCATTCTGGGAATGCCTTGTGGAGCCGGCACCAGTTAGGTAAGGGTGATACTGCAGACAAGGGCCTGTCCGGATGCCACCACCCAACTCTCCCATACTCGCTTTATCAGATTTGTTAGACTTCGATCCCGTTTTTACAAATTAAATGAATTCAAGTTTATAAAATTTCAGATTGTTCGGATGGGATACGAAGAAAGTTGGTACCTGAAAAATCTCTGATGTCCTACATCCGACCAAAAGCTGATGGTCGAATACTGGAAGTTAAATGTGACTTCAAGTGGGGCGGGTATACTATACTACTATACCGATACAAAGGGTGCTGGGAGGTCGACTACAACAAAACATGGAAAGAATACTCCGACGGATTTGGTACGTCATATGGCAATTATTGGATAGGTCTGGCGAATATTTATAATATTCTTCAAAATTATCACCAGTTCTTCTTGAATATAGTTATTTTTGGACAGACTGGACACGAAACGAGCTATTACCAGATGTTTAATATCTCCACATATGATGATGATTATCGCATCTCTCTCGAGTCATTCAAAGATGACACTGCAAATCCTACTGGAGATTCCTTGACCAACGGCCCATATAGCATCAACGGTCGACCATTTTCGACTTATGATCGAGACTTCAGTCATAACGATTGTCCAGTCCGTTTTAATAGTGGATGGTGGTATCTGGCTGATCCGGTCTGTAGTCGAGCTAACGTGCACGGAAAGAGGGATGGGGGTAATTTTGAGGCTACCTGGCACTGGTTGGACAACCTAGGCATCCGGACAGATTTTACTGATATACATTTAAAGTTACAAAGGAAGCAGTAATAATATGATACGCTACGATCTTGTTACATTGTCATCAGTGTACTTACTGACATTTCCCAGTGACACCCACGTGACATTCCCCATATACTACCTAATATTAATCACCCATATTGCAGATTGCATCACTGTAATTGCTACCATTGTCTGCTATAACGGAGAGGGTGGAGGGGATTATAAACTTTTGGCGCAAAATTATCAATGTTGCCTGTTTTGTCATTTGCGTCCTTTTCCTATTAGTGGACCATATGTTTGCCCTTTATGTTTAATATTATGTACGAGATAGAGTATGCGTGCTCATTGTTCAAGTTATACTACGACTTGGTGGCTCGACACGGCACCTCATGTGGTTTTATTTGTACAAAAACTAACCTTACCTTGACATGTAACAAGAACAGTGGCATGTTTACATATAATACATGGTGGGTCTTTGTTTGTGGGATATAAATTTGTGTATGATATATTTAAAAATTCGAGTTGTGAACCGTGAGTAGTAGTATAGCGATGTATTGGAACGAATGAAGCGTTCTTCACAAACCGGATGATTAAAGTATTTTTTAAATATCTGTCCGTCTCTAGGGAACCACGGCGACTAAGTGGGACGAAAAACCAAGGTCGCGTAAACAGAACGGAAGGATGGTCTCCCTTGTTCGTTGTTGATTGAGAAAGTCGTCGTGTTTACAATGTTCAGTGGTGCAAGACGGAAGACCTGACCAGACACAGTGTCTAGTCGTTAGGATAGGACGACAACAACAAATCACGCGGCCCTGTGTTCACTAGTTCGATTAGGCGAAAAGGTTGTTGAGCAGGCAAAATGTTCGTCATAGCCCATCACCGTTACACCGGTCCTTTTGTACTGGCAAGAAGTACGTTAAACCAAATTTCTTTTTTTTACAAATATGAAGTTTACATTGACCTGGTCGAGGTACTAAACAAATAAACGTCTCTCGAACAGACTCTTATTAATATAAATAAATATATATATCGGAAATCATTGTCTATAGGAAACTCGATATCGTTACCCCCCCCCCCCGCACTCACAAGTGAGAGAGAGAGGCAGACAGACGGAGAGAGAGAGAGAGAAAGAGAGATAGAGGAGGAGTTTAGCGTCCACTTGATACAAACTAGGTCATTTCGGGACTAACATTGTCTATAGGAAACTCGATATCGCCCCCCCCCGCACACACAAGAGATAGAGAGACAGAGAGAGAGAGAGAGCGCGAGACAGAGAGAGAGAAAGAGAGAGAGGAGGAGGAGTTTAGCGTCCACTTGATACAAACTAGGTCATTTCGGGACTAACATAGCGTTCAATTGTATTTCAATAAATCGCTTGCAATAGGAGGGCATCCGAAGACCCGGAGGAAACCTACAAGGCAGGACAGGCCACCCGACCCCTGGTCACGTACAAGCTGGATCGAATCGATGGACGCTACTTGACCCAAAGTAATTTCCCACGGCCAATTCTTATTTGCAATTCTAACTGTCCATGGATCTTTTGCGTGCACACTAATGTGTGTACGGGAACTCGATTTTCTGTGCTATCTGAACGACTAGACAACTGTGATGCAGCAGGGACTCCGCTGGTGGAAAATCACGCGAAACACGGGAAGCAAACCGAATCCTATAGGATAGTATGCTAACGTCTTACTCACTGAGTCGCTGCGGATCCCCTACATTTCTTATTAATATTTAAATCTATTGGGTTACGATATTGAATAAAACACACTAAACACATTCTAATGCAATTGATTTAGTTGTAACAAAAAGAATTTGTGGGACACTTCAATAGTTTAGTATGAATAAGATTGTATATAATGGAAATCGACGCCCATAGGTATAGCTCGATATCGTTTTAACCTTGGTCTTTAAACCGTTCTACAAGCTTTCAGTGCTGAGAAACTTAAAGATACGTTATGGGAGATTAGATAAAGAGCTGACAGTTGTTACTATAATGGTAAAAGCAAGATAATGTAAAGGGAATTTGTTGAAAATTTCAAATTAATGCATCCTGACCCGAAAATTTTAAACCTAGGCTCGATTAACATTACTAATATCGGTAAGATACTAACATAGTTTCGGTTATCCAGCTTTTGAATCAATCATCAATGAGCCTTGAACAGCAGATCGGATTCTAATCGAGTAAATATCGCAGGCCAGCGGTGACATCGATGGTTGACTATAGTCTGGATAAGTTAATTAATGTTTAATAAATAATTTTTACAACATTCCAGGTCTAAAGAGAGACCTGCAATTAAATTGCAGGTTTAGCTTTTGCATAATGTATGTTTAAATCTCGGGGTCATCTTAGAATATAATTTGGCAATTGAACATAAAATAAATGAAATATGGTTTAACGTCCCACTGTTCTGCTCCTAAACTGGGCTAATGAAGACGGGCAGCGGTGCAACTGCCTACTCTTATATCGAATCCAAACTGCCAAGGGATCTTTCACGTGCACACCAATGTGTACAAGGGACCTCGGTTGGACAATAATATCCATGGGCATTTAGGTGGTTATCATATCTAAAAGACACAATAAACAATAAACAACTGTTGACCGAATTCATTTAGTTTGTTGGACAAATACGTCAATATATTAACATAAATAAGATCGTATATTGGAAATCGGTGCCGTGTCCACAGCAAGCTCGATATTATCTTACTTGGCCTTGTAGTGGTAAACTTTCTAGTCTAGGTGAAGAAATTCGTTTAGTTAAATCGTTCATCGATCCAACGACCAAACAAATATTGTTTATAGCTTACAATGTATGTATCTTGTCTGTGGATTTGTTTTGATGTGTAGAACGGTTCTTCTGCTCCCCAGGCCTTGATCCATGATTTTGTCGGGGGCTGGGGGCACACATTGGAGAAAAGGGTAATGTTACAAAGTTGGATTGTTTGTGCGGAGGCAATGCGAAAATCATGTTTATATCATCTATTAAAGAGCAGATATGTGAACTACAACAGCAACAAAGCAAACGAAAATGAAAATCAACTATGTCACTGCGGCTGAGCGAGGGGGGAGGGCACGCCCCCTGCAACCCCCCCCCCCGGATATGCACTTGCTGTCTCTATTACTACACGAGTGCTGAACTAATGCTTAGGACAAACTTGGCAAATATTCACAGCGAATAATTCGAACAAACCCTTCCAAGCTTCATTCTATTTCGTTTCGTTTTCATAGTTAAAAATTTCGATTTACTCGTCTTTACTACACTAGGATCAGGAAATGTTGTTATTTATCATTGGCGTGCTTTCTTTGGATGATTTGAGGGATTAGCCAATGAAACGGTCTGTTACGGCGAGTTCGTCTTGGCCTTTAGATGCACGGAACTGTGGGTAAACCTCTAGAAACGTCAACGTTGGTTGATTTATCAAAGTCTGGCGTCATAAGTCAAAAGCCGCTCGTTTGACTCCTGCCGTGACCCCCACTGTAGCTTGTCAAATCTTCTTGTAGTGTAGGCCATCGAAAGTATAAAAAACGAAAAGAAATATAGATCTGCATTCTAATCAGAGATTGCTATATACCGCAATCAAAGATGTTATCGCCGCCGTACGTTAAAAACGATTCTTAAAATCAAAAGATAGGAAATCAATTCAAAACCCAGCCAATATTTATACGACCGCCAGCAACCTTGTCTAGTACTTTCTGTGGTTATTCAATATCCGCTGCAATCAAGGATACAGTTGAATCACTTTATTAATCAATAAATAACACCAATATACAATTAAAATGTCATCAAGTCCTTTTCTCTAACCCCAAAATAGCTGCTACTCGTCTTCTAGTATTCAGGTATTTAAAGCGGTAATTTCATATTTTTAAGTTATATTTTTAAAATGTATTAAAATAAAGCTATAAAATAGATCGTGTCTATAAACAGTCCTACATTGTTAAAGAATAATCCTATTAATCTTATAATTCCATTTTTCCAGTTGAAAAATTGGCAAAAATATCATTGTAAACTTCAAATTCCATGGAGGGAATAGAAAAACAAGGGAGGTAACTGTGTTATTATTTCCATGTGAATGATTTTTAATGTAGGAAATAATGTCAATGATCGTATAATAGTGAGTTGACAACCTATTGAGCAAAAGACATAGCAATAATTATGTTTTGACTTTCTTAGAAAATATGACATTCTCGCTTTAAGCCACTCAAACAATGTTTTAAGAACGTTGTAAAAGCAAAAGGAATAACCTACTTCGACATAACTGATTTGACATTTAAGTCAAAATGGATGAATTGAATGTAAATTAGTTCATATACAATCAGATTACATTGTTGTATGCGTTGCGACCCATTTGGGTCAATTTCTAGGTCGTAAATAGTAGCGATTTGTTTTTGTACCAACTAGTCTACGATATCACCAACTTAATGTACAATATGCAACGAAATAACAATCAAATACAATTTAAACTTAGCACCTTTGATGTATATGATTGTTATTTTGTTGCGTATTGTCTACTATTCACACCCCTACATTATTTACTGATTGTGTATCCATAAAATTGTAATTTGTGTTAATATGTTCAATTACTAAAAGCCAATCTAAGAAGAACTCTTTGCTTAACCGAATCACGTGTCGTTTGTATTTCGTTGTGGTCTGGCTCTGACAAGTAATTGTAGCGATGGAATAGTATTGCTCCCAAGATCGCTCAGAGTAGTAGTAGGAAATTAACGCCCACTTGACACAAACATGATCATTTCTAGACCTACATATATGATTCAATTTTTTGTAAATAAATCGCTTTGCAGTCGGAGGAAATGTGCTGATACAGAGAGAGATAGAGAGAGAGAGGGGGGGGAGAAATGGGTTTAACGTCCACTCAACACAAACTAGGTCATTTCGAGATTAACATATGGTTTAATTTTATTTCAACAATTCGCTTGCACGTAGGGGTCTTTAGCACTTTAGCAGTGGGAGGAAACCGGAGTGCCCGGAGGAAACCGACGAGGTTGAGAAGGCGCCCCTATCTCCATGCCACATACGCTCACACCAGGGCTAGAAACCACAGCCGCAAGCCAGAGGTGAGCGGCCAGCTAGAGGTCGAAGCGCGGCACTCTAGACCACTAGGCCATCCCAACCCCCGTGCTGATACAACGCACAAGAGTTAATCATCCCCTTCACAGTGACATGCCTGGTAAGAAACATATAAGAAGGGCTTACAGTTTACTTACGGCGAATCAAGATGGTTCACATTGAAGTAGCAATACAATTCCTATTAGGAAACGAATGACAGAAGTTTTACTGTTAAATTACCGTCAGCGAGCAATCCCAACAGTCGTAAACAATCATGGCAAAACTCCAGCATTCACCTCTTTGCTGACGGGGGGTGGGGGTCACGGTGGCTAAGTGGACAAGGCGCTGGTTCGCTAGCCTGGAGGTCGGGTGTTCGATCCCTGCATTGGCCGAGAAAATTCATCTCATTTTTTCAGCGTGATTTCCCCTAGTCAGTGATGCAGAAGGAGGGCCTGACAAGGACAGCTGCCTAGTCGTTCGGATGGGACGAAAAACCGAAGTCCCGTGTACGCATTGGAGTGCACGTAAAAGATCCCTTGGCAGTTGGAATTCGATGTAAGAGTAGGCCTTAGCGCCGCTGCCCAGGCAAAATTTCCCTCATAGCACACTGTATGGCGTATGCCCGTCTTCCATTAGCCCAGGTTAGGTGCGGATGAGTAGGACGTTAAACCCCATTTCATTTCATTTCATTTCCTTTGCTGACAGTCTTGTCGCCGTATTGTTGTGTTTTATGTATTTGTATGAGCTCCATACCAGACAACTTAGATTGTGGTTGGATTACCGAATAGTTAGCATGTGGGCGTTGTATTGTGTCATAAAGTCTGACTTGGTTTCGATTCCCATTTGGACGTGGCAAAGAATAGGGTCGCCCGTCGAACCTCAAGGGTTTTCTATGTCTATTTCATGTTCTAAATAAAAGATCTACCAGCTATGCTGATCGTCTGTTATCTGTAGTGTTACAATAAGCGTAGGTTGTAGCATCGCTGTCCAGGCCAAATTTCCCGCATAAAACACTGTCTGCATGGGCCAAATTGCCCGCATAAAACACTGTATTGCATATCCACGTCTTCAGTGACGTTAAATCGCTTATTGATTCAATTAATGCAACACTTCGAACCAGTCGTCATTGTCTCTTTAAAAGCTGGAGCCATTTTGAATTTCACAGGTGGCAATTTATTGTTGTTTTTAATATTTGATTCTAATAATAGTTCAACAACTACTTAAAACAGACGAATTGTTCAAATATCGATAAAAACGTGACAAACAAACTCCTTTTTGTGGAAAACAGCGTTAAGGTGATCGTGGAGTGATTTCGCGTTCAGTTGTAGCCGACTTGCATTCGACTGATGCCAGTGTGAATGGGGTCTTATTGCGATTCAAACGACCAATTTTCTACATTAAACAATACACAGTTATATAAGCAGGGGGAGGGGGGGGTGCTGAATGGTTGTATCATACGACGTGTCATTGAGTCAACTGGCGTCGCTTCAAATCCCCGGATTCACCTGGCAAGGAGTACGATGGCCTGTCCAGTCTGGTGGGCTTCCCCCCACTGCTAAAGACCCCTACGCGCAAGCGAATTCTTGAAATAAAATTAAACCATAATATGTTAATCCTGAAATGACCTAGTTTGTGTCGAGGGGACGTTAAACCTCATTTCTCTCTCTATATATAATTTTAAGCAGTAAAATAAATTTAATGTACATCGCCGTATAATCTATAAAATGTATGTTTAATAAAAGAACTGAACTTGAATACTCGATGGTTCATTCTCGATATCTGAATACGATTCGATAGCTTGACTACTTCCTTAGGGCGTGCATGCATTATCACTTAAATATAGAGATAATAAAATACTTTGAACATAATCGAAACTATAATCTTTGAATGACGTTTAGCCATTACAAAACAGTTCTAGGGATAACAATCACTATATTATACACACACGGACGTTTCGACAAGATTTCAATGGTCGTTACCAAGCATACAAATTACAAATGGAGAGAGAAAAAAATAATAATAATTTTTTTTTAAAACAAAATGTAACTTGGATGCTTGCCGAAACGTGTATATATAATATATTTTGATTGTTATCGTTGTGCTATGCTCGAACAGACAACAATGGTAGCTACTAGAATCATCCTATTTTGTCCAGCGTGGTGCCCCCTTGTCAGTGATGCAGGACGGAGGGCCATGCAAGGGCAGCTGTCTAGTCGTTCTGATGGGACGATAAACCAAGGTGCCGTGCACACATGGGCGTGCACGTAATAGATCAGTTTGCAGTTGGAATTCAATGCCCGTCATGCGTATACCCGTCTTGACTAGTCCAGTCAGAACGGCAGGACGCTTAACCCCCTTTCAGTTCATTTGGACACAGATCACCAAATATTCAAGGGCGAAAGTTATTTTTAGTCCTTCTCTCCCTTTCCCTTTTCCCCCTTTTGCATGGCGATTTTTGTGGAAATTTTGGTGTAGAATCGACGAAAAGGGTTTGAAAATACATTTTCTGCCAGGTTTTGGTGAATATTCATGATTTTGAGGCGGAAGGATACAAGAGTTGTGAGGTTGGTTACGTTGAAAGGGAGGGCCGAAAATTGCAAGGTTAGCTGTCTCTACTTCCAGCTTGTCTATCTCAAGTTTTTCATGAAGACCCTCATACATGCTTTTGGGCAAGAGTCTGCCACATGTTGCTCCATCTGTGGCAGAAAGCGTTTTTCCCAACGAATATTTGGGAAAAAGTTACAGCCGGTCTAAGAGACGAGAATTAACATTAAAGTCAATGGGGCAATAATTAGTGTTCTGTGGCCATTTCCACTATGGTAAGGGAGGTAACTGCTTTCAGTATAACAGAACAGTGTCTAGACTTGTTCAACACATTTTCCAAACTCAAATTCTTCTGAAACACTATTGATTGCAACTGGACAGAATTCATTGTATTGAGCGATATTTCGTTGCCCGACTATGCACCTTCTGCACCAGGCTGGGTGGGGGTGGGGTGTTGGATTTTCAAATGGTTAGCACATGTGCGTTATACCAAAGGGTCTGTCATTGAGTCGTAGTGTCGATTTCCTGCCTGTACGTGACAAGGAATAGAGTCACCTGTCCAACCTCGTGGGTTTCCACTTCTAAAGAACCCTACACACAAGCGAATTATGGAAATAAAATAGAACCATATGTTATTCCTGAAATAACCTAGTTTGTGTCGAATGGACGTTAAACCCAATTTCTCTCACTTACGGTACCAGGCCCTTGACCTTGACGAATGACAAGGCGATACTAAGTCAGGGCCCTGTTGCTCGAAATCTTAACTAAAGATAAAATCCAAATTTTCGTAGATACTCCAGTGTTGATTGGCTAAGCACTAAAATCAATCTAATATCACCCAATCAAACAACTAAAATTTGGATTTAAACTTAGTTAAAATTTCGTGTAACAGGCCCTTGGTTACAAAGCCAGCGCCTTACTCACTGTGTCTACGAAAGTTCTTTAAATCAGTGGATGTTTAAGTGTCGGAATAAATGAATAAATATATACAATATCCAATCCCAGGGGATGTAAGCTCGCAAACATATTTTGATGAATGAATTTCACATGTTATCGTATCATCTGGGGAATATAGAATAAATATGGCTATTTATCTCCATTTGTATAAGACCCAGTAAACGAATACATTGTCATATCTTCTACTCACTAGTGGCAGGGTCTTCATTAGCCTACTCGGAGCAGAACAGCAAAACTGTCATATTTTCTACTCGCTAGTGGCAACCGTCTTATTGGCCTAGTCGGAACAGAACAGTAAAACGCTGCACACCATTTTATTTCATTTCTCTTGTGGCAAGTGCAATATGGCAATGTCACTTGCACGTATCAATTTGGCATGCGCAAATGGGTGGTTTATTGGGCGCAGTTTGAATATACCTTATTATTCATAGTAATATTCGTAACTGTGATCCATTCATGGTTGCAGGAGGCGACGCTAGAGCTGTCCCGAGGCTGAAATATGATGTTTTGGAATGGCTTGAACCAGGAAGTCACATGGGCTAGGTGGCGTGTGTTGGGTTGGCGGCTATACTAGGGCCTGAAATGTATGGTGTGTAAGGGTAGCTTGCACCGGAAAATCAAATGAGCTAGGTGGCGTTGAACTACCGCTTCCGGTTTCGAAGTTATAGTATTTCCATCGTGTGCAGCGCCGCTAGTTATTATCAATTACAGAGAGCGGAAATGACGCGTAGTGTACTCAACACAAACTAGGTTATTTCGGAACTAATATGGCACAATCTTTATTTCAATACATCTCTTGCGCGTAGTGTGGTCTTTAGACGGTTGGGAGGGATTTCACGGAGAAAATCTACGTACATGTAATTGCGTAGACAAATTTGGAACCGAAACCACCGCACTTGACACAATGACAGACCTTATGATCTAACGCGCAATCTTTCCTGATTCTGATAAGAATTTAGTGATATAACTGCTAGACATCACTATCATTGAGTCAACTGGCGTGGTTTCGAATCCCCAGTTGTACGTGAAAAGGAGTAGGGTTGTCTGTCCAACCCCGTGGGTTTTCTCCGGGACGTCCGGTTTCCTACCACTGCTAAAGACTCCTACGCGCAAGCGAAGTATTGAAATAAATTAAACCATATTTTAGTCCCGAAATGACCTAGTCTGTGTCGAGTGGACGTTAAAACTCATCCCTCTCTCTCCCAATCCCCCTCTCTCTCTCTCTCTTGCTAGACATCACGGAAAGATAAATAATAAGGGGTTAGGGTAAGTGGGGTCCACTTCTGGTAGAGAAAATGTGTTGTCTGAGTGTTTATTAGTCAGCTGACATTACACGAACATGGCGTCCGTGATTTGACTGTAAAATACTTGAGTTGATTTGATTCAATTAGACGGAAATCTCTGTACGTCAAACAAACAACTTCCCGGTTTCAAATACAAACATAAGTGGAAGAGAGAAAGAGAGAGAGAGAGAGAGAGAGGGGATAGAGAGAGAGAGAGAGACCAGACCAAGCCCAATCGCTAATATTTGGGACTTTGAAATTGACACACATCCATGGGTCGCAACACATACGATAGTGTCATATGAATGCACATAAATTGATTTAGATTCAATCTTTTCTGCTTTCAAATCAGCTTGTGCGGTGATAATATGCTAGAAGACCCAATGGAATGACAATCTCAAGCGTTTGGTTATTCCGAAGATGGGGGGGGGGGGCTAGTGGTCTAGAGTGCCGCGCTTCGAACTCTAGCGGGCCGGTCACCTCTGGCTTGCGGCTGTGGTTTCGAGCCTTGGTATGAGCGTATGTGGCATGGAGATAGGGGCGCCTTCTCAACCTCGTGGGTTTCCTCCGGGCACTCCGGTTTCCTCCCACTCCTTAAGACCCCTACGCGCAAGCGAATTATTGAAATAAAATTAAACCATCTGTTAGTCCTGAAATGACCTAGTTTGTGTTGAGTTGACGTTAAACCCCATTTCTCTCTCTCTCTATTCCGAAAATGATATTGAGTTAGATATTTACCCATTTTAACGTTGATCTTTCCTTCACTAACATGGATGATGAAGACCAACATATGCCAGTCCGCGTACTGTTGGGGAAGTTTCGTCTGGGCGGTGGTGTTTCCGTCTAGTCAAATTATAACTGCTACACTTTTTGCGTATACGTCAACGTGAAGACAACACCCCGGCTTAGTTTGTGTACGTCAACGGGCAGACATGACCCCGACTCTTTGCTGTGCAGCGCCGGGTCATCCGTTACTTAGCGAGAAAAGACTGTACACAGATAAGACCATACTGGGACTAATACATGGTTCAATTTTTTTCAATAATTCGATTGAGCCATATGGGTCTTTAGCAGTGGGAGGAAACCGGTGGACCAAGAGTAAATCCACGAGGATGGACAGGCGACCTGCTCTTTGACACGTAGCAATCGTGTTGATCGTATCAAGACGTATCAGAACATATCTTCACGTACACAGGATCACGATGGCTGTTCGATCCCTGCATTAGCTGAGAAATTTCATTCAGATTTCCTGGCGTGGTTTCCCCGTGTCAGTGATGTAGGACGGAGGGTCTGTCTAGTCGTTCGTGGGGGACGAGTTCACGTAAAAGATCCCATGGCTGATGGAATTCGATATAAAGAGTAGGTCGTAGAAACGCTGTCCCGGGCAAAATTTCCCTCATAGCACATCGTATGGCGTATGCCCGTCTTCCATTAGCCCATTTCGGAGCAGAACAGTCGGACGTTAAACCCCATTTCATTTCATTTCATCTTCACGTACCAGATCGTAGAGTCAATAGCCAGGGACAATCCTGTCGTAACGCATCGATCGACAGTGGGAACCTGGCATAATATGGCATTAACTCGCTATTGAAGATTGCAGTTTGATTAATAGCTGCACGTGACTGTTAATGTTCAAACAAGGGTTGAATGTACTTGTAAAGTGTATCATTATTAATATAAAGATCAAGGTAGTTGAAGTGTTTAAACGAATAAAAACAATTGAGTGCACGTTTATTCCATTAAATCACGTTTAATTCTGCACTGCACCGACTTATTAATATGCCAATATGCTATACATACTCTCCCAAAAAAGAAACGCAACATTACATTTCGTCGTCAGTATATCCTCGCTCTACTATCGCCTTGTAGCAACAAGAACAGCGACATGTCGCTGAACCAAACTGCTCTTCGGTGTTGCTGAAGCCATACCCTCAGTGTGTGAACCCATTAAAGTTGGATTTCATGTTGTCGGCGTATTTCAAAACAGATGCTCTAACGGGGACGTCTGCCTCGTTATTCGGTTTCACGCAGGTGTTTGCCTACTGTCTGGTACGAGATTCTACGTCGTCCGGGTATTGCTGCTGCATTAGAGGTCGCTGTTGAAAACCATTTACGCCAATGACGTAACCGGAAGTGACGATCCAGGACAAGTGGGACCAAACTTGTTTGGCCTGAGCTAGGGCGTTCACGTGTTGAACTTCGCTATCGGTACCTATCCCAAAGGCGAGAAATGGAACTAAGGGAAACATTCTGCAGCTTGGCTACATCTGTCTTGGAGACACCTGCTTGTAATCGACCAATAGCGTTGTTGCGTTGGTCTTCGTTCAGATGTGGCATCACTTGGGTCTTTGTGTGTTTACATGTGCAACTGATTTGGAAACCGAGAACCCCGGGATTTTAAAGACCTTAGATGTAGGTTCCATGCGAGAAGCTCGCGAAGTTGTTAAATTCATGTTTCTTGGTGCAATCAAGCGATAAAAAATTTCGACAAAAAGGATGACCAGTCACAATTGGTGACCCTACCTTTAAAATCAATAATGAATTTCTTTTATCCTTACATAATGGCATTACAAACAAGTAAGATTTACCGAAACAACGACCTCGTTCAAATAAAAAAAATGATGAAAAATGAGTTGTGCGTTTCTGTTTTTGAAGAGTATATATTTAAAGATACGGTCCCAGAATTTACAGGGTACCCAAGCATTTGGGGGATAACAGTGAGAGAAGGGGGCAGGGACCTCAGAGAAAATTCAAGAGGTTAGATACCTAAATAAATGAAATGGGGTTTAACGTGTCATTGTTCTGCTTCGACTATGCTAAGGAAGACGGACATACGCCACGTCGTGTTCTATGACGGAAATTTTGGTCTGACAACCGAGCTGTGGGTTACCCCTATTTCCAATTAACCAGTCTTCATTAGCCCAGCTAAACCCTATATCGTTTCATTTCATTTCATTTATTTCGAGGGTTTATTACGAGTACGCCAATGTGTACACGGGACCTCTGTTTTCATCCAACCCGCACAACTATACATTGTCTCTTGTCAGCCCTTCAGCCCTACACCATTAACTTGCTCGGCCAACGCAGGAATCGAACACGGTATCCCCTACTTACCGAGGCAACGTGCCTTGCATAGGTTAGACTGGCGATCTTATCACGCCTTGGATCGAAACCACGACATTTGACTCATATCAGATCGCATGATCTAAATCAGTCACGTTGTAAATCAAACGTCAAAATACAAAAAAAAAATTAAAATAAAAAAAATATATTGTAATCTACAGATATATCCTAACTTTAACATAATATTATAGATTTTTCGCAATTACAGTTTGCAAGGCTAGGGTTCGGTCACCAGTGCTGCTTCGGTGTAAATTAAGTCGTCATTATACTTAGAATGTAACAAATTATTCGTAATCATAGCATTTAGGCTTTGGTATAGGTGACCGAAGCTGCAGTTAGGGCCAGGTCGTTAATGCTTTAACCGTATTCACGTAGTTATAGTAATAATAATTCATCAATACGACATTTTCCATGTTTTTTTTAGTAAACACAGGTAATGAAGTAATCTTAATTATACGAGGTCACGAATAACGATATCCTTATTTTAAAGTGTAACACACATCAATATATGTTACGTCGATATCGAGAGAGAGAGAGTGAAAAGAGGAGAGAGAGAGAGAGAGCGTTTAACGTCCACTCGACACTAACTAGGTCATTTGGGGACTGGCATATAGTTCAATTTTATTTCAATAATTCACTTGCACGTAGGGGTCTTTAGCAGTAGGAGGTTACTGGAGGACCCGGAGCAAACCCACGAGGTTGGACAGGCGACCCTATTCCTTGTCAACGTACAACCGGGAAATACTAAAACACGCCAGTTGACTCAATGACAGAGTTTGTGATACAACGCGCACGCTTACCACCCAGCCACCTCAGCCCCCTCCCCTCATATTACGTCGGCACGTCGCATAGTTTTCAGGGGCGGATCCAGGAGGGGGGGGGCGTCCAAACCCCACCCTGCTCAGATACCTTAAAAAATTTAATGCCTTGCATAAATGATTTCTCTCTTTAAAAAGCTCAATTTGTATGTATGCCTATGTAATTTAAAGACAATGATGGCAGATTTCCTTAACTGGAACCTGGCAACACGCCTCCTGCATAAATTCCTCGATCCGCCCCTGTATTTATCTCAGTAATTATGTGTATCCGTATTGTACCGTGTGTTAACTACATTGTCGGATTGTAATCGTGTAGACAGTCGCATACGAAAGGATTCTGTAATTGGTAAGCAAATTCAAATAGATCTTTTGGTCCAGGATTACATAGTCGGTTTGGCATATCGAATGATCAGACGGCTTTTGACGATATATTTTTCAGAGATAGTTTTGAACAACATTAACACATTAATAACCACTTTTTATTCACTCCTCCTTTGATGCAATCTGGCTAAAATGCAGATCTATATTTCGTTTCGTTTTTGTTTTTTTATACACTTGAACTGAAAAGTTGTACTGGAAGGTCGCGTCAATGGTCGTACGATTCGCTTTTGACCCTATGGCGTCAGACATTGATTAACCAATCGGCGTTGACATTTCTAGTGGGTTTTCCACCGTTTTGTGAATGGCACGACAAGAAATCGCCGTAACAAATGGTTTCATTGGCTAATCCCTCACGCCATCCAGATCCTAGTGTAGTACAAACAAGTAAGCGAAATTTTGAACGATAAAAAACGAAACGAAAAAGGATCTGTGTTTTAATGGCATTGCCTTTGATGCCGTCTGTCACTCAAACGATTCTTTTATTCATTCCTCTGAATACCATCTGTCAACCAATCCAGGTCTTTTATTCATTCCTCCTGTGATACCGACTGCTAATCCATCCATGCCCCATGTGTGCCTCCTTCGCAATGGGTGAGTGGAAGGAATGAATAAGAAACTTTTTCATAATCCTTCTAAAGTATGGTTTTGATATCTTCAGTTCGTCAATAATATCCTTAATAATTATTATAATTATTTACCACTATCAGCCCATATTTCAATTGATTCGTAATACACCAACAACCTGAAAACTGGGCCGAATAATCCTAGGGCAAAACAAATCACTGGATGAGGAGTGGGCTGAACGAAAAAATCATGGAGGCAGTCAGTCTTTCTAAAAGACAAAATCGTATTAATTCAAAAGCTTCCGTCGCGACTTGAGGTTTATATTTTCAAATCTTTTTTAGAATCTCTTGGCCATTCAAATAAAATTTTGACCTTTACTTAATGCGCAATGTGTTGAATATCATAAGCAGGGGGTTCGGGACATTGGTCGCAGTTTTTGGGGGTCCAAAACCTAAGGCGACAAAAGCCAACTAAAATGAAAAAGACATTGATATTTTACATAATTCTGTCTTTATTTTTGAAAAATAATTTCCATCCAAATTTACAATAAATTCGACAAATGCTACAAAGAACTAATGCAGTCTCAGAACGTTTATATACTTAGACATTGTGAATGTTTCATACGTCACGCATATAATATGTATGTTCGGTAATAAGTTAAAAACGAGTTATTAAATATATGACGTCAGATGCCCACAATACAGAATAATTGTACCGATTTGGTGCATAAATATATTATGACGCCAGATTCTCCCATTGAATAATTTTTTTTATTATATTGCATTCACCGCTCACTCCAGAGAGGAGAACTACCCAATAGGATCGTTTTCTGTTTAATTTAGATACATATCAACAAGTACAGAATTAATTAGCCTACATAGGACAAACTCGGGATTTTTTTTTTTAATTTGGTTGCCCACACCGTGGATTTAATACAAATTAAATATTGGGAGGCACACTGTTTAGGTTTTGAATTTAGCTATGATCCCAAGATCATTCTAATATACCATCTCGTCAAGTGTGCCTTTATCAAAATTGATTTGTAATCTCTTTTAAAGTAGTGCATGATATTAAATTGTCTAATTTAGAGGAGTCTTTTTGTTCAATCGACAGCCATTAATTGACCATTTTAATGTGTAAAAGTATTACGTCACAGGGTAGATGACCTCAAATTTATTTACAGTAACTAGTTTTATATAGACTAAATAAAGTTATATTAATTTTTATAACAAAACAGGCAGAACGATATAATGCCGGTTATATACATGTATATATATTATATCGTACATCTAAATGCCAACAATGTACAACTTTGGAATAGGATTTGTGATTAATGACGTCAGCAGTATGGTGGGTGAGGTTTACAGAAAGATAAACTAGGTTTACCATAAACTGGTTGGTTTACAATCACATGACTGGGTTGAATGAGATTTACACTCATATGACTAGGTTGAATGAGGTTTACAATCAAATGATTGGGGTGGGTGACTTTTATAATCAAATGACTGGGTTGAATGAGGTTCATAATCAAATGACTGGGTTGAATGAGGTTTACAATCAAATGACTGGGTTGAACGAGGTTTATAATCAAATGACTGGGTTGAATGAGGTTTACAATTAAATGACTGGGTTGAATGAGGTTTATAATCAAATGACTGGGTTGAATGAGGTTTATAATCATATGACTGGGTGGATGGGTTTACGGACAGGTGACTGGGATTGGTAGGGTTAGAATCATATGACAGGGATGCACGAGGTCAATTTTTACAAGCTACGTTTAACAATTTATATGTCCTTGTGGAATCTCGGATTTCTTCTTTTATCAAAAATAAATCAGAAAAAATAATAAAATAAAATTATATATCAAAGTCTCCACAGTAATAGATTTCTCCTGGATTCAACGCGTTAAACACGTGACACACATATTTCAAGATTCGAACGTATAGACGCGCCATTTTGGTACACCCTTCTTTTTTTATTATGTAAATTTGACGGATTTGTTCCTGGCAACATTCAATCAGGCACTAGTCACGTGGTATCAGTGATGTTACTACATAATTAGTTATTGACCCGACACTAGTTACTGGTTACCGATGATGCATGTTCATGTAGCAACACCCGCGAGTGATACAACATCTAGGTGTTGCTAGAGTCGTCTGCAATTCCTGTACTTATAGCTAGGTTATCCCCATTTAACGCAAACACGTGAAAGATGACGCCCAATTAGAGGTTGTGACACAGACACACTCAAATCAAACATGGCGAACACTGGTTAACGATGATGATACTGTGTCAGTTGAAACACGTACCATTCGACTTGGCACCAGTCACCGATGGTGATACTACGTAAATGTTACATGCACCACTTGACCCGACACCAGTCACTGGTTACCGATGATGAAACAAGCATTATTGTTAAATTCAACATTCGGCCAGACTACAAATACTGGTTAACGATGATGATATGTATTTTATTACAGTAGTTACTCGTTACCGTTAACCATACTATATCATTTGTTAAAAGATACTAGTCACGTGTTACCGATGATGACACTACATCATTTGTTACAGACACGTCTTACCGATGATGTCACTACATTATTTGTTAAGGGAAGCGATCCACTACAGCCAAGTGTTTCCGGTGATGATACTACATCATTTGTTACATCATCGTTTGACCTGGCATCAGCGACTGGCTACCGATGATGACACTATGTAATTTGATTCAGCCATTCCCAAGGTCCGGTCAGTTATACGATACGTTTGTTGCGTCGTGGGCCTATCAATATCAGAAGCAAGGACAACAATATGATTGTAAAACGGAGTGAGAGATAGTTCTTTGAATGACTAATGGCTTAAATCCATTCCGAGCGGCATATAATTACTTCCGGGTGAAGCACAATCTCATTAGAACGATCGTCTCGAACACCTGTCGCCACATAAACTAATGACAAAATCAATCTAAAAAAAAACGAAATACGCAACTGAATATTGTGCAATGCATTCGCCAACAATACACTACTTTCGTCCACTCAATGAAATACCAACACGATTCCAACGTGATTCCCTTTTTTTCAGATTTAGCACATGTCATTGGAGTATATAATAAAGCACTTGAGGCACCAAGGATATTAAGATCACATTTAGCTAAGAATCATCATGATTCAATTCCAGTTTTTGGCGGTAAAATCGTGAACGGATTTACTGGCTCTATTTGTTTTTTGTCATCAACTGATTATATAATCAATGTTTGGTGACAATCAGAATAATAATTCCTTCTCGAATAGCGTCTTGATCGTATTTTCAGATGTAAACCCGGCACCAGTTTTTCTAAGTCGTCAACCTTCATATGTCGTTGAAGAAATAAAGTGACACAAACAACCGCGGCCATTTCCGAGGTAATGAAAGCTATTCCAGCCGTGTAAAAAGACCAACCGTAATTATACACAAATGTTTGTTCAGCTCTTTTACTCGATCTATAGCCCACTTCATCGTTAATGGCGGAAATATATAAAACTATCCCCACGGCTAGAGATAAACCTGGAACAAAAGAAAGAAAGTTGTTTTAAAGTTACATTAGTCATGTAATATTGAGCTCAGGCTGTTGTTGAAACTAAGAGAGGTGGGGTGGGCTTGGAGATATGAGGGATGAGGGAGAGATGACGGAGAGCGAGCGAGTTGAGAGAGGGAGAGAGCGATTTGATATCAAAATGTGGTTCAACTTTCACTAGACACAAACTAGGCCATTTCGGGACTAACATATGGTTCAATATTATTTCTTAGGCAGTGGGAGGAAACAGGGGGGGGGGGTAGAGAAAACCCCACTTCTTGTCACATGTAAGCAGAGGATCGAAACTTGGCCACTAGACTTCAATGACAATTTTACTTGTACGTTTGCAAACGACATATATAACAAGGCGCTAAATATATTTCCTCTATTAGAGAGCCGCTGTGGTTCAGTGAGTAGGACGTTGTCTCGCTAATCTGTCAAATCCATTGGGATTTCCTGCGTGGGTACCTTTTGTCAGTGGCAACATATAGCCGTTTGGATGATACGAACAACCGGATCCTGTGAACACATTGGTCAATCTGTTTCACAGAGAATTACTTACGAATTATTTCTGTCACAGATGACAGTCTTCAACACGTGCAATGACATCACGTGGCGACAATCATTGGCTCAAAGGCTCGTGCATTGTTTACATAAGACGTAACTGCTCCGGACAAAATGATGCGTTTTACTCATTTTAATACCCATTTACACTAAACAGGAAATACTTCAAACGTCTGTACTTAGCCTAGCGAATATTCACTGCTGATCAGTGTGCACATTGGCATATGCGTAAAATAATGCTCGGCAGTTGGAATTCGATAGAACAGTAGATCGTAGAGCCGCTATCTGGGCAAACTTTCCCCCATAGCACAACGTATTGTGTGTACCCGCTTCATCAGTCCAATCGGAACAGAACAGTTGGACGTTAGAGTTAGAGTCCATTCCATTTCATTTTGACGTTTCCCTTAATATTGCGTAATTGATCAATTTAATGTGCATAGTCGACGCTAGATCATAAGACCAATGGACAGCGTTAATACGGAAAATTCCGCGAAATCTGTTGAAATGCTTTTGATTACCCAGTCGTTTGATTACCCAGTCAAAGGTAATATAATACTGACGTCATAAGCTCAGACCATGTTTTATTCAAACTTGTCCTTAGATGTTTATAAGTCGACCATCAGAATAAACGAAACTAATAAAAAACCTCGTGTTGATTGGATTGAATGTCGTCTTAAATATGTTCCCGTTTTTTATCGCCACACCGAACGCTTAAAGACAAGAATAAGATCGATAGTATTTGATATGCGATCAACTGTGCAGTTTTGCACATGTTAAGAATCTAGACGATAAAAATCTCTTTGCAAATAGGCAAGTAATAAATCACAATATAATTGAAGCGAAAACAAATTAAGGCAACTCCTTTGGAGGATAGGATAGTGAAAATAACTTTTATCTTTGGAAACATCGTGAGAGTTAAGTTCTCGCTGAAAGTATATCATGTTTTAATACTATCTGATACATCTTCTGTTTAATAATCTTGTTATTAAATGAAATGAAATGAGATGGGGTTTAACGTCCTTGTGTTCTGATCCGATGAAATGGGGTTTAACGTCCTGGTGTTCTGATCCGACTGGGCTAACGACATGCAGAAAGCAAATTTGCGACGTGTTCCGCAAACTACAGACTGTGGCAGAATGTAATTTGAACCAACCTGCCCAGCCCCTTTTATTTAAGTGGTGTAGCGAGCGTGTGAAACCATAAGTTTGTCATTGAGTTAAGTGGCATGCTTTCAACCCCCCCCCCCCTCCAAAAAAAAAATCCCACACCATAAGACCCCTACGCTCAAGCGAATTATTGATATAAAATTGACTCCCCTACTATTCACGGTCCGACTGGAATGTAGACGGGAAAACCCTCATACAGTGTGCTAGAGGGGAAGTTTTCTATGACAGAGGCGCGACGACCTACTCTTAAACGTGCGCAACAATGTTTACCTTGGTACTTCTGCTGTGAAATCTCAGTGAACTTTCTCGGCTGACACACGGAGCGAACCAAACATATTTGGAAATTGATCGATTTGACTTTGAAACATTTTAGTTGTAAGCTATCGTTTATATCATTCTGAGAGTTGTATTAAAATAGATATATTATAGATTTTCATCCAATTTTTTTAAGTTATAAGGAAAGAAATATTTGAGTTTCTCGAGTTTTTAATTTGTGACAAGGAAACCTCATATTACCAAGTGGTGTCGAGTTAATGTGGGGTAATTTAATATTGCTGTACGGATCATTATGTTGCAGAGTGAGAAACGGTCAAATTTATATCAATAATTCGCTTGTTTATGAGTCTTTAGCTGGGTGGGGCCGAGAAAACCTGGCCCTACCCCTTGTCATCTACACGCAGGGGCCTGAAAGCACGCCACTTATGGACAAACTTATAGAAATGAAATGGGGTTTAACGTCTTACTGTTTTGCTCTTAAACTGGAATATATAAATACAATGAAGACTGGCTTACGCCATGCTACGAAGGGAATTTCGCCCGCAGCAGCGCCATGGGATCTTTTACGCCAATTCGTACACGGGATCTTGGTTTTCCGTCCCATCCTAACGACTAGACAGCTGTCCTTGTCAGGCCCTCCGTCCTGCATCAACGTGTCGAGAAACATCCTTTCAGTCAGCGTCCTACCCACTTAGCCACTTGATCCCCACAAACTTATGGTTTCAGACGTGTGGTGCACTACTAGACCTTGCCCGCCTTCATTCCTGGAAGTTAAAAGACGGAAGCAGGTTGGTTCAAATAACATTCGGTTAACAATCGGTAGAAGATCGTAAAATTGTTTTCTGCTACGGGATGTTGGATGGCTGAATGGTTAGCACGTGCGCGTTGTGTCATAAGGTCTATCATTGAGTCAACTTCCGTTTTTTCGATTCCCTGGCTGTAATATCGTAGCCTGTCCAACCTCGTGGGTTTTCTCTGGGTACTCCGAATTCCTCCCACTGCTAAAGACCCCTACGCGCAAGCAAATTATTGAACTAAAATTGAACCATGTGTTAGTCTCGAAATTACCTGGTTTCTCTCTCCCTCTCTCTCTCTCACTCTGTCGCACGTTACTGAAACAAATGAGCTAAAGAGGGCGGTCATACACGATACACATAACTGAACCCCTCTCTCACTCTCTGTCGCACGTTACTGAAACAAACCGGCTAAAGAGGGTGCGGGTATACACGATACAATGTGAACATAAATGAACCCCCGACAGTTCTAATTCAATACAGAAAGTAGAACGTTGAGTCTCGTGTCCGGCAAGTACAACTGTCTAGTCGTTCGGATTGTACGAAAACCCGAGGTCCCGTCTATACATTGGTGTACACGTAAAAGATCCATTGTCAGTTGAAATTCGATATAAAAAGCAAGCCATATTGCCGCTGCTCGAGAAGGAATTCCCTCATAGCACAGTGTGTGGCGTATATTCGTTTTCGGTAGCCCAGTCGGAGCAGAACAGTAGGACGTTAAACCCTATTTTATTCTGTTAAATTCCGTTTCATTGTTTATCATCAAATGGAAACTGTGGCAGTTCATTAATACCGGACGTATTTGTACGGACATCAACCTACTTCACAAATTAGTCTAATGAAAATAGTATCCATGTACTAACGACCTTCCATGGGTTTCCTTCCGGTAGTGATCAGTTCAAAATGAACAACCTTCGTCCACATTAATTAGCAATATAAATATAGTAGTGGTGAGAGGTATGTAAGTAACTGGCTCACTAACCAGGGAGTGGCGGGTTCGATCCTGTTGTAGACCAAGAAAAGTCCCGGTATTACACCATATCATAGGTGCAAAATAGAGTTGCATAAAAAAGGAACAACTTCTAGCCCTTCGGATGTTAAAAAAACACATATGCGCCAAAGCTTTCCGTCATAAAACTCGAGGCCGACAAATACTTATTTAAAAAAACACTGTAGCCTCGATTGTCATTATTACCGTTGATACGATAATAAACAATGTCTGAAATATTCCTTTTTATGGTTAATCGTGAACGGCCCTTGAACTGCAGATCGGATTCAAATTTAATAAAAATCGGACCTATCCCATTGCATCAAGAGTTGATATGATCTTTTTATGTTAATAATGTATAATTAATAGTTTATATAAGATTTCGGGTCTAACGAAAGCCTTCCAATAGCTATATTTGGGAGAATGTATATTTAAGGGACGTTTTAATCACAAATGGCCCTCATGGCAAATTCAATGGCGTATTTTATTAGCCCATTAGGGGCAGAATATTAGGGCGTTAAACCCTATTTCATTTCTGTTTTTTTAGTCAAGAAGAATTGCATGCAAAACGATATTAACAATAGCATAGTATTTATAATATCCAAGAGTCTCGTGTCGATCTCCTGAGAACACTAAAAGCGTCTTAAACCAAAATATACCTCAATAAAAACACCGACTCGATTTCCCAGATTAAATTAAACTGTTTATAACCGACATAGAATAAAACATGAATTAAACGATGCTGTGTTAAAGCCGCGGTGCTTGTATACGATACAATATATCAAATTCTGAAATAAAATGAGGTTTAACGTCTTACGCCTGTTTATTCAAATTTCAAGTAAGATAAAATTCAAATTTTAGTAATTTGATTGGCTAATATTCGGTTGATTTTAGTGCTTAGCCAATCAAAATTGAAGTGTCTACTAAAGTCTGGATTTATCTTTAGTTAAGATTTCGAGAAGCAGGGAACTGATCTTACGAGGCTAGAGAAGATAGGTATACGTCATACATTGTGCTATGATTGAAATGTTTCCCTGACAGCGGCACTACGGCCTACTGTAATATCGCATTCCAACTAGGACACAACTGGCATAGGATGCGACATTACCCGTTTCCAACCTGTGCGAGACGAACCCCGAATTTGGCCCCTCGTGCAAGTATAGGGAAGGGGAGAGAGAGAGAGAAACAGAGGGGGAGAGATCCAACCTGTGCGAGACGAACCCCGAATTTGGCATAGGGAAGGGAGAGAGAGAGAGAGAGAGAGAGAGAGAGAGAGAGAGAGAGGGAGAGGGAGAGAGAGAGAGGGAGGGAGAGAGAGAGGACGTGACCGATTACCGTGAAGAGAATTAAATGCTTTAACAAATCAAACGCCAAGTGCATATTACCTGATAATATATATAATGATGCTGCTATTAATGTTTTCCGGTCGCCATGGATACTTCCAATAGAATGAAGAATAACAGCCACCATACATAGTATTAAAGCACTCACTGGTAACGGTGCTGCTACACGAATAGCTCCTGAAAAAAAATCCCAGTCGAACCATTAAATCATTAAAATTAAACAGAAAACCCGTCAACTGACAGAACCACGAATCACAAGTGAAAAACAAACATTAAATCATTTAAAAAAACAATCGTAACTGACAGAAACACGAATCACAAGTGAAAAACACTTGAAATTATAGGATCCATGTGACAGTATTTATATCTGTTTCCTTTTCTATATAAACATTGAACAACACGGGCATGAGGATAAAATTAAATGGGTTTAAAGTTTCCTCTTTAAGTGGTATTTAGTAATTGAACCGTAACACACTACACTATTTATGGAATAAATATTACATGCAACGTTTCGACGATGAAACTCGATGAACGTCCTAATTTTCTGAACTGACTGCTGTAATTGATCGATAAGGGAGAGAGAAATGGGGTTTAACGTCCACTCGACACAAACTAGGTCATTTTGGGACTAACATATGGTTTCATTTCATTCCAATAATTCGCTTGCGCGTAGGGGTCTTTATCAGTGGGAGGAAACCGGAGTGCCCGGAGGAAACCCACGAGGTTGAGAAGGCGCCCCAATCTCCATGCCACATACGCTCACACCAGGGCTCGAAACCACAGCCGCAAACCAGAGGTGACCGGCCAGCTAGAGGTCGAAGCGCGGCACTCTAGACCACTAGACCATCCCACCCCACCTGATCCATATGGATACGAGGATAAAATGAAGTGGGGTTTTATGTCCTCCTTCTTTTATGGGGTAATTGATTCATAGGGATACGCAGATAAAAATGAAAGGATGTTTCTTGACACGTCGACACCAACCGGACTATAATTCAATAATGGAATGAAGTGAGATAAATGTAGTTTAAATTTCTACTGATCTGCACCACCCTGCACACAGAGATCAATCTAATTCATTGTTCCGGAATACGTCTCTGTTCTAAACGGCCGCCATGTTGTAAATCTGTCAATTTTATTAAATGGAAGCACAATAAATACTCAATAAAATTCTCGAAGTATACTTAGTGTTTGTCGATTTATGACTTAAAATGGCTGCGAGTCAGTACGTGTCCCTTCGCAAACGACGCAAACTGTACACGCACAACCGACGTTTATGGACGGACATATGCCATGTTGCTCTTCATCAAATTATAATTGTCACGACTTATTTTACGATGAAGCCTATTAGAACAAAGGTAGACTTCTAGACGCTATTTTATACTACGAAGCCCACCCCGACAAACTCATCCTACCTACCCCTTAAATTTCACTCATGTGCTCGTTTTTATACGCCTAATTGGAGCAGGGCGTTAAACTTCATTACATTTCGTTTCTTAAAATGAGAATAATTTTTAAAACATGTTAAAATTTCATTATTTTAATAGTTTACAGTTTCGCTTCAATATTTTACTTATATGTTTAAGCACGCAAGCGGCCAGAGCAGATTGTAAGAATATACACAATCGATAGGACCACAAATCATTCCCATCTAAAAACAAATACATCAATATCAATCAATAGTTGTATTCGATTTTTATCGAATTTACACTTTCGTGTTTTTTATAAATATTTTCAAGCAAATAAAACAAAATAATAGAAATACTCCGTTTCTTCCTCGTGGAAGTATTTTTTAAAACCGTGTGTTAAAATTATCTTTTTATCAAAGAAAATACATTAATATCCGAAGTTGTACATCTGTGAGAGACAGTTAGATTATATCACAAGGAAGTAAATGTGTGGGTGTATTTATATGAGTATATACATATTTATCTACCGTAAACATAGGCATGATCTAATTTAAATTCGCTATTAAAAGATATATTATGGGAGATTAGACAAAGAGCTGACAGTTCTCACTATTATAGTTAAAAACTAGATACATGCAATATAAAGGGAATTTGCTGTTTGCTTCTTTTTCTTTTTTTTTCTTTTTTTTGAGGGGGGGGGGGCGCTAGTGTATTTTTTAGGAAGCGTGTAACTAAAACATACATATGACTGGATTTTTATGTTTGATGTTTCGTTGGTGATGTTTTTTTTTACGGTACTGTTAAAATTATGGAATAAATAAAACGGAGCTATTTTGTTAAGATTGTATATTTGTTGTTTTTTTTACGGTGCTGTTATAATTATGAATAAATAACATAAGGGAGCTGTTTCTGGTTCAAATTTTATATTTGTTATTATTTAGGGTTTATTTTAATGGAAATAGTTGTGGATCAATTTGTATCTTTTGTTTTTTTGGTTTATTTGCTTTACTAAATAAAATGAAAATATTCGAGGTTTAATTCACTGTTTACTCTGTAGGCAATCAACCAATATCATTAACGTGGAAATGAACAGTTTATATCCCAGGATTAGGACAGTTACAGCTCTTGTTTTCAATTTCCCGATGTTCTGTGGTAATGACCCCGAGGCGTTGGACCATATCAAACGTTTAATGACGTGTGTGGAACAGACGATAATTTCTCGTTAAAGGGACAGGATCTCTTGTGTTGGAAAGAATGGGTTAATGTTATACTTTTCTGCACCAACCGGGATAATGAAACAAAAATGAAATGAAATGGAGTTTAACGTCCTATTGTTCTTCTCCGAATGGGCTAATGAAGACAGACACACGCCATATACGCTATACAGTCTGATATGACGGCAAATTTGCCCCGACGAAATGAAATGGAGTTTAACGTCCTATTGTTCTTCTCCGAATGGGCTAATGAAGACAGACACACGCCATATACGCTATACAGTCTGCTATGACGGCAAATTTGCCCCGACAGTGGTGCTACGGCATATTCTTATATCGAATCCCATCTGCTTTACGCGAACGTCAATTTGTACATGGGACCTCGTGTTTTCGTCCCATCCGAACGATTAACGATCTACCACTGAAAGGGTGGAAACCACCACGGAAAAACCTGGTGACCTTTCTTGGCCAACACCATTATTGAACACGAGACCGCCAGGTTAGCAAGCAAGCGTCTTACTCACTGAACCACCGCTGCTCCAGAATGAATAAATGAATTGGGGTTGAGAGAGTGTTTCTATTCAAATTGACTCAAACTGGTTCATTTCGCGAATAACATATCTGTAGGGTGAAGCTTGGTGATCCGGAAAAAACACGCGACGTTGGACAGGGTGTCCCACTCCTTGTCCCTTGTATGTAGTTGTCGTTAGAAGTAGAGTGAAGCTTGAGGATCCGGGGAGATCCTACGACGTTGGACTGGGGACCCCATTCCTTGTTTCATATAAGCGGGGAATCTGAAACCCAGTGGCAAGGGGTGGATACCAAACTTGTACATGACAAGGACGTAGATCGTGTGAACGGTTACCCCAACTAAGAACTATCTATTGAAATAGAATTGAACCATGTGTTGGTTTGGGTTGAGGGAACGTTAAACCCCAACTTGTCTGGATGACAAACCGCGATCCCGTGCACGTAAATATCAGTTGGTAGTTGGGATGGATATAAGAGTAGACCGTAAGGTCGCTGTCCGGTCAAAATTATCCATTAGCACACTGTATGCTCGTCTGCATTAACCCAGAAGGATGTTAAACCCCATTTCTCTTTTTGTAGTCAACAGCTGCCTGGGCAAAATTAGCCCCACAGGACACTCTATGTGGCGTATTCATTATCCCGGTTGGTGGGAAAACCTTAAGCTCAATTCCATTCATTCAGCTATCGCAAACCAAGCATGTGCCAGCGTACCTTTAAAATAAAACATGGCCGTCTATGACAACACGTGGATCCTGACAGATTTCCTTTATTAGATTATAAGAATTTGTCTTCAATCAGCATTTTAACGATACATTGATGATGTTCCCCCGGGATGCCATCTAATGTTACATTAGATATTATTATTAATATAGAAAGTTATTGGAAAGATAATTTCATAAAATATTCTTTAAATCCAATACGCTTGTTTTTATGACTTCATAAGTTCACGGAGATGTCAAACTCTTACTGGCGTATTCGTTATCATGAGTCACGGTGGGTCAGTGAGTAAGTGATAGAGAGAGGGGGGAGGGGGGGTGGGGGAGGCAACGACCACTCGATACCAGGTCACATCAGGGCTAACATATCGTTTCATTTTTATTTCAGGGGTCTTTAGCAGCGGAGGACCCCTCCCCCTCCAGTGTAATCGTTCGGAGGGGACGAAAACCCAAACTCCCGTGAACATATGGGTGTGCACGTAAAAGATCCATTCGATATAAGAGTAGGCCGTGTATGGAGTATGACCGCGTTCACTAGCCCTGTAGGAGCAGGGCCTTGTTTCACGAAATTTTAACTTAAGATAAAATCCAATTTTAGTAGATACTTCAATTTTGATTGGCTAAGCACTAAAATCAATCTAATATTATCCAATCAAATTACTAAAATTGGGATCTTATCTTAGTTAAAATTTCGTGAAATAGGCCCCAGAACAGTAGGACTTTAAACTTCATTTAATTTCATTTGAGTATATCATTTGAATAATATCATCTGAATATATCAGTTCTATATATCATCGTTTGAAAACATCATTTGTAAAATATGGATTTAACGTTATTAGTAATTCACACTGGACAAAGTAAAAAGATTGACGTTTAATTCAGTTTAGCTTACTGAAAATTCCTAGCGCATATTTCCTTGAGGTACGATTTGTATGAAATATAGAATTTATATTAAAAAGTGTTCTTTTTAAATTGAAGCTAATTACTAATGGTATTCTGTGTGAATGTATTTTCAATAGAATTTATTACGCGAACAGATCCAGTGAGCTAGAATTTATCCCTTTCGTCTGCGTCAATGGAATTAGACGTTAATTATACAAGAAAATTACATGTTTTATGTGTACAATGGAGTTGCTGATTCTGGCACTTGAGATCTTTTATAAGATGTCTCAATAGGACTCAACTCATTAGGCGGGGTCCATGGTAATTAATTCATTAATTTGTCGTGAAACCTTCAGGGATATCAATAACCAATTGATCATTAGACATCCAAACTCTATTTTCAACACGTGAATTAATTCATCTTAATTTAATTAGTCTAGCTTGACAGTTCGAGTGTTCTCACGAGCGTTCCAAACATGCATTATATTGAATATTGCATGAGAAATACCTTGGGGTACATCGTTTAAACCAGTGGTTCTCAATCATTTTTTTCCAACGGCACACCAAGGAAAACATGAAAAATTACCGACACACCTGGCTAGATATATATATGACACTAAAAACAAGGCAATTTATAGTGTTATAATATCGATGGCGAGATGTGCGCTACATGTAAATGTATGAATACTTCTATAATCCTATAGATGTTGGTATGGTCGTTGTAAATGTTTCAGGGGAATCTTTTACCTAATACCGAGCAACACAAATAAAATAGGCATTATTGAAGTTTTGATAAAGAGTTGACAGTTCTCTATAAAAGTGAACAACTACATAATGTAAAAGGGAACATGCCTTAAATTTCAGCCAAATTGCTCCACTCTGAACAGAGATACAAGTGTTTACATTTTAGTCTCGATCATCATTACTAAATCGTGACGACGAAATCATTTGGAGCAAAATCATGATTATGTATACGGCAAAACACAAAAAGGGGCATATTTTATGTCTTACATTTTAGCCTAACAGACATTTGTGCAGTTCATAGTGTTCACAACAACAAGATTTCCGGACTTAGTGAAATTCGTTGTAGATATCTACCATTAAATAGTCGTTTCTATCATCAAAAACATGTCACAAAATGAAAAATAACACACTAGATTCGAAATACCGCGGATTCGATGTGATTGGAGGACACTTATAATACCGGTACGAAAACGTCATCGATTCGTGTGTACTTGTGACGTCGACCCTTAATGAGTGTTCGGCCAGTGAAATACGTTACCCGTGTGAAGCTGGATTCACGTAGGTATGCAAACGAAAATGTCCTTTGTCTCATATATTGAATTTCCACAATTGTAAAAGCCTTGTGTATATCGTTGATTGTGTAGAATTCTGCTTGGTTGTTGTACATCTGCCAAAATATCGATTGAAAACTTTGCCTGGGCAGAGAAGTTCATGGAGTGGAAATCAACGCCATCTAGCTATTATCGTACGTCGGATTGCGAAACCGAGTGTTAGAGGATACGAAAACGAAAACGTGAACGAACATATGTTCGTTTTGTTGTTCGTTTTCGTAAAGATCCGAAAGGTCAAATTATATCGCGTGGTACGCGTATCCAAATGACTGGCGAGACGAATACTTAAGTGACGTCAGCACATAAATTGATGACGTATTTGTTTTCGCTCTCGTGGTTTGCACAACCCCTCTATTGTTATCGGTGTGCTAGTAGTAGTGTATAATAGTCGTTGATTCGTAGTGGTCGTTCGGGTGGTTATGGTAGTCGTAGTAGTCGCCATAGCCGTAATGATAGCAGTAGTCAACTTACCTACAATAGTCATACATGTTGGGGCGCCCTCTAGACGTCCATTTCCTTCTTGTGTATAATCTATGGCCATACAATGATCGGGCTCCTGACCTGAAACAGCAATCATATAATATATATTAGATTTAACGAGATCGACTATATCTAAGAAAAACAAGTTGCAGCCATGGACGGTTGATTGTGGTCATCACAAATATACACAACAGAGATTTGAGATGGGAACGCGCGCCAAAAGAGAGAGAGGGGGGGGAGAGAGAGAGGGGTGGTTTTAACGTGCATTCACTAGCGCAGGTGTCGTCTGCTGTGGGAGGAAGCCGGAGGGCCTGGATAAAACAAGGGTGGAATCAAAACCACGTCAGGTAATTCTCGACAGATTCCGGGACCTACATCTAGTCTGGACTGTATGACAGTAAGTGATATGTACCTACGCCCTTACATTTGCGATGCGGCTACCGGTTTTCTTCAACAGGAAAACTTGACGCTATTACAAACAAACAAGACACCATGGGCGCAGCCATGTTTCATCCAGGGCCTTTAAAGTAGTTCCAATATGGCGGAAATCGTCATACAGCCGAGACTAGATGTAGGTCCCGGAATCTGTCGAGTAATGCCGAGTGGTTCCAAATGGAAGGCAGGGTTGTTAGGAGCTCATTGCTTATTGCTTTGTTCATACAACATAAGAATAAATTGGGCAAATTAATATTTTCCCAAAAATACAAATGACGCGCAATACTTAAATATACCTAAGATATAAAGATCGGCATCTTTGATATAATAATTCGAAAACAGATAATGCAAAATGAATATATCGAAAATATGATTCAAATTCCTTTATTCTGGGCGAAGTTATTAACCCTTTACGGTGCACTAATTGTAACCGACCGTACTGGTTGTTCGTAGCCCAGCTCGACTATTTCAATTTTAAATTAAATCAAAAAAATGGCTGAACAGTTGCGACCAACTTATTATCGGAGATATTCGATGGCCCCGAGGGTTGATTGTGGTCTTGCCATGTTAATAAATGTCAAATTAATAGTTTATATCCCAAAAACAAACCTGAAATAGGCAGGTTTAGCTCTTGCATAATGTTCTTTTAAAAGTACTTTTACAACAAACCTATTCTATGAACGTTTTGTATTTTTTTAATCGCAGACAGCATGTCTAATCTCACAGTTCAACTCGTTTCTAATTGGCGGACTTGATCAATTGAAAGCTGTCTACACCACGCACACCACTTGAACACAAAAAAACGTGAATTATTCATAAGTTTTATTTCACAAACGATTTTCATCAAAGACGTTTAATTTACATGTCAATCTAAAGATACCGCCTGGAAAAAGTATTGTTTAAAAAAGCCCAGGTTGTCATGAACAGCAGGTTTTATAGAACGCGGTGTCTGTTGTGAGTTAAAGGACAATATTGGTGTCAGTCATTATTACATATGTGATAGAACTGGTAAAATCCTATCATCATCTTATAAAACAACTTTCCATCTTCAACGGAATTATCAGTGAAATAAAATTCGCCTGCGTGTCTGTTATCTCTCGTTAGTTCAGTCAGTTATATAGAAAGACAACTCGTGTTTGTCATGTTTGACGTCACTTCCTCTTTATATAAGAGTTTGTTACACATCTCCCGTAGCAATGATCTCTGTGTTAGAATTATATTTGGAATGTATTTTACCAGTTCTATCACATACTAATATGTAATAATGACTGGCACCAATATTGTCCTTTAAAAATAACACGACATTGTGTCTGTTCAGCGCATGACCCACGGGCTATAATTGATAACGAAAGGTAAATTTCACCTACATGTTATTTTTACAAAATTAAAGTTTAGTTTATATCCAAACACAGTATAATACAGCTTGAGACACCGGTCTCCATTTCCAGATTGAGACTGACGGGTTTAAGTTGTTTGAAAACGTATCACGTATATTGCATTAGTAGAGAATTTTAAGGGCGTTAAAGACACCATCAAGCAGTTTTATTCTCCAAAATATAATCGAGATTGACACTTTAAAGTCCCGATGCGCCATCTGCATTATTTCGAATTCTAACTGTTGAGGATTCTGTTACGTAGTTAATAAAATGGTATGGGCAGGTTTGTCACACATGCGCCATTACAATTGTTCGCTAATAGATCAAATAATTAGCCCAGTTCCGGGCAGAACAGTAGAACGTTAAAGCCCATTTCATTTCATTTCAGACCTGCAATAAAACGATTAAGCTCTGGCATAATGTTTGAAGCGAGAATTTTATATTTTCTAAGAAGGTCAAAACATAATTATTTCCATGTGTTTTGATCAATATGTTGTCAACTCACTATTATAAAATCACAGGCATTATTTCCCACACTTAAAAATCATTCACTACGGAAATAATAACACAATTATTTCCCGTGTTTTTCTATTCCTTCCATGCATTAGATGTCTTAAACCGTTTGAATTTGAAGCTGGAAATGACATTTTAGCCAATTTCTCAACTGGCAATAGTGAATTATAGGATTGATGGGATTATTCTTTAATAAGGTAGGACTTTTTAGATACCATCTATTTTAAGGCTTTATTTTAATACGTTTTGAAAATATAACTTAAGATTATGAAATTCTCGCTTTAATATTGATATTACTACACGTACTTTAACAGTGTATGTCGTGTTTTGTTGTATGGATTATGCATAAATTGTATTACCTTATTTATTGTAATAGCCTAATTCACTTTTTACATTTTGGTTTTGTTTCACAAGGTTGAGATAATCAATAATTGTTCGCTCAGTATTTTGCGATTAAAAGTTTTTAGAAATTGTAAATGAATATTTATAAGTGTAATTGTATGGAAGACCAAATCGAACAATATTCATGATTCTTGTTTCTACATTCCAGTTTGAACATTTTAGACTCGAAAAAGAAATCAATTCATTGGTTTCTGAAAGTATCTAAAATAATCTGGAATTTGAACTCTTACGAAAATATTTTCTATTACCACCGCAAGGTTCCGAGCACCCATGGAGTTTGATGGTTCAATAAACAACTGTTACGCCCACGTTGCAATAATATGTTTTAATTTTAATATTTAATGATATATAAAAGTTACCGATAAAACGCCGAAAATGAAACATAAGGTCAATTTTTTGTTTAAAATGTTGATTTTGTGCATGAAATGTTGACATAAGAATGTAGAAACAAGAATCATTAGTTTAGAATGTTGCGTTCGTGTCTAAAATGTTCAAACTGGAATGTAGAAAAAAGAATCATGAATATTGTCCCATTTGTTCTTCCATATAATTGTACTGGAATATCATTACTTAAAAAAGATTTTCATAAAAAAACATTCTATATTACTTGTTCCTAATAACATTACGGATGCCTACATGGAATATATGATGATACACGAAGCTTCTTTTAATATATTTGTTTAACCAAACAGTGTTTGTTTCGATAATTTTAAGTGTAGTTTAATGGTCGAGGGCGAGACATTAAAGGAGCTAAATCGCTAACTTTTGTGACCTAGAAATTGACACAAGTGGGTCGAAACGTATGGAAGACCAAACAGCTCTTTATTCAATGTTCTTAGTTCTTAGTTCTAAATTCATAGTCCTTAATTCTTACTTCTTCATTTGTTGTCGTATTTCGACATTTGTACACTAAAATTAACATTTGTATCTTAAAACCAATTTTTGTTTCACAGATCCGACATTTAAAGTCACGGTCATTGTACGATTTTACTTGTTGTATGCGTGCTCGATTCTTCTTTATTGTATGGTGACTTATTGTATGCCAGGTTGATTTCTAATGTTCAGGTTTGATGAATTTCGAGAAATGTAATTGGAGAAATGTTTTTGAAGAAATGTTTTTGGAGAAATGTTTTTGGAGAAATGTTTTGCAAGATTTGTATTTGAAGATTTGTATTTTGAAATTTGTTGTCCGATATTTGTTTTTTGTTGTATTTTTCTGATGAAATGTAAATATAGACTAAAAAAAAATAAATATCTTATATTAAAATACATTTTACAAATCTGATATGACAAACGTCTGATTTGTGAAACAAATATTAATTTTAAGATACAAATGTTAATTTTAGTGTACAAATGTCGAAATACGACAACAAATGAAGAAGTAAGAATTAAGGACTATGAATTTAGAACTAAGAACTAAGAACACTGAATAAAGAGATGTTTGGTCTTCCATAGAAACGCATATAATACAGTAATATGAATGTACAAAAACTGATTTACATTCAATGGTTTCCGTTTTTACTCTAATTTCAAATCAATTATGTTCGGCGAAATAAGCCAGTAGTCTCAATCGGGTGCACAATTCTAGCGTCTGGTTATTCCAGTCTACATACGCCGTTTGATTTGGTGGAATATTTTTAGGGGCTCAAACGCATTATGGTACACAATTCGTGCACCAATGGTAAAATGTTTATTTTGTCTTAAATATTGGATACCAGAAGCCCATCTTGTCCCGGTAAGACCGCAGCATCAATGTTGATTTAGATTGATAAATAATTCGTGTTTTCAATGTTGAAGATTTGGGATGATATTGATTTAGAGAATTAGCTACTTTAAGTAATATTTTGTAATAACACGAGTGACAAAGTCTCGAGCTCTTGTTGCAATATATTACACAATTTCTTGCGAGAGACCATTAAACAACTTAAAATACAGACACTAATTAGCACGTGCATTTCAATGAAATACGTCACTTGTAAAAATAATATACGCTTGGCACATTGCCCATACCATTATTTGAAATAAGAATACGTCGATGTCAAAGAGTGGCGTACCATCTGTATTTTGAGTTAAGCTAGTTCTCCACTGTCGCGTTACGACAGGATTGTACATATTGAGTCCACGGTCTGCTACGAGCAGATTCGTTAGGCCACCTTTTGATACGATCTACACGATTGGAACGACCTACCTCAATAAATGATAAGACCTGGGGCCGGTTGCTCAAAACTAAATTATCTTTTTATTCAAAATAGCATTATGCAAGCGCAAAATCTGCTTATTACAGGCCTTTGTTTAGGCCGGAAATGTTATCTAAATAATCAATTAGACATTAATTAACATATCCAGACCATAATAAACTCTTGGTGTCAAGGCTAACTTTCGATGCTGGCGGATTAAATTCCTATATGCCGCTTAACGGCCATTGATAATTAAATCAATCAAGTGGATAATCGAGACTATGCTGTTTATATTAATGATATTAATAACGATGGCCGAGTCTATGTGAATATTTCACTCGCTTCGTTCTCGGCTAGTGGATCAATTGGACTGAAATTTTCATCAAATTACCTTTACACCACTATTTAATTGTTAACTATTATAGTGAGAACTGCCATCTCTTTATCTTATCTCCCATAATGTATCGTTAACTGCAGTTGAAAAAAAAGACCGTCGCGCCGCTGACTCGGCAACATTTTTTCTTACCATGAATGTAACCCTGTGGCTGTCAGTTTTTCAAAGAAAATGAAAATTAATAATTTGTAATGTCGTTTAACGTCTTACACCCTGAGTCACCACGCTCCATCCCCTCTTAACCAAGGAAGATTTAAACGCTTCTCACTCTTCATATTCCATTGAATAAAATATTCCTTGTAGTTAGTTGAAAATAAATCCTTATCATTTATTAGTTTTCATAAAAATGATCTCTATGTTTGTATTGTTATAGTAGGGCACCAGAAATGGAAAAGAAAGTCCTCACATGTCTTCCGATGAAATGTCATGAAATAAGGACAGGTTGATAATTTCAAATCAATCGGACAATAACTGTAACTGCGGGAAGGCCCACAAGATTCTTAACAGTAATCCAAGTTAATAACAAGGAATGTAGCAATATTATGATCCGGGTATAATATTGGTTAAAAGTCAGTAAACAAGTTTTGTTAGATGGGACATTATGCAATGTAACGGAATTGAGAGAGAGAGAAATGGGGTTTAAAGTTCGCGCAACAAAAACTAGGTCATTTCGGGAGTACTACATTTTTAAATTTTATTTCAACAATTTGCTTGTTCGTAGAGGTTGCTGGCAGTGGAATGAAACCGAAGGGTTTGGACAAATACTTACGAGGTCGGACAAGCGACGCTACTTCTTGTCACGTACAACGAGGCAATCGATACCACGCCAGTTGACTCAATGACAGACCTTATGATACAGCGTGCACGAGCTAACCATTCGGCAATTCAACCCCGAAGCGTACTAATGCTAAATGGATAGACCAGTGAATCGCTGCCTATTTATATCCTTCTATATCATAAGATAACAATGTTAGTGGTCTATAAGCACCACCGAATAATTCTATCACAGCTTAAAATAAAACATTAACTGGCGTTTGTATCATATGGTAATAAAATTACATTTCTTAAAGCAGCGCAAGTAATTCCAGCATTAACTGATGTTTGTTTCCTAGGGATCACAGAATGTACAGCGGCGGAGTAGAAACAGCATGACCAGACCACTCAGATCAATGCGCTTGATATGATTTGATTTTAAGCCCGGAGCAGAAAGAGGCACAATTTGTTCTGGTTCATTATTTACAGTATATCTGTATTACAGACAGTGTTTGTTATTGTCTCGCTAGAGGGCGTGTCTAATCCTTTTAGAGAATTAGACGTTATCTACTTTATTTATTAGTCGTTAAATAAAAGGAAGATCACGTGGAGCACCCGACTTATCATACCTGAATCACTCTCGTTCCAAAGGGCTCAGACCTTTTTTATTTAGGCGGAAATTGAATGTAAAGTGATATGCTAATTGGCAATGCGATGAAATGAAATAAGATTTTCTTAGATCACGTCTGTAAAGCTAAAGCAGACGACGTGTTTACCGATCAGTTCTTATAACACCTTCTCGTCAAGAAATTGCGACCGTTAAGGGTTCTGTAGATTGTAACATGCGCCACCCTTTAAAAATCTCCGAATTCTTTTCGGTTGTGAATCGAATCTTGTACACTGAATATGATGTCCTAATTTTTGGGTCGAAAGAACAGGATGAACGAATGCCTAGAACGTGCGCGCTGTATCGTAAGGTTGTATGTCATTGAGTCAACTGGCGTGATTTCGATTCCCCGGTTGTGGGGAGTGGGATTTCCTTGCCAACATCGCAGGAGTTTCCGGGTTCTCCTCCGCTCCCCGCTCCCCGCTCCCCGCTCCAGCAAATTATTGAAATAAAATTGAACCATATGTTAGTCACCGAAATGACCTGGATTGTGTAAGTGGATATTAAAGTCAATTTCTCTCTCTCCCCTATTGTCTTCACAAACCTGGGAAAAAAGAAAACGACGTAAATACGCGAGGCTGTGTGCTATCAGAAACATTTCATCAGACAACAAAGCTATGGCCTACTCAAATCAATGTGTAAACGAGACCTCGTGTTTTCGTCCCATCCTCCTGTATTTTCTATGAAACATGTTGTAAAACGGAGAATACGAACATAACATTTTGCCCTCGACCCCTTATTGGTAATTGCTGAGGAATTTCGCCAATTTCTGATCAGTGGTTTTCTAGAAATATTCATATCTGTAACCGAAGCCGGAATATTAGATATACGCAATTAGGCTCCTGTATAATCATGGGTTGCAAAACTTGTGTAGAATCCACATCCAACAGGAATATGAAAACAATGGATCGAGAAATCCGATACGGAAGTGTTCTTCTCTAGAAAAAATATTAAAATGAATAAATAAAACCGAAACTAACACTCCTTTCATCGTCAGATATCGTTAAATTATCTAACGATCAAAACAGTGTTAGTGTCACTTTTATTTAACCATGTGATGTTAGGTCATCTTGTGATATTATCAGTATGTTTCGTGTTAGGATGTTCTGGGATCTCATCTTGCCGTTCAGGGTTATACATGATATTCATCTTGTACCACATCGCGGATTGGATATCAAATTGGACCGGAAAGACAATTAAGCACACGGTTTAAATTATACCCAATAGACAAACTTTACATCTTTTTTTCGCATATCGAATAAAAGTCAGAACCAAAACAGTAATTATTGGATATTGATCATGGTTTTTTTTCTATCGTCTTTTTGACCTGTTGATTTTGAAATGGACAAAACGTCTAAAATCATCAGTAGGTAGTACTGGTTGTTGACTTGGCTTTACGTGATGTTAGATTGGAAGTTCGTTCGCACCTGGGGTGCTATGCTGATACTCTTGATACCCATAATTATACAGAAACGATGAAGTGAACCCGCGGTGGAGTTAATGGCGTGCACGTTAAAAATCCCTTTGACAGTTGAAATTAGATATAAAAATAGGCCGTGGTGTCGCTACCCGGACAAGATGTCTCTTAATAACACATTGACTGGCAGAAATACAGAGAGAAATGGGGTTTAACGTCGACTCGACACAAACTAGGTCATTTCGGGACTAAAGTATGGCTCGATTTTATTTCAATAATTCGCTTGCGCGTAGGGGTCTTAAACAATGGGAGGAACCCAGGGGACCCGGAGAAAACCCACCAGGCTGGACAGGCGACCCTACTCTTTGCCACGTACAACCGGGGATTCGAAACCACGCCAGTTGACTTAATGACAGGTATTATGATACGACACGACCATTTGGCCATCCAACACACCACTGACTGGCGGATGCCCATTCTTCATTAGCCCAGTCGACGCACAAAAATAGGGTGTTAAATCTCACTTCCTTTCATTTAAACTTAGACTAATGTCTATCGGCGATAATGTTCAACACCCAGTCAACCGTTTCTTTAAAGAAATTGTAAGATTGCGGTCTTCACGAACCAGTTAGAGCAACTGCTAAAAACTAAATGAAATATATGTAATCCATTTTTGTAAGTAGAGAGTGTTCTGTTATTACGAGCCTTTCATTTATTACAGACAGTGAATATATATTGGTTCATTATTGGATGTTTTTAAGACTGCCATTAAGCTCTGCAACACGCAGACTGACAATCTGTGGTCTATTAACCACATAACCCAGTTTATTAGTTGTTGTGCATTAATCCGCCCCGAAAATAAATTCCCCGAAAGTCATGGAGTTCCCGATCCAGAATTTACTAAGCGAATTCCAACTGTCAGGGGCTCTTGTACGTGCACAACAATGTGCACATGGCGGTCGTGCGTCCCATGTCGTTTTCTTTGCACAACTGACAAAGGGGGGACACGCCGGAAAATCCCGCCATTCTCCACCAACGCAGGCATCAAACACGGGACCTGGGGACCAGCAATTGAACTTCGTCCTCGCTGATCCCTCGTGGAATGAAACACGGGGGCTCCAGCTTTGCAAGCCATGGTCCTACCCATTCCCTGACTTCTGGTCGAACTTCAACTGTAGAGTGGTCTTTTACACGTTCGACCATGTACTTTGGACCCCACTTCTTGCTCCCATCCGATGTAGTACTATAATCTTTGCGACCATATCGTACCTTTCACTAATTGTTAGAGTCACACATTGTATAGAAGTCATATGTCAGGCATTCAAATTAAATTGCGTGATATGTTTTAAAATAAGATCAGTGATTAAAGTTCGTGAAAACCATGTCCTTTCCATTGTCAAAATATCCATCTTGATTATGACCAAATAAGGTAATGTTCTCGTCCCTGTCTTGGGGATTTAAGGGATGTTTATTCCATATTTTGGAAGGAAATTATAACACTAAGGCCAGTCTATGCCCTAAAAGGATTGGGGCGTTATGAAAGAGGGTGTTGAGCGAAATTCAGGAGAGTTCATCAAGTCTGTTATAAACAGCCATCAAAAGCGATATACACTTTATTCGAGGGACATTAATGCCAATTGCTTTTAATAACTTAAAAGTTGTAGAGAGAGAGAGAGAGAGAGAGAGAGAGAGAGAGAGAGAGAGTGAAAGAGACAGAGAAATGTGGTCTACACAAACTAGGTCATTTCGGGACTAACATATGGTTTAATTTTATTTCAATAATTCCCTTGCGCCTAGGGGTCTTTAGCAGTGGGAGGAAACCGGAGTACCTGGAGGAAACCCACGGGGTGGACAGACGACCCTACTCCTTGCCACGTACAACCAGGGATTCGAAACAATGCCAATTGACTCAATGACAGGCCGTATGATACACCACGCGCACGCTAACCATTCAGCCCCCCACCCCCTTTGTATAGTTATAATTACGATCACGAACGAAACACAACAAAGAAGTCCAATATTACTACCCCGATCGACTGGACGATGTTTCTTGTCAGTTTATCATGCACGAGGTATGGTATGTTGACTTGTTAATAGAACAACTGGTAACACTTTTTTATTTTTAATACACGTAGGACATATTTTTTGGTGACGTTAGAATTAACCGGATATGAGTCCGACACCTTTCCTGTTTTTAAATTCCTTACAAATAATACACGAAAATGAAACACTCCATGTGGTGGCATTTACGTCTTGTTGTGCTAGACTAAATCAAATTTCATCCAATTGATTACAATTATCGAAAAGTACATAAAAGTGTCAGCCATTGTCTTGAAGAAAGTCTGGCTGGATATTGCGCTATTAACGCTTAGATCGCAGCAGGAAACCTGTACATAAAATGGCACGTCATGTGAACGTTAAGTGTTCCAGGCTCGTTATATTATTCCATTAAATGAATAACACGCTTATATTCTTCCGCCAACCCAGCTGGACTAACTCAGAAATATAAGGCTACGATTAGACCGGGGGTTTGATGGCCAAATGGTTAGCACGTGCGCGTTGAATCATAAAACCTCCATTGAGTCGACTTGCGTGGTTTCGAAACCCCGGTTGTAGTAGGGTCGTCTGTCCTATCTCCTGGGTTTTCGCCGGGTGCTCCGGCTTACTCCCACTGCTAAAGACCCCTACGCGCAAGCGAATTATTGAAAAAAATAAACCATATGTTAGTCCCGAAATGACCTAGTTTGTGTCGAGTGGATGTTAACACCCTCTCCCCCCACTCTCTCTGTCTCTCTCTCTCTCTCCGCCTGTTATAACAAATTTGGACCGCTATAAATTAATTTAAATAAAACGAGAGCTAGACAAAACTATTAATCAACCATATATTATGTAAGATTTGGATAAAGCACCAGTCAGCCGTGCTATATTAATGAATATATCGACAAATTAATCAATTTCGAGCGAATGATATTAGCCTTTGAAGGTTTGGCAGTTGTCCGCATTTATTGTAACCATTGTGCTCGCTGTTCGTGGCTAAGCCTCGCTTATCCATTTTTCAATTAAAGCGAAACATGGCTATTTATCCATAAATTGTGTGTTATTTAATTATGTTCTAATTAAAAAATACATGGCAATTATAGGTGATATTAATAATTATTTACATAGGCCAATATAAAGATGTGACATAACTCCTTCAAACTGACGGATGCCAGAAACTACGTCACATTCATATATCTTCGCGAATCAGGAATTTATATCTATATCACACTATAATACATCTTCACGGGTCAGGTGTTTACATCTTATAATACACCAAACAGTTACACATCTTCACGAGTCGGGGGTTAATGCTATCTAATTTATGGCTAGTCCAAATTTCATTCTAAAATATCTTTTCTAACGTTTCAAATGAACGTGCTAGACACATATCGAATATTTCCGTTCCAAAGAGCTCATACATGTCTACAACACGGATCGCTCGAATAAAATATTGACTTCGTAATTTATTTGTTTTGATCACACGAAATGTGCAGATTTGTCTGGCACAAAACTAAAACTAATTCACGAAGATGTATTTTTTGAATTCATAGTTAGCAAGGACTATGTATAGTCGTTCGGATGGGTAGAAAACACATTGGCAGTTGGAATTGGAAATTAGAGTAGGTCGTAGCGCAGTGTGTGTCATATGCCCGTCTCCATTGGCCCAGCCAGTTCAGAATTCTTCTTCATTGCATTATGGAGCCGTGACCCTGCATTGACAGAGAAAGTTCATCAGGATTTTTCGGCGCGGTTTCCTCTTGTCAGGAAGAAGAGTCTGACAAGGACTGCTGTCTTGTCACTCGGGTGAGACGACAAACCGAAGTACCATGTATACACAGGCGCGCACGTTAAAGATCGTTTGAAATTGAAATTCGATATAAGAGTAGGCCATGGTGCCGTTGATCAGGCAAGGGTTCCCCATAGCAGACCGCAAAGCGCACGCCCGTCTTTATTAGCCAAGTCGGAGCAGAACAGTAGGACATTTAACAACATTTTATTTCATTCAACTGCATTATATCTGACATAAAACCTGTCTCACGAAGATACATTTTTGATATAAGTTTCCCAAATCCAGAGTTACATAACCAAACAATCCCTAGGTATTGTATTAATAGCAATAATATGTTATAACGATACCACGAGCCGGGTGTATGTCAGTAATCAATGTCTGTATACGATCTCAGATATAATACCATCCGACAGGCAGCAGTATTAGGCAAAGTTTTGTCTGCAAATAAGATATAATTTTAGCACAGGGAATACCCTAAGGTATTCTATAAAAGTCTCGATAATTGAAAATTCCAATAGCGTGTCAAATCTGTCCACAATCCGTTTCACAGCAATGATGAGACGGGGACAGGTTTGAATCCTGACAATATATTCTTTGTGAAATGAAAAAGGGTTTTACGGTCTACTTTCTCAGTTCCTTTCGGACTCATGAAGACGACATACGTCATGCAGTATCCTATGATCAAAACTGTCTCCCGATAGATATTATACATGTAGCCTCACCATTTGTAGGGATGTATCAAAACATAAAATGAAAAAGGGCTTAACGTTCTACTGTTCTGTCCAAACTGGGCTAATGATGACAGGCATGATTAAAATTTGCCTTGACAAACGTCTCTTATTTTGAATTTCTACTATCAAGGGTTACTTGGTGTGTACACGACACCTCGGGTTTTTACACCATCCGAACGATTAGATACCGTTACCTGTCAGGCCATCTGCACGGCAATGCTAAACCACACCGGAAAATCTCGAAGAACTTGTTTGGTCAATACCGGGAGCGAACCCAAGACTTCTAGGGCCTCACTCATTAAGCTACCGTAATTTCTTCGTACATAAAGTACACCACAGGAGGGGTGGGTGGTTTGGGGGGTAGTGTCGAATGGCTTTTGTCAAGTGGCGTGGATTTGATTTTCCGCTTGTACGTGACATGGAGTGGGGGTATCTGTCTTACTTCGTGGGTTTTCTCCCAGTCCCTAAAAAGACCCCTACCCCCAAGTAAAGCGAATAATTGTAATAAAACTGAACCATGTTCGTCCCGAAGTGACCTAGTTTGTATCGTCGAGCGCACACTATTTAGTAGTTTATGGCAAGTGGACATAACACTCTCTTGTTTCTTTCTCCTACCTTCCCCTCTCTCTCTCTTTCTCTACCCCCTCTCTCTCCCTGCCCCCCCCCTCTGTCTCATGTTTTATTTGACCATGAATATAAAAAAGGTCAGTGTTAATGGAATCGAGTCGAATAATGTAATCAGTTTATTTATATCACCCCCACCACCACGCAGATTTAATGGACTTTATATGGCGAACAGTAGTCTGTCTATTTATAGACACTCTCTCCCGATTTCACATGGAAATCTTCTTGACCTTTTGTCTCGAATCAAAGATGAGTGCTTCAATTTACATTTTCTACCAGGGTTTCGGTGAATATTCATGATGTTCAGGCGGAAGGATCAAGAGGTAAACAAACTTGAATTAGGGAAATCGCCTACCAAAATGACGCTACTTCCTGTAATATAGATATCCATTTTTAAACCGTTGACCTCGTTCAATATTTTTGTCAGACAATTGTGACATGTATTTATAAAGATTCAGTTCGGAACGACTTTCCATCGTCCCATACAAGACCCTTCGTCCTGCACCACTTACCGGAAGTCACTGGGATCGAACCCGGGAACTCCAGGTTAGCCTTTAATGTAGGAGTTCCGAATGGATACCTACAAAACCATCATCGCTTTAAAATCCCGAAAATAATTAGTCTAGATGTATATCTGTTTTAAAGCCGTAAACCACCTCCAATATTGTGTCAGATGATCCTGACATGCTGGGCTCTTTGTGATTCTAAAGATTAAGGTCATCGGATTTTCCCTCGCCATGCATCCAAATTTTAAAGGCTAAGAAATATCATGGATTTAACATCCACGGTAATGGGCATAGGATTACAAGAGTCTGAGACCTAATCGTTTATCAGAGTTATCGCACTTAGTGTTGACATAAGCTACTATCATCCACAGAAATCCCAAAAATAAAATGAGGGTTTAACGTCCTCCTGGGTCTACGGGACTAATGGTGACGGGTTCGTGCCATACAGTGTGACACGGGGGCGTGGCTTAAACGTTGAGATATACTAATATGATCGAAACATGAGAGATGAGGTTTCTTATCTAACGCCAATTAGTGTGCTACGGGGGTAATTCCGCGAAGCGACGTTTCTTCCTTATCTTAGTTCCAATCCCAAATGGAGTAAATGTTGTATAAGAAACGGGGTCCAGCGTCGGAAATTACAAAGACACCCAAAACAGAGCGTGTTTTTTGTAAAGCTTATTAAAACACATATCCTATTTCGTTTCGTTTTTTATAGTTCAAAATTTCGTTTTGCTTGTCTGTACAACATTAGGATCTGGAAGAGTTGTTAGCCAATGAAACGGTCTGTTACGACGAGTTCGTGACGTGCTCTGCACGGTATTGTGAGAAAACCCCTAGAACCGCCAGCGCTGATTGATTAATCAATATTTGGCGTAATAGGGTCAAAAGCCGCTGGTATGAACCCTGGCGCGACTTCACAGATCAGATCTTCATGTAGTGGGGGCCATCGAATAGATATAGATCGTAGCTTCGCTGCGCAGACGAAACTTGCTCCTCATAGAAGACTGTACAGGGCGTATGGTTATCTTAATTGGCCCAGTAAGAGCAGTAGAGATGGACGTAAAACCTCATTTAATTTTCATTTCGTTTCGTTTTCACATAACTAACGTTTGTTTTTGTATGAAATCAATCAGAAGCTATGTATTTATAGATCGTAGGTAATATAAAATAACAGTCTATAATTTTTCTATCGAAATTCAATATAGTGGATGATAATTCGTCTGACCGACTTCCTCGTTCACAGACGTTAACATTTACAATATCAGATGAAAAATATCAAGTTGATCAAACTAACAAAATCTCTGTCTAGAAGTAATAATTTTGATGAAATATAATATCATGGAGAGAGTGAGCGAGATCTTTTACGTGCATGCCAATATAAACACGGGACCGCGGTTTGTCTTCCTATCCGAACGACTTGACACCGCTCCTTATCTCTTCAATCCAGTACCACCGACACGGCCACAATATTTGCAACGTGAACTTAAAACCCGATATGAATTTCAGAATACCAGCTTCGTCCAACAGGAAGACGTGATGTTTGGGTTATGTTGGTTTTAGTTTTCATTAGTAGACCTATTAGTCTAGATGACACACAGTCCTTCGTTATCCTATCAGTTGTACGTGATTTGGTTAGTGACTGGATAATCAAAGAAAAGGCAATTCCTTTGACACCCGTTTGTGTCATTTCCGGTCCAACAAAGCTAGTCTTTACACAGTAAAGGCGCTTCAAGTTGTAATTGATGACGTTGTAAAATGACCAATTGAAAGGTACATTGGAAATTGTATTCAATCAAGTCTCGTTCGCAATAAAGGCGACGGAAGTGATAGAAGTAGCGAGTAATGTCAAATGGCCGACTACGAAATGTCTTCACCGAGTCGTAACAATATGGTACGTGATACTATAATATATAGTATATTGTGTAAGAAATTATATTTTAACCCCTTCAAGTGCCTATGATCCACAGCGTGACAAATGCGTAGTCGTGCGAATGTTATCCAAATGCTGTTTCTTGTAGTAAGCAGCTACCTTCTAGAGTACAGATTACACAATTTAATATCGCTACGTTCATAACGAGCAACTTGGATGATTATCAAAATGATACTCTATTGCTTATTCTAAGAGTCAATAACTGTGTTAAAGAAAACGATGTTTCTGACGGCTTAAATGTCTTTAAGTTGATCACAAAATGGATAATCGAGACTTTTTTGTTATCGTGCCGAAACTGGTAATGATAATCGAGGCTAGGCCTAAAATTCAATTGCAAAATTCTCGGTTCAGAGTGGAAAATCAATGAGCTTTGAGCGGCAGACCGTATTATAATCCTGTAAATATCGCTGGCCTAAAGAAAGACCCGCAATCGGCAGATTTAGCTCTTGCATAATGTATGTTTAATCTTGCGCTTAATGTTCGTGAATAGATATGACGCGTCCTTTATTCATTCGCTTACGATTTGACATCGATATATAAAAAAATGCGAATTTAATTTGAATAATAATTTGAAAAGATTAAATTTGCGTCTGATATTATGGTATTTGAACTCTGATCTTAAAGAGTGTAAATTTGATTGATTTCCTTTGGTCATAATCAAGGTTAAGATTGACACAATCGTTCCACGGGCAACCCTGATGTCGACAAATGTGATTGACATTGGACCTGTACAACATTTATCATTTAGAACATGCCTTATAAATATATTGGTTTATACCCAATGGTGTGAACAGGTCGGTCATTAATGGAGAAGGCTGGGGGAGGTCAAATTATTCTATGACCATTTACAGTTAATTTATCTAGGCCCTGTGTATACATTGGCAGCTGGAATTTGATATAAAGTAGACAATAGTGACGCTGCCTGGGTAAAACGTCCCTCATACCACATTCTAAGACGCATGCCCGTCTTCATTAGCCCTGTCGGAGTAGAACAGTAGGGCGTTAAACCCATTTCATTTTACCGCATTTCTTTCATCCCGGGGCACTATTTAATAATCCATCTTTCAATCCCCATATATCCCCAGAGGGTTATTACTAATACCTATTTTCATTTATTCAGATTTCACCACCATTAGAGATGAAATTTGACTTCTAGAAGATCAAATTATAAATCCCAGATTCACCATTCATAGATAGAAAGGTGGCTTAACGTTGGTCCGTCATTGAGTTTAAGTGGTGTGGTTTAGATTCCTCGCTTGTACGTGACATAGAGTAGGGTCATCTGTCCATCCTCGCGTGGTTTTGCCGGTTTCCTTCCACTACTAAAGACCCCTACGCGCAGACGAATAATGAAAAAATGGACGGACCTCGTGTTAATATCTCTATCTCTCTCTCTCTCTCTCTCTACTTTTCTGAGCCGCAGTAAACAAATTCTCGATTTTCCATTTTTAATTAAATCATTAAGATGCAATCGTGTTTAAATCCATTGAAAATCGCGAGTATTCGATGACATGGGTGGTGATTAATAATTCACACAGCATATCAGGCCTAATGAAAGACCTACAGTAGGCAGATTTGACTCTTACCTAATGCATCTTTAACCAAGAAATCCTTTCATATCACAAAGTTTGACAATAACGAAAGCAATAAATTACAATCCTAACCCAATTGTTTATGATCAATCTAATAATTCGACTGGAATATTAACGAATGAGAAATGTAGACAAAGCCTGATCCGAGTAAATTCGTGGCGATTTATTCAGGATTTATTTATGAAAATTAACCTCGAGATTGCATTTGGAAGTAATAGTTCTAAATCCTACTGAATTCCTAGCGATATAGTCGGTAAGTCTTTATGCAAATTAACCAAAAGATTGTATCGTCAAGTAACCCGAGTACATTCATTTCATTTCGAATTACCAAGAGAGCAAGCAGTACATAGTTCTTGATCCAACAGAAATTCTTTATGATATATTAAATCATTTTTATTAATATTAACTTAATATCACAAACAATCTTTGACATTGCAAACATGACTTACTGGTCAATTTAAATCAACGGTGATGTTGTTAATGTTACTGGGAAAAGATGGGCTTCTGATATCAAATATTTAAGAGAAAATTAAGATTTTAATATTGGCACACGGTTCGTGTGCAAGTATGCTTTTGAGTGCCAGTAGCATGAAGCGGTATGATGATACTACCGTTGTATACTAGAATAGCTAAACACCAACTACTTCCATTTAGTTCAAACTCTTCGCATATTTCGCCGAAAATAACTGATTAGAAATTACTGTAAAAAAGAGACGATTGAATGCAAATCGGTTGATATACATTCATAATACATTATAATATGCGCTAGTTACGACCCATTTGTGTCAGTTTCTAGGTGCCAAATATTAGCGATATAGCACCTTATTTTAATCCACCAAAATTCTTTATACCAGCGACACGTTTAATTCTAACAATATACAGCTATCTGAAGCATCCTTGACGTCGGTGTTAACAATTAACACGGACCACCCGACATAAATCTACCGACGATTGACCCTCTCCATCGCCCCCTCTTAATTTCCCTCCGTGTGATTAGGTCCACCAGATTGACTTCCACTGTAAATAGTCGTCTAATTTGACAGTTTTGATTAATCGAAGCCTAATAAACAACAGGATGACATCTCGCTAGGTAACATTATCACCAATATTTAATGAAATTTATAGACATCATGCGATATAGATCTTATTCATGACAATCAGTGTCTATATGGAAATAAAACATTGCCAGGAATCAGAAGATAGACAGAGTTGTGAAATGTACTTGTCAATGTTTCAAAATACACATGTCATGATGTAATGTGCATATTCCTGAAGCAATGGCCCGAGAAATCCCTCTCTGGCCATTGCTGGAATAGCGTCTGTTTCTTGAACTTATGCGGGAGTGTGTCTATTCTTTCCGTTTAATGAAAGCTATCACTTAAGTACAGCAACATGGCGGTCCTTCGTTTAATCTGGGTCTTCCCTAAAACTTTGGACAGTGATTTAAGGTATTCAAAACGGTGAAAGTATGTTCGTTTCCTAAGAGTATTGTTTACATTTCATTCGACTTGATAGCCTCGTTTGTCACGCAATTAGTTTTTCCGCAGTATTCTGCTATGCATGGGTTAATTAGGGATAATAAAATCGTGAGCCATGACGTAACGTTATGTAAACATATTTGGTCCAATATTGGCACTCGTTTTAAACAGTGATTGGTTGGTAGACGGACTACTGACCAATCAAAATTTAAAACAACAATATCCACTCATAATAACAGCGTGTAGTAGGATTACCTCTAATCAAACGCAACACTGCGCGGAGTATGTGTAATGCCAGGCTTGCACTATCACGATTCGTGCTACGGTTATATTCGTGGGGTAATCGTGGTTATCCTATCACATCTTATTATATATTGAGGTTTGTTGATCATATCCGTACGCACGTACATCGCAGATCGTGGACTTAATAGAGACTTTTGGCAAGCGTAAATTCCTAGAGCGTATCGCGTCTCCGTATGGATTTTGTGTTTGACGTCATCTATGTGTGTGTATTTCTCATACGTGATACGGCGCACGGATACGGCAGCCCGTATCGAACAGCTTCCATACGGAGAAGTCCGTATAACATTGTCGTCTGTTTAGACGCTGAAATGTTGTATCATAGCGTTTTTTTTATAAATCTATATGCATCTTAGAACACGGGGGTGTATATTTGATGTGAATTTAATCATAAAAAAGAGTGGAATTTAATCATTATTTATGTGTGTGACGTCATCTATGTGTGTGTATTTCTCATACGTGATACGGCGCACGGATACGGCAGCCCGTATCGAACAGCTTCCATACGGAGAAGGTCCGTATAACATTGTCGTCTTTTTAGACGCTGAAATGTTGTATCATAGCGTTTTTTTTTATAAATCTATATGCATCTTAGAACACGGGGGTGTATATTTGATGTGAATTTAATCATTATTTTTGATGGGTTTTTCTCGGAATTTTCATACTTTCCCTGTCTGTCTGTCTGCACGCTGGTTGATCTGCACGCTAGATTTAGGTAGATATATGAGACCTTGCAAATCTGTAAATGATGTGATTCTATGGTAAAGGGGTGTAAATGATAAATTAGTGAAACCATAAATAGCTGTCGAGTCAAAGTCATAGATTTATTTTTATAAGATGCGACATTAATTTTTTAAATAGCTCAGCGACCGTCGAGTGACTTCACGCACTCCGAGAAATTGTAGGCAAGCCTGCAAGGCACTTGTACTAGGGCAATCATATCGTTGCGCATAGCAGTATAGCACTACAGTGCGAATCTAGCATAAAATACAAAATACAATTAATAAGCTCTTACTGATATTCACGTTGATTTCCGCCACTTTCCGCTACCCACCACCCCTCCTCCATGTGCAGATAGTCAAGTGGCCGTTCCATTCCATATAAGGCATAACGACAATGCCAATTGTCAGACACAATGAAAAGTGCATAATGCATGAGAAAGTCAGGGGCGGCTATGAATTTTGAAAAGGGGGGGGGCGCAAAATGAGGGCACTGACCGCTGCGACGGGGCACGCCGCTGAGAGGGGGTGGGCCCCAAGAAAATTATCCGTCATTTCCTTGCATCTGTAGCCAATCCAAGAGCTATTTGGCTGATATTTTCGTTTAAACGTTCGGCAATCGTAGAAAAAGAGCCTCACAATCGAGCAAAAAAGCTAGTTGAACGGCACTTTCAGTAGTAAAAAAGGGCACTGTCGAAAATTAGGGGGTGGGGTGGGGCGCACCCCTCGAATCCGCCTCTAAAAGTATACTTTGCTGCAAATTTACACCATAACAATAATATTGGAAACTATTGTATTTGGAAACGGTGTCTATCTTCAAATTTATGGCACCGTTATCTTTCCATACATACGCTCCTAATAGTCAGACAGATGGTTTCCCGTCAAACTCAGAAACATTAATACGGAGAGAGATTGAGTGGCTTATATAAAAAATAATGTAACATATTTATCAAATGTTAGACTGTTAGACAAGAGATGGTGTTATAGATAACTATGTATGAATATATTGTGTGATAATACCTAATTAGATACCGTTCTACATAGGATTTATATCACGTAGATATTATTCTAAAAGGTAAAAAAATGTCTTGTGGTTATTGTATCTGAAATAAAAATAATTATTGGTGTATTTTTTGTATCAAGTTTTGTGGTGTTTTTAAAAGGGGTTTTGAAATATTGTCTGGCCTATTTATAGAAATTAATTGTAAGGCGTTAGTAAAGTATAAAATTCAACAAGATCTCTCTCTCTCTCTCTCTCTCTCTCTCTCTCTCTCTCTCTTTGGTAGTACACTTTTAGATTAACTATTAAATCATCAGGCTTGTATAAGGAAACAATCTAATGAAATAAACTACCAGAAACAGAGAGAGAGAGAGAGAGAGAGAGAGAGAGAGAGGGAGAGGGGGGGAGGGATTGTATGACATATCTCGTGGAACTCTTATGATTAAATGAAATTGTCAGACCCTCCGCCATGCCTGTATCGAACACTTGATGTCCCTACGCGCTGTTCTGCCGGGGCTCCGTCGTGGTTCCGGTCTAACACGTATACGTGACTACAAGCAGTGGGGTCGCATCTCCAACCGCGTGGGTTTTCTACGGGTTCATGACCAAGTTTGTGTAGAATGGACATTGAGTCCCCCTTCCCTTCTTTCAATTAGACAAAAAATTATAAGATATATATTCTTTTTCTATTTTCTAAAAATAAATTTTGTTTTTCAAAAATCTAATCTTGTTAAAGGAGATTTTACCACGAAGGAGGTTTGTTTTTAAATAGCTGATCTCTTGCGCATTAAAAAAAATAAATCGTTTCTAATTTCAAAACATTTTCGAAATCGTTAATATATCATGCCTTATAAAACCTGCTTATTATACATTAATTATTTCCTTAATGCGGTGTGCATGGTACCAGTTGTCCAATAAAATTAAATCATTGCGAACATTGGTTGAAATCGCACTAGAACGCCGTAAGGACCATTTTTGCAACAACTTCTTATGTCATTTAGGGATGGGAGGGGTTTATCGTGTGCGCGTAACACTATAAGGCATGAAATCAAGTGGCATGGTTTCGATTCCACTCTCGTACCTGACACGGAATAGAGACGCCGGTCAAACATTGTACATCTTCTCCGGTCTGGTTTCCTCCCACTGTTAATCCAGTTTGTGTCGCCTGGGCGTTGGAGTCTACGTTTCTAAGTCAATGAACATGCTGTTTTAGAAATAAACAAGTATCGTTAAATGGGTTTAACGTCTTACTGTTCTGATTTGGGCTAATCATGACGGCCATACTTTTCTATGAGGGCAGTTTCGTCCGGACAGCAACTCCACGACTTTGTCTTTTTCGAATTCCAAATGACAAACGTCCTTTTACGTGCACGCCAATGTGTACACGGAACCGCGGTTTTCCGTCCTATCCGAACGACTATATATACGTCGCTTCTTTTTTCAAGGGGAACAAGAAAATAAACAGAAAATTATTTACTCACCATCAGCGATATTTATAGTACACACTCTCCATAATCCTGATCTGACCTCTACAACAAAGTTTTGTGTTATGTTATACATCTCCCTCACTTCCGGTGCAATAATGACCGGTTCAGACATATACAGCCATGAATCCGTACTAACCGCTAAGGCCAACATTCCTAATGTCATGGCTCCCAGGGCGAATGATAAAACCGTGAAACCATATACGGTGCACTTTATGGCCATTGTGCACAAGTCATCAACACAACAGGCGGCTGTTGAATACCAGACGATATCACAAAACATGTAAATAAACATTCAAAATGGCAGCTGAAAATAAATCACAGTGGTTTAACGTTTCTTACGAAGGCTAATTCCTGTGCTTCCAGCCATTGAACCGCTCTTTTATTCGTGTTGTTCTCAGAACATGAACTTCTATGGAATATCTTACCCCGCTGGCTTGTTCTGGAACCACTCTGGTCCGATGAATAAATACGAAATACTTTGTTCCGAGGGTTTATTGATGTTTCACACAATATTTCATGACCGGCCCCCTTTCCTTGATCTGAACAAAACGAGTTTATATGAAGGATTGTGTCCGGCGGCTTATTTGTATTCCATAAGTATCGTTCTCAGCACGATGGATGATACAGTTCAAGTTATTTATTCTGTGTTGTTTTCCAGCGATAGTTCAACTAATTTATTTCTGTGAGTATTTCTTGAATCGCTTCTTACTCTACAAGGCATCTGGTTGTAACATCGACTTTAAAGTTGCGTATTAATAGTCCACGTTTTTTTTATTGTTTTCGTTATTTTCGCCACATAACCTGTATAATTATCATCAGGGATTCAATATAAAATGCCTCTGATTTAATGCTTTCGCAATTTGATCACATGACCTTTTACACACACAAAAAAATAAATAAATAGAAAAATAAAAGTCAGCTTGTCACATTTGTCATTGTTGTTTTCCGGGAAACACGATTTGGTATTTGATCACTCGATAAACGAACGCGATTAAAAGAATAATTTATTTAATTCCGTGTATTCTCATAAGTTGAGTGCAATAATCGTGTTTAAATGTTCTTATCCGTCTTCATCATCCCAGTCGGTTTAGAAAAGGTTTTAGAATGAATCCTATTTCATGCCATTTATTTAAAAGTTGTTAGAATGACAGCTCTTCCACAATTCCTAATAATATCGCGTACGGTAATCCTTTGATGTGCTGTTCTCGTTACAGACCATGTCACATGTTCATTTATTTAAAAGTTTTCGGAATGACCGAAGCAGCTATTCCAGAATTCCTACAGAAAACATATCGTACAACGCTAATCCTTTAGTGTATTCTTCTCGTTAGAGACAGTCTGAATCATGTATAATCCTGAATCGCTAGTCGAGAGAGGAATAGATCCACCGTGTTGAACACTGTATAACGATGTTCAGCAGCATTTATTCGCGAATTACGTGTGCAATTGTTACCAGCCAATCACACGATGTCATCAATCACTCTAATATCTTTCAACCCTCCTCGTGAAATCCTTAACTTAATCTGAACGGGGGAATAAGATGCAGTAATAAATACTAACAAGCCGTGTGTACAAGTGAGCTGTCAATGCGCTCTTGAAAAATCTATCGTTACACCACTTGATTGGAAACAAAACCCTTGTAGAAGAGGATCACGCTCATGTAGGAGGAATAAACAGGTTTTTTTCGGTAATCCAAGCGAATTATCGGATTATCTGGATGGAGTCTAGATGACTTGATTTTTTTAAAATTCTGTTTCCACAACTGAAATGACAATAATGAATGCAGTATGACGTTTCGGTCAAGGAGATAAAGTGAATTGAAATAATGTGAAATGAAATATGAGTTAACGTTTAAGCTAAGATTTTAAATAAGTATGTGTTTAAACATGGAAGGGGGGGTCATGGAGAGTGTCAGTTGAATGTATATATAATAAATTAAGGCAATAAAATGAACTAAATGAGGATTATAATCTTTGAATCGCATTTAGCGATTGAACATAATATAACACAACACAGTTCTGTGAATAACAATCACTTTATTATACACAAACGATGTTTCGACAAGAATTCACTGGTCGTTATGAAGCATACAAATTACAAATGAATTTTCTCTTATTATTGTTTAATGTACCTATATATAACACTGTCACATTTTTCCTCATTTGTAATTTGTATGCTTGATAACGATTAGTGAATTCTTGTCGAAACGTCGTTGGTGTATAATATAGTGATTGTCATCCATAGAACTGTGTTGTGTTATAAATGAGGATTAACGGCTATTGAAGGCTTACATACACTAAGCAGTGTGCAAAATGAGACAGAGAGACAGAGAGACAGAGAGTGGGTGGGTGGGGGGGGGCGTCAACCCGACACTAGACCAATCCATGGCTCGATTTCATTACAACAATTCGTTTGCGCGTGGAGGTCTTTAGTCTAAAGTTTAGAAGTTGGAGGAATTCAGACAGTTCGCCGCAGAAAACCCACGAGGTTGGACCCAACTACTTGTCACGTAGATGCGACAGAATGATACTAGATTGAACATGACAGCGAAGACCAGCAGGTGGTTTATGAATATATGACACCATAGCTGTAAGCTAAATGACGGGACTCCATGACTTGTCATCCTGCTCTGTTACGTTTCAAGCGCAAATACCTGTATAACAGCCATATAATATCTTGTCTAGTCTCGGTCACCCAGAGTTGTGCCCCTTCCCACAATAAATTCCATATTTCTTGCATTAATACAAACAAGCATGAATCGTGACAACGAATTAGAATTAATTTTAAAAACATAGATGTGGCCCATGAAAGATATTTTGTACACGCGTTGGATAATGTCTGTATTGGAAGCATGTCTTGGATCACTCAAACATCTTACGATAAAACAACTCATTCTAGCAGGTGCAAATGGTCCACAATAGTGAGGGAATTATATTAGTTCAAAGGATCGCTGTCGACTTGGCGCTAACTGGCGGGGTTAGGGTTCGAGTCCTGATGCAGACTGATAACAATTAAGATTTTCGGGAGCTACGGTAACTAAGTCGATCAATAAAACGCTGCTCCATTAGTCGCGGATTCGCGGGTTCGATCCCGGTATTGGCCGAGAAAGTTCATCGAGATTTTCCGGAGTGGTTATGTCAGTGGTGCAGGACAGGGAGCCGGACAAGACGGCTGCGTAGTCCTTCGGATTGTATGAAAAAACGTGCACATACCATATTACCAAAACAAGATTTAGCTGTCCACGACATACACTGTGTCTTTAACAGTTATAGTAACCCGACTAATCTATGTACAAAATATACTCTGTGCAATCCCGACTACATCCTGTACAAAATAGTCTCTGTCATCCAGTACCTCATAGTCATCAACGTACGGGCGCACATTAAATCTAATCTGCGCGAAAGCGATTAATGTGAAGACAGTAAGAATGAGACTGTCTCTAGCTCTACGTTTTGAAAATAAAGTTTCGAGAAGATTATGTCTTTATTTTTTTTATTTTTTTAACAAAAGAACTTATTGTATTTTATTACTTTTACATGTTATTGTAGCCGTGTAATTTTATAAAATCTGTAAGTAAACATTTATAACTATTATATGTGACATTTTGTCAAGTATAACGTGTAATATCCGTCTTTAAACCATTGATATCTTGTATATGTTATTAGTTGGAGCGGATTACACAATTACCCATCTCTCTAACACACATAATAGGCAGCCATATTATACTACTTCACGTGGTTGCTATTGGTGATACCACGTGATTGCAATTCTCATTTTCAAATGCCATAAGTAGAAATATTTATATGAAATGTTTTTTTTCACCTACACGGAGAGAAATATATCAAACATCACGTTGACAAAAGAAACAAACACATTATTTTGGCTGAAGTTTTCAGCTCTCTGGAAACTGAACAGTCTATATTACTATACCGTAGTGCATCGAATAAATAACATATAAACTGACGGCCTGGCAAGGATAGCTGTCTAGTCGTTCAGATGGGACAAAAAGCTGAACAATCTATATTACTATACCGTAGTGCATCGAATAAATAACATATAAACTGACGGCCTGGCAAGGATAGCTGTGTAGTCGTTCAGATGGGACAAAAACCGTGGTCCGTAGACCATGTGCTGCTGCCCTAGCAAAGTTTCCCCTCTCAGCACACTGTATGACGAATGTCCGTCTTCATTAGCCCAGTCGGAGCAGAACAGTTAAATCCCATATCTTTGTGTGTAAAATCTATTTTAACTAACGGTGATATCCAACTTTGAGTTCAACGTCCTACTGTTCTGCTCCGGCTCCGCTAATGAAGACGGACATACGCCACACAGTGTGCTATGGGGGTAATTTCAAGTTCTGTCGGAGCAGAAAAGTTGGACGCTAGTTCTGTGTAAAATCTATTTTATCTAACGATGGAATAGGCCTACACCCGTCTTCATTAGACGGGTCGGTGCAGGAATGGTGTATTCATATTCCATGTCGGGTGGGTTGGGATGGCCTAGTGGTCTAGAGTGTCGCGCTTCGACCTTTAGCTGGCCGGTCACCTCTGGCTTGCGGTTGTGGTTTCGATCCCTGGTGTGAGCGTATGTGGCATGGAGATGGGGCATCTTCTCAAACTCGTGGGTTTCCTACGGGCACCCCGGTGTCCTCCCACTGCTAGAGATCCCAACGCGCAAGCGACATATTGAAATAAAATTAAACCATATGTTAGTCCCGAAATGAACTAGTTTGTGTCGAGTGGACGTTAAACCCCATTTCCCTCTCTCTCATTACCCCGACAGAAATGTAAGACGCAAAACTCGATTTCATTTCATTTCATTGTACAACCTGTTTATCAACCGTACATAATATAGTCTAAATCGCACAAATGAACCGTGTATACATTGGCGTGAAGCGAAATTGTCCGAATTTGAAATACGGGAGATTTGACATATCGCTGTCTGGGTAAAATTTCCTTCCTTTATAAGACTCTCCATAATGATGCAGAAAAATATTAAACTCCATTTCATTTCAAACATAAACTCTTTATTGCGCAATATTTTATTCTGTGTGAAGTGTATGCAAAGTATCTAAGTCTCAAACGCAATATCATCGAAAACACGAATTATTGGTCGATTTAAATCAACATTGATGATGTAATCTTACCGGGAAAAGAAGGGCTACTCATATCCAATATTTAAGACCGCAACTAAACATTTTATCATTGGTACACGAATCGTGTACCATAATGTGTCTCGGTCTTATATGTACAATGCACTTTAAGAACGAGGCTAAACATATTCCATAGGTGATGGCAAACTGTTACCCTATGTAGAGATGTGCAATAAATTCTATGTAGACTGGAATAACCAGACACTAGGGATTGCCATTCTGACGTATTTCGCTGATTACAAATTACAGTAAAACAGAAACGATTGAATGTAAATCTGTCATTACATTATCATATGTGTGGCGCCCCATTTTTGCCAATTTCTTGGTCCCAAATATTAGCGATTTAGCTCCTTAAAATATGGCTTTATATGAAAATTCGCGGTTAAACCAAAGTCGCCCATTATGGTTTTTTTATCTTGTCTCTGTGTTTATCTTTAGAATAAGTTAGATTGATAATAAACACACGACCGGTCGATGCTTCCTAGAAGACATTTTCTTTTTAAAAAAAAATATCCCAGAAAAACAGCAAAAGACACGTTCAGTGCCGATGGGAAGACCTCACAGCGATTCGTCCTAAACTGTGACCTACAATCAAAGCTGTTAATAAGAAACTAACGAAGAGTAAAGAGTAGAATTTCTGGTAAACTAATTTGACCACCTTTCTGTACAACAACATACAACAGTTGAAACAAGTTTTATATTATTAGCCTAGATCTATCCATCCTAGAGTCAACATCACAAGCCGTGTAATCATTGCAATAAACCAATTCAAATCCTATATAAGATGACGTATACCACTGGTAGAGACAACCTCTTCACGGTGTAACAACCTGCATTGAAATACAATAATCTACAATTTACGCTATTAGACTATATTCAGCGCGGTCAATTTACGAGATCTAGAATAAAATCAGAATGGTTGAGAAAAAAAACAGTAAAAAGGAAAAAGAATAAGGTAATTGAACAAAAAATATCAAATGTGGTCGTAAACAGATAGACCATTTCATTGTTTTCTGAGACATGACAGATAATGATATACATTTTGCGTTATTCATCTATATTTAGTCTAGGTAATTTTGCGCGATTAAGACGATAGTAAAGTCTTGATGAGTCATTTATCTCTATACGAATCCAATGCAAACTTTTCAAATCCTCAGTTGTACGTGGGAAGGAGTAGGGTCGCCTGTCCACCCTCGTAGGTTTTCTCCGGGTACTCCGGTTTCCTCCCGCGGCTAAAGACCCCTACGCGCAAGAGAACTATTGAAATAAAATTAAACCATATGTTAGTCCCCAAATGATCTAGTTTGTGTCCAGTGGACGTTAAACCCCATCTCCCTCTCTCTATCACCCTCTCTCTCCCACCCACCTCTCCCCCACCTCTCTCTCCATGCTACGATATTGGGAAAGTTTTAATCGCCAATAGGAACCAGTCCCCAAATGGGTCAACAATTCCGTTCAATATTTACAAAGTTATGACAAAGTTAATTTTTCATCGATTTATGTTGCAAGACGCCACCATGGGTGTTTTTTTCTGGATTCCGCTTTCCGTTCTGGAGTTATCCCCCTTTGGCCGACAGCCTTGTTAACGCGATATAAGCTATGGTTTATTGTTTAATAGATTAATATGTCACAACTAATTTATTTCAAATGTGGTGGGGCGCATTTGGGTTATGAGAATCTCCCCACCCCTTCCAAAAAAATGGTGTGAAGTCGATAACGGCTATGGTTTCTGAGAGATTACTTTCAAATACCGTGGAAAGCTTTGAGAGGATGGACCCTGTTGATATTAAGCTTCCGGGGGGAAAACACTCCAACATTCCCATGTAAACATGACATATTCTTTGGTGTGAAGAATTGTGGTCATAAGATGATAATGTAGCGTTCCGGGATCAACCATTCCTCAGTAAATGCCCGCGAACGACTATACGTTGTCCCTTGCACGGCCCCCTGTTTCTCATCATTGGGGGAACCACGTCCCGGAAGATCCTGATAAACATTCTCTAACCACCAACACCTTACTCACTGAGCCACAACGGCTCGTTAACTGTCGAAGTCTATGAATAAGACGCTAATATGGAAATAATTATTAGAGCGGCGACCTGTTCCGTGACAAATTGTGACATGACATCGATGGTTACAACACGATCAGATATGAAACTAATCATCAATATGAGATTGTTGGTTTCTAATCTTATATTGAGGCAATTACCACATCACTGGGGGTATAATCAGCTTGCTTATGTTAAGATATAAATTATTGAAGACAATGACGTTTAAAGGAAGTAAACCGCCTCTGATATATCTCTAAATAAAGTATTCAAAATATCTGATTGGTTTCATGTGTTATTTCGATTAGGGGTGTGGCACGAGATAGAGAGGGGGGGGAGATAGAGAGAGAGTAATGTCCATTCGACACAAAAGAGAGAGAGAGAGAGAGAGAGAGAAATGGGGTTTAACGTCCACTCAACACAAACTAGGTCATTTCGGGACTAACATATGGTTTAATTTTATTTCAATAATTCGCTTGCGCGTAGGGGTCTTTAGCAGTGGGAGGAAACCGGAGTGCCCGGAGGAAACCCACGAGGTTGAGAAGGCGCCCCTATCTCCATGCCACATACGCTCACACCAGGGCTCGAAACCACAGCCGCAAGCCAGAGGTGACCGGCCAGCTAGAGGTCGAAGCGCGGCACTCTAGTCAACTAGGCCATCCCAACCCCCCCCCATTCGACACAAACTATGGCCTACTCGTATATTGATTCTAACTGCCAAGAGATCTGTTACGAATCAATAGACGGCTGTCCTTGTCAGGCCCCTCCTGCACCACTGACAGGGGGAACCCATGTCGAAAAATCCAGATAAACCTTCGCGGCCTGTGCACGGGGATTGAACACGCAACCTAAAAGCTGGCGAACCAGCGTCTTACCCACTTTACCACTGGTTTATCAACTGCACGTAATATAGTCTAAATTGCGCAAATTACCCAGACTGCGTCCACATTAATAGGACAAATTGTAAATTATTATACTTCAGCCCACGCACCAAACTAAAATGGTATATATCGGTTTACGAGTAGATTTTTAATTTTTTGTTACATTACTGTATTCGATGTCGTTTTGACTGAGATTTTTTCTCAGCCATTCTGAATTTATTCTAAATCTCGTAAATTGAGCGCGCTGAATATAGTCTAATAGCGTAAATTGTAGATTATTGTATTTCAATGCAGGTTGTTACACCGTGAAGAGGTTGTCTCTACCAGTGGTATACGTCATCTTATATAGGATTTGAATTGGTTTATTGCAATGATTACACGGCTTGTGATGTTGACTCTAGGATGGATAGATCTAGGCTAATAATATAAAACTTGTTTCAACTGTTGTATGTTGTTGTACAGAAAGGTGGTCAAATTAGTTTACCAGAAATTCTACTGATCTCTCTTCGTTAGTTTCTTATTAACAGCTTTGATTGTAGGTCAGAGTTTAGGACGAATCGTTGTGAGGTCTTCCTGTCGGCACTGAACGTGTCTTTTGCTGTTTTTCTGGAATATTTTTTAAAAGAATATTATGATGTCTTCTGGGAAGCATCTACCTGTCGTGTGTTTATTATCAAATCTTACTGATCAGGCCCGTATCTAGACACCATTAAGCAGGGGGGGGGGGGGCATTACCTTTCGGTAGGGGGGCGAACATTTTGAGAAAATTTTCGAAAAGGTCATTCTAACAGACTGTTGTAATCATCATGCTATGTAGTTAACTATGCGTCTAATAAGCATTTTAAAATAAGTATTCAAACAACAAAAAAAAGCTTTTTTAGGTTAATATAAGGAACTGTGTATTCTGTAATGATTGTTAGCAATTTCTGAGCGGGGGGGCGAGCATTTCACGCGGGCGGCCATGCCCCCCCGCGCCCCACTGTAGATACGGGCCCGTTACTGATACTAAAGAGAAACACAGAGACAAGATAAAAAAAACAACAAAATGGACGAATTTTCTAAAACTGAGAAAGTTCCATATTTAAATACATTTCACATAGAATCACGAATTGTGCTATAATTATTAAAACATTGAAGGAAATAGGGTTTAACGTTCCAATGTTCTACAATATCCTGACTAATATTATGGAGACGGGTACACGTCATGAAGTGTGCTTTAAGGTAAATTGGTGCGAGCCCAACTTAATCGTATTTCAAATTCCAATTGTAAAGAATTGTTTTATGAGTACGCCAATGGGTACACGGGGCCTCGGGGTTTTGCTAATATCCGAACGACTAGACTGTGTTCCATGCCCAGGAAAACAAAATTTAAAAATAATGGTCTATGCCGCCATACAAAATAGATTTCACATATAATTAATTATTACTCAATTAATTGATAGACAGTTTTATAAAAAATATGGACTCTTCAAGTTGAAGAGGACTGAAAAAGATCGCCAATAATATGTGTTTGTTTCTTTTATCAACTAATCTTTGAATATTCATCTCCGTGTAGTTGAAAGAAACTAATTCCCTGTAAATATTTCTACTTATGGCATTTGAAAATGAGAATTGCAATCACGTGGTATCACCAATAGCAACCACGTGAAGTAGTATAATATGGCTGCCTATTATGTGTGTTAGAGATATGGGTAATTGTGTAATCCGCTCCAACTAATAACAGATACAAGACATCAATGGTTTAAAGACGGATATTACACGTTATACTTGACAAAATGTCACATATAATAGTCATAAATGTTTACAGATTTTATAAAATTACACGGCTACAATAACATGTAAAAGTAATAAAATACAATAGTTTCTTTTTTTTTAAAAAAAATAATAAAGATATACATCTTCTCGAGATATACTATACACGATGTGATATTACACTTGTCGAGTTTTACTATACACGATGTGATATTACACATGTCGAGTTATACTATACTATACACAATGTGATATTACACATGCCGAGATATACTATACGCGATGTGCTGTTACACTTGTCAAGTAATTCTAAGTTCTCATTGATAGTTTGCATCATATCTAAATATGGTCAGATTTAAATACGTATCCAAGTTGTCAGTTACGGCAAATTTCCATAATTCATTGACATGGGCTACCATGAAATGAAATGGCATTTAACACCCTGCTTTACTGCACCGACAGGCCCCTGTCAATGGTTCTTTTACGTGCACATATATGTTTAAACGGGGACGCGGTTTATAGTTGCATAAGAACCATTGTGGGCGATGTCGTTCTTGTCATACTGTACGTTTTGCACCACTGACAAAGGGAAAACAGCCTGAATAATGATGGACTGTGGAGAAAAGCGAGGTCCGATGTACGATGTACACATTTATTACAGTGTACATGTATTTAAAAAATCATTTGATTGGAGTAGGGTTTGTCTACGATGTCACCCTAGGTGGACGTTAAACCCCAGAAACGAACGAACGAAATTGGAGAAGGGTAAGCGGAAACCGTGCTGATCAGACACAGACGCGGAAGGGGTGTCCAGATGGACAAGAAAATCGATGTCGTATTCATATGTCACACTACGGGTTGAAAACTGCGGGACGAATCACTTTATATTTAAAAACTCGACTGTAAAATAGTTTCCAAGTAGGATGCATGGCGCAATTACCAATACATAATAATAATTGGAAGACATAATCTATAGCCAATTCTATGAACCAGACAGAGGTTCATATTATTGTTACAAGATATTATAATGATTAGTTATGTCAAATGTCAAATCACTTCCTGTTTTAGTCACCGAGTACAAATCAAACATAGCTATCGGCTCTCGTATTCAAGTTGTTTAATGGCTGTTTTTATTGGTTACATTCAAGTTATTTTCTGAGGATTACGGTGGCTAAGAAGCTGGCTCGCTAGCCTAGAGGTCGGGTGTTCGATCCCGCCTGCATTGGCCAAGAACGTTCATCCATATTTTCCGTTGTAGTTCCCCCTTGTCAGCTGTCTAGTCGTTCGGATGAGAAAAAAACGAAGCCCGTGTACACATTGGCGTGTACGTAAAAGATCCCTTGGCAGTTGTCTTAAATTTTAGATATCAGAAGCCCATCTTTTGCCGGTAAGATCACAACATCAATGGTGATTTAAATTGACAAATAATTCGTGTTTTCACTGCCGAATTTTGTGGATGATATTGAGTTAAAAAATGCATTGTGAACTCGGGACCTCGCCCCGCAATCTCCCGTCTAAAGTCAAAATTGTGTAAGGGCCAAATGTGTAGTTACTAGGGTGTGTGCTTTCTGCTGTTGTACTAGATATTCCAGTCTTTTGATTTTGTAAGTCGTTTCTCAATAAAAGAGAAACGTGGGTTACTTACTAGGTGTTGCCTTTTGACGGGAGCAATGACCTCCACCCTACTTTAAGAATGACCATGAACTAGACACATTTTATCAAACTTACTTTAATATAAATCAACTTCATTCAATTCTGTCTTTTTAAAACGTTTTTCCAGAATAATGGACCAATCGCGGGTCTTAATGCCAGGTTTTATACTACTAAAATTGAGTTATTACTGTGCTAAAAGCAAGATTTAGCCAAAGAATGAATGTAAGAGTGACAAAAAGACTAATTCCTCAATTGTATACGCCAGACATGTTCCACCTTGATTATATAATGGGAACAACCATACTGTGTTCTCAGCTTGCATGTCTATTTCACTTATTGCATTCATTTCATCTCCTGTATTGTGCTAGGGTGCAGCGGTGGATCGCTAAACTGGTTGGTGGTCGATCCTGCATTGGTCGCGAAATTTGATCAGGATTTTCCCTTGTCAGTGGTGCATGACAAAGAAAAACGTATAGTCATTCGGATGGGACGTAAACTTAGGTGATATGTAAACATGTACTCGAACGCAAAAGATCCCTTTGCAATTGGAATTCGATATAAGAGTAGACCTTAACGCCAATGTCCGGGCAAGATGTGTCTCATGGTATTGCGTACCTCTCGGCATGGCGCCCGTCTTCACTAGAACAGTAGGGCGGAACGGTAGAGCGTTAAACCCCATTTTGTTTCATTCTCATATTAATTTGTACCCCCAATGTGTATGCATAGAGGGCAGGGGCGGGGTTGTTTAACACTTGTACGTGTATTCATTGGGTCAAGGGAGTGGTTTCACATCCTCGCCTGAATGTGACAAGGAATGTAATCGTCTGTCCAATCCTCGTGGGTTTTCTCGGGTCTTCCGCCCCAACCCCTCTGTCTTTTTTTATGTCTGTCTATCTCGTTTTATACATGGCATAATATTATATAATAACGTCCCTGGATATATATGTTGCATTACACATGAACCATCAAAGGACAACATATCAGAATTTACTTTATTGTCTGTTTCACACTTTATAATTCTTTTTCGTCGAGGAGTTTCAATTGAGATTTCTCAGCGGGTTTTCCTCTTATCAGTGGGACAGGATGAAGAGCCCGGTCAGAAACACTCCCTGGTCATTATAATCGACGACACAGAGAGTTCTCGTGTACACACTGGCGTTCACGTTAAAGAACCACTGATAGATGGAATGCGGACATGTCCCTCATAGCAGATTATATTGGGTATGTCTGTCCTCATTAGCCCGGTTGGGGCAGACACGCAGGACATAATTATATGTGGAACGCGAGGTTAGATATCACTCTTTGTCACGTATTTATACACAGTGCGCGCTAAGACCGCTTGGTCAAACAATAATCTTTGAGAGGCATTTAGTAACTGGATAGAACATCTGTTTATTTATTTGAGTGTTTTTATCTCAGCGTTATCAAGGTAATGCAGTAAAACATATTTAAAGTAGATATGATATTAGATTTTAAATGCGTGTATAGGCCTGTTTATTCTTTGGAACCTAAAATGATCATAAATGGCTCTTACCGTAATATGTACTGATATTTGTTGGGAGGGGGGTGGCCGAATCGTTAGCACGTGCGCGCTGTATCATAAAGCCTGTCATTGAGTCAACTTATGGCGTGGTTTCTAATCCATGCACGGTCCAACCTCGTGGGGGTTTTTTCCGGGTCCTCCGGTTTCCTCCCACTGCTAAAGAACCCTACGCGCAAGCCAATATTGAAATAGAAATTAAATCCTTGTCACGTACATCACTTGATTCATTAGAGACTTTTTGGCAAGTGGCATTTCTCTTATCCGTATCACGTATCCGTGTCGTGTACGTGATATGTTGCGTCAGAGTATAGTTTTAGAGTTGTGGCAGATTCTCACGTCGCGTACGTATGCGTCACTGAGATGAGCTTAGTTCTATTACAGCATGATGGCAGTTATCCACCAAGATCACCATCAGTACTAGTACTAGTCAAGTGCCTAGCCTACAATTTCTCAGAGTGAATGAAGTCGCTCGACAGTCGCTGAGCTATTTTAAAAAAAAATCAATTGCGCACATCTTATTTAAAGAATCGTTGACTTCGACTCGACAGCAACTTTGTTTTCACTAATTTATCATTTTTGCTCCTTTACTATAGAATCACATCATTTACTGATTTGGAAGGTTCCATCTACTTAAATTTATCACGCAGTTCAACCAGCATACAGACAGACGGGAAAAGTATGAAAATTCCGAGAAAAACCTATCAAAAATAATAATTAAATTCCTGTCTTGATTATGGTTAAATTCACATCAAATACACCTTCGTGTTCTAGAATACACCTAAATTCATAAAAACGCTATGCTACAACTTTTCAGCGTCTAAAAAGACGACAATGTTATACGGACCTACTCCGTATGAAAGCTGTTCGATACTGGCTGCCGTATCCGTGTGTCGTAACACGTATGAGAAATACACACACATTGATGACGTCACACGCAAAATCCATACGCGATACGTACTAGGAATTTACGCTTGCCAAAAGTCTTTAATGACAGACCTGTGATCTAACGTGCCACCCAACCCCGCATATTGAGTTAGCTATATTAATATTTGTTGGTTGGCGATCCCTTTAATGTATCTTGCCGTTTACGTTAATCAAGTATCAGCCAGTTCTTGACATAATACATGTCTATTTCAAGAAATACCAGTTAATTCATTTATAAGACTCGGAGAAGCAAGCTGAGAATATGTCGGCCATATTGTATCTAACGCTATAAGCTTAACCTGAGCGCCATTCAGTATCCACTGCACCGGTTCCAAATGGTGTGGACGCAAAAGGTATTTTTTTTTTATTTCTGAAAGATCAGGCCCCGGTTACTTAACTTTCAAGAGAAATGTCTTTAATCTAGAAACACAACAATTTCTGAATAGTTTCTTATCGATGTATTTGATACAATTAACGTTTTATAAAGGGCTATATTTTAGTTACAAATTCTTAACTGAATCCTGGGAATGCTTTATTGACTCGGGGCTATTCACCCATTGGTCTGGTGGTTGTTTTTGCGGGGTTTGGGATATTGGGTCGGGTGATGTGGTTTCGATACCTGACAAGTATTATGGTCGTCGCCTATCCGAGTGATTCCTCCAATTGCTAAACGAACCTTACACTGAGGCGTATTAAAGAAATAATTTTTTACCAAAATTAACTTTAAGTGGGCATTGAACCAATTTTCTCTTGAGATTACACGGGTGGTGAACCTATAGTCGCCGATTTGCTCCGGGTATTTCATCGTGCCCCCGCTGAAAAGATGCTTATTCCAGGGGCGACTGTACCCCCACGTCTCTTCCCACGTCTTTCACATTATTTAATTTAATAGGATTATTAACGTCGATATTATAGAAATTTATTTTACTGGATTCACGTGATGAAACCTAATGATGACTGCGTCTGAAACAATTATGTAGGATAGGATTGGTTACAGACAATAATCCTTCTGTATGTCTACAACAGTAATAAACCTAACTATCATTATCACGGTAAACAATGGGTATTTAGGTATCAGTCGATGAGACAAAGGGTTTTAAAATTATCATGCTATTAAGTGTTTGTGTGTGTGTGTGTGAGAGAGAGAGAGCGAGAGAGAGAGAGAAGGACAGGAGGGGTGAGGGGTAATAACTTCCTATAAAAACATACCAGGTATTTCAATAGGGGTCTTAGGCCATGAGGGGAATTTTGCCTGGACAGCGGCACTACGACTTGCTCTTATATCGAATTCCAAATGTCAAGGGATCTTTTACGTGTACGCCAATGGTTTTTAGTCCCATCCGAACGACTAGATGGCTGTCCTTATCCTGCACCACTGACAATAGTACCTTTCAGGCGTTGACTAACTACCACAACACAGATGGCGACTTGGAATCACTAAAAAGTAAAGTGAACTTTAGTAGATGGTGTATAATTTATAATAATATGATCTATTTGAATAAATTTATGGCATGAAAGTTTATATTTGCCACATTGTCTGGTTTATTGGGTCTTAAACTAGACGAAGGTTAACGTGAACGACAATTTGGACAAGATATATTTTTCGCTAATCATAGAACAAGGTATAAAAAACCGCTGACATTTGTTGCTAAAATATCAAACTGCTCACGGCTTAATCGATGCTATAATATCTACTCAGATTTATTATGTAACATTAACAAAATAAAAATATCACCGTTAGATAATTCCCTAACACGGATTTAAAAATGGCCTATATCATTAAATTTTCATGGAAAACAAAATGGCGATGGGATTAGACTCATAAAATTGCATATTATCTTTATATAATGAAAAAATTGAACCATTACGCTACAAGGAAGACGAAAACGACATAAACTGACATTTATTTATAAAATCATTAATGGCTTGACACCCGCTTGCAATGACAATCTTGTAGAATATAAAAGTAGAACAATAATTTTTGTCAAACTCTTCCGGACCGTCGCCAATAAAAAAATGAAACAAACTAACGTCCCAGCCTTCAAACCAAAAATCTAACACTAAACGATCTTATTAATTTTACAGGGCAAAAGAAAAAACCAGAACATACATACCAGATTGCGGCTTTCTTGTAGCTACCTAGACGGACATTAATTTGAATGCCATATCTCTGAGGATCCATCATGCAGCTGTGGTCTCCACTAGTGACCATTGCATTCAGATGCACAAGAAAACCCATAATAAATAGTTTACCTTTACACCAGCAATCAAATAAATTACTTCTTTTTGTCACAGATAATCAGGTTAGGATTAATATAATTTTTAAAATAATACACGAATACTTCGAGGTTACCAGATGCTTCAATATCTGATTTTATCTATAGAACATTTTAAATCACTTTTGTTCAGTTGTTAATCAGAGAGAGAGAGAGGGAGAGAAATATGGGGTTTAACGTCCACTCGACACAAACTACGTCACTTCGGGACTAACATATGGTTTAATTTTATTTCAATAATTCGCATGCGCGTATATAGGGGTCTTTAACAGTGGGGGGGGGGGAGGCGCCCCTACCTCCATGCCACATACGCTCACACCAGGAATCGAAACCACAGCCGCAAGCCAGAGGTGACCGGTCAGGTGGAGGTTGCAGCGCGGCACTATATACCACTAGGCCATCTCAACCCACTTCAGTTGTTAATAAGTGTGTGTATACAAGCATTACCATAAACGACCAATTCGTATAACTTTGCTTAACCGTAAAGCACACAATTCGTATAAGGACAATTCCTCAAAGTATCAATTCGTATATGGACAAGGACATTACCGTAAAGTATCCATTCGTTTAAGGTCATCACCTTAAAATATCCATTCGTATAAGGGTATAAAGGTAGTATCCATCCATATAAGGGCATTACCGTAAAGTGTCCATTCCTGTAAGGACATTACCAGAAGGGTCAATTATTTGTATGAGGGTATTACCGTAATGCAGTGGTTCTCAATTGGAAAGTATGCCGCGAGATTTTGAAGTTCATTGCCGTGTTGTTCTTTATTTAGTTTTTAGTCATTCGATGTATCTTGAATAGTCTGTGTCTACAGTAAAATGCCGTTTTTATCGTGCAAAATTCAAATATTTTTCTAATATATTTAGCCAGGTGTGCCGCTATTTCGTCATGTATTTCAGGGTGTGCCGTTGGAAAAAAGGGTTGAGAACCACTGCCGTCATAGCACACTACATGGCGCATGCTGGCCTTAATAAGTCCCGAAGGGTCATGCAAATATGGCGTTAGCGTACGACCCTTCTACACCGACCAATGAAAACGGCCACACAGAGCTAGCGACACTACGGGCTACTCTTATTTCGAATTCGAACTGTCACGGGTTATTTCACGTATATGCCAAAGTGTACAAGGGAACCTCTGTTTGCCGTCCCATCCGAACAACTAGACACTAAAAATAGCCCTTCTTGCACCACTGACAAGGGTGAACCACGCCGGAAAATAACGACAAACTTTCTCGGCCAACACCGAGATCGGACACAAGCCAACGTCTTACTCACTGAGTCACAGTGGCTCCCCTTATCAGTGATAAGTATGGTATATATATATATATTACTCACCGTTTGATGCGAGTTAATCCAATAGTGTTAGCATTTAACACAAATGGTGTAATTCTTCAATAAATTGTTAATGGAATTTGCATCACTGTAAACGATGAAGGTGGTCCTATTGATCTGAGTTTGTTGGTTAACACGTTGATTAAATTCAGTATTGTATAGATCACAATATTACACATTACACCACCACATCCAGTGTTTACACACTACCGACTGGTTCCAAACTAATATCTCACGATGGAATATTATTTATACGACACCGACTGAACCAAGCGATCACTTACAGCTCGTTGACGGCCATTCAACGATCAACGGCGTTGTATAGTTATAAAGGAACAATAGACGAGGAACCTGACTTCGATGCATTGTCCTGTCTAGCAATCTTATCTTGAAGTGATCGTCGCTATAAACACACAATAACTAGAGCTAAGCGGAAGAAACAATTATTGCAAGAGATATCCCCCGGAGGTTCGGATAGATTCATGCGAGTGTATATCGAGTTATTAGCTAATACAGAATTACGGTGTCCAATCCACTGCTAGCCGCCGGTGTGACAATTTACTGCGTGGGTAATTTGTTCGGATAAATTATTTGCATTGTAAGTGTAGGGCCCAGGGGCTGCGGTGCTGTAATCATTTATAGAATAAGGGCAGGATAACGGCACAAGTTATTCATGATCCGGTCTGATGAAGGACGGGGGTACTGACAAAGAGCAGCGTCTAAACAACCGGAACATCCTACTGTTGTGTTCCCACAAGGATAATGTTCAATGAGGGATATTTTGCCCTGGACAGCGACGCTACGGGCTACTCTTCTTTCGAATTCCAACTAACAATTTAGGGATCATTTGCGTGCACGCCAATGTGTAAATGGAACCTTGGTTTTCAGTCCTATCCAAAGGACTGTAACTTGTTCCTTGTCGGGTCAACAGCCCTGTACCTCTGACAAGGACGAACAACGCCGGAAAATCCCGACGATCTTTGCCGGCCAACTTAGGGAACGAACACGGGACCTCCAGATTAGCAGCAAGCCAACGGCTTGCTCACTGAGCCACCGAGGTCGCATTTATAGACGTTAAACCCCATTTCAATTTATTTCCAAGTCAATTGACTTGATTTCCAGATTTCATTTTGTTTTCAATAATTTTATTAATATGTCTCTAAAGTAGAAACACTATGTCGACTCATAAACAACAGATAGAGAGAGAGAGAGAGAGAGAGGGGGAGAGAAATGGGGTTTAACGTCCACTCGACACAAACTAGGTCATTTCGGGACTAATATATGGTTTAGTTTTTTTATTTCAATAATTCCTTTGCGCGTAGGGGTTTTAGCAGTAAGAGGAAACCGGAGGACCCAGAGAAACCCCAGATATTGGAGTCTCATAAACGAGGTTTTCTGCAACGTGTGTGTGTGTGGGGGGGGGGGGGTCGAATAGCCCTGAAAATCAATTGGGTTTCGTACTAAATTTGAAAAGTAATTATATTAAATTGTATGGTCCCTATCGCGATTACACACGGGGAAACGAATCGACGAACACGCGCGACAAACATAATACGACCACCACATTATATCACCACTGCTATTTTCTCTATTAAACCTTACGGGACTTGATCGGGAAAGGTTTGCGTGCGCTAATTATAACCCTGCCTATTGTTGGCCATGTTCCGTCACGTCCGCGAGTTTTACAACACCGAACTTGATAAGATGTACGTAGTTATGGCGAGATCAAGCCTTCTACTGAAGATGATTGTTAGCTAAACTCCGATTCAATTGTTTTGGTCAAGTGATTTAAAGCGTGCGCGTGAAATCATAAGGTCTGGTGTCCATTCCCAGCTTGTACGTGACAAGGAGTAGGATCGCCTTCTAACCAGATGAGTTTTATCCGGGTTCTCCGGTTTCCTACTGCTAAAGACACTTGCGCGCAAACAAATAATGGAATTGAAATTGAACCATATATTACTCTCTCTCCCTCTCTGTCTCTTTCTCTCCCCGTCTCTTTTCTCCCTCTCTCTCCCTCTCTCTCTCTCTCTCTCTCTCTCTCTCACCCCTCTCTCCCTATACTCATAATATTGTAATTGTATTGAGTTGTTGTTATCGCTCACAGTAAAAATCTATTAGTGTTTGAAAAAAGTGGAAAACAAAATGAATGTCATTGGATACACGTCGTTTAACTACTAATGATCAAAGTATGTTTTTTTTGTCTTGTGCTACATCAACATATGTCACAATTTGTTTGCAGTAGGAGCCCAGATCACACGATCATCATGATTAATTCTGTGTTGGCAAAGAACGTTCCAAAAGTTATTTTCTAACGCATCTTCTTCTTGTCAGTGCCGGGAGGAACAGAGAGAGAGACATGGGATTTAACGTCCACTCGATACAGATTAGGTTTATTTCTATTTCAATAATTCGCTTGTGCGTAGGGGTCTTTAGCAGTGAGAGGAAACCAGAAGACCTCGGTGAAAACCCACCAAGGTGGACAGGCGACCCACCTCCATGTCACGTACAACCGGGGATTTGAAACCACGCCAGTTGACTCAAAGACAGACTAGGCACTGTTGCTTAAAAATACCTTTTCTGTCAGTTCGTAAATGTGTACAATATTAGGATCATTGTTGGATGATATACAAATCAATTTCCAGTGTACGCCTTTGCTTGAATTGAAATGAAATGGGGTTTAACGTCCTACTATACTACAACTGGGCTAATGAAGACATACGCCACACAATGTGCTTTGAGGAAAATTATGCCTGGACAACGTTTACAATGCATCCGAACGGCTAGACAGCTGCATTTGTCACGCCTTCCGTTCTGCACCACTGACAAGGCCAAACCACACCGGAAACTCTCGACGGACTTTCTCGGTCAATGCAAGGATCGAATATGCGACCTGTGCAGGCTAGCGAGCCATCGTCTTACTAACTTATCCACAATACCACCTGGCTTTTATGTACTCTCAAAACAACCCTGGAAAGTCTGACAGGTGACACCGCTGTCCATGCAGTCAAACAATCCTGGTAGCAAACGGTTGGTGTACTCTCAAAACAAACCTGGAAATCTGACCGGTGACACCACTGTCCAGCCAAAAGTTCCTGGTAGCAAACGGTTGGTGTACTCTCAAAACAAACCTGGAAAGTCTGACAGGTGACACCGCTGTCCAGCCAAAGGTTCCTGGTAGCAACCGGCATAGCATGTGTCTGTCTTCATTAGCTCATTCAGTGGGGAGAGCTAAGACGCTAATCCCCATTTCATTTCATTTCTGTAAATTTGTTTTACACCTACCCAGTTTGTTTCGCTATCTAGGGCGCAAAACTCCATTTCATTTCGTTTTAAACAATTTGAGTTCGTGTGAGAATATCTTAAATCAGTAATTATCACCAGGTTGGAATTAAGGGCGATGTCACAGTGAGATTATACGACTTTAGTCACTAATTGTCTGTTGTCTGCTTTAATCTTGATAAATAAAACTAAAAACCTTATCATGGTCGATAATCGTCAGGCTGTCAACTCAGAGACACAAAGAAATTAACATTAATAGCTTGATTGACACATAATTTATTTCTTTTCCACGAAAAAAAGATATCCAATTGTCCAGATCTTACAGGAAATGTCACGAGCTGTTGTTCTCTAATATAAACACGAAATCTGTCCGCCATTATAAATGGATATCGTGTCAAAATATTTTATGATTTGAAATACGTTACAGTAAAACAAAATGTGGAAATAATAATAAAAACTCAACAAAAAGGTATCGTATCAGGAGGTGTCATAAAACATTATGACATATGTTGGAACTAAATTCTTCTCTAATTGTGGGATTGGGGTTTAACGCTTGCGCGTAAAATAACTATGTATGACATTGAGTCAAGTGGCGTGGGTTCGATTCCCCTCTTAGTCGTAAGAAGGAGTAGGTCCGCCTGCCCAACCTCGTGAGTTTTCTCCGAGTCCTCCGGGGTTTTCTTCTATTATTTTAGGGTGACCGAGTGGTTTAATGCGTCGTTTCCTGTGTCCAAGACCCATAATTGAACAATATGTCCTAGGTTACGTCGGGTAGATATCCTGCCTCCCTCTCTCTCTCTCTCTCTCTCTCTCCCTTTTCTTTCTCACCACAAACACACTTCTGCTGAAGGGCTTGACACGAAACCATGTTTTCCGACTTTTTTAAAATCAGAGTTGTTCTAATAAATAAAGGCGAATTCCAAACCTTGAAATATGTTTCCATCTTCATTAGCAGTCGGGGCATATCAGTAAGACGTTAAAACCCCATTTCATTAGTAATTTGTTATTCCAAATAGACGACTAATTGCATGTCCAAATTTATCAAATACCAGCGAGACACAACGCCTGATAAAAAAGGTCCTGTAGTCAAAAAGTTTAATCAATAGAAGCAGTAATCTCTTTGGTTTATATCGAATGTCTCGATAAGGTGTAGAATTGCATACGGTGTATTCCACGGAGAAGCAACTCTGGTGAGTTCCATGCAGAACGGTTGGGGGTGAAACGGGGAGCCAGATGTACTGATCTGCAGTGTTCCATGGAGAACGGTTGGAAGTGAGACGGGGAGCTGGATGTACTAATCTGGTGTGTTCCATGGAAAAGCGCTGAGGTTGAGTGGCGGGTGTGTGTGTGTAGGCGCGGGGGGGGGGGGGGCTAGATGTACTGATCTGGGGTGTTCCATGGAGAAGCGATGGGAGTCGGTGAGAAGGGGAGCTAGATGTAGTGTCCTGGTATGTGTGTGTGTGGGGGGGGGGGTGCGATGCACTAGCTGTACAGACAAGTACTACCTGGTCTCCCGAACACATTCGACATTGCATCGATCCAGAGTCGCCTATCCAATTTATCAGGTAGTGTGAGAATTTTCTGGGATATCCGGCTAGCTCCACTTATTTCTGCACATTTCCAATTAGAACTTAACAAGTACAAGAGTTTTTCTAGTTGGTGTCTTTCGCCACCAACCTTTCCCCTTTTTTCATGGCGATGTTTGTTTTCTTTAAAATGACCAAATGCACTATATATATAGTATGCTACTTCCAGTTTGTCTGGTGGTTTCTCCTTGTCAGTGATGCAGGACGGAGGGCCTGGCAAGGACCTTTCCCCTTTTTTCATGGCGATGTTTGTTTTCTTTAAAATGACCAAATGCAGTATATATAGTATGCTACTTCCAGTTTGTCTGGTGGTTTCTCCTTGTCAGTGATGCAGGACGGAGGGCCTGGCAAGGACATCTGTCTAGTCGTTCGGAAGGGAAGAAAAACAGACGACCAGTGTACACATTGGCATGTACGTAAAAGATCCCTGTATGGTTTGAATTCGATACAAGAGTAGGGCGTAGCGCCGCTGCCCGGGCAAAATTTACCTCGTAGCATATTGTATAGCGTATGCCCGTCTTCCATTAGGTGCAGAAGAGTATGACGTTAAAACCCATTTGATTTCATTTTCTAGTTTCTGTGCCTTTGAGCATGTAACCCAACAAAAATATATGTTTGGTGGACATTCTGTGTTCTGTTGAAATCTATGATGTACAAATGGCGGTATTCTACGGTGTGCAAATGGGGAAATTTGGTGTGATAATGGAGGTAGTCTAGGGATTGATAATGGGGGAATTCTACCGTGTGATAATGGGGAATTCAGCTATTTTCTACTGGACAACGTCTGGGGTTTTCTGATCAGGGGGATCTATAAAATATGGTGTACTGTGGGAAGATCTGTACAAAATGTCATTGTAGAAAAGGTCATGTATTCGACGAGTAAATCAACTATCAAATTTAACTCACGTCTGACTGTTGTCATTTCTACACATATCCAAGACTGGATAAACGCTTTAAAGTCACAGGGAACAATGGACGTTGCACGAGTCAAACAAGATATGAGTCTAACGCGTGACTCCCGTTAGTCACGTTATTAATATAGGCGGTCGAAATGTCTTGGAGATTGAATCATTTAATTATTCAATCGAATTGATCTATTTATCGTCTGCTGCTGGCTTATCATGTAACACTAAACAAACAGTATCAGACGGTCGATGTCTGGTTGGAGAATGTCCATCCCTTATAGTTGGGTATTACGGCGTCTAGGTAGAGGATCACGATGTGCCTGATGTTCCCAGGAATGGTCCGTTGATCACGTCTGTTCTAAGATCATAAAGCGACAAACTGGAAACTAATTAAATCAAATGGTATTACTAAAAGAGCGTTTAATTTGTAATATAAACTCAAAGGGACTTTGAAATTCTCCAGACTTTCTGGCACACTATTTGAACAATTTTAAATGGTCTTTGGCACTGGGGGATTGGGTGACCGAATGTTAGCACGTGTGCGTGGTATCATAAGGTTAGTCATTGAGTCGAGAGGCGTGATTTCGATTTCCCTTTGTCTTTGGTACAACATAAAAAAAATTGTTTTGATTAAATATTGAGTTTGAAACGAAAGAATGTTCAGTTGTGAGTTAATAGAGTCTTACGATCTTTCATTGGCGTATGAATAAAAATATCCGAAATAAAATAATGTAGTCCTGAAAAAGCACGTGACATCGTAATGATGTTGGGGTTTTTGTCCACCCATATTTGCCCTTTTTTAATGTACCTGATTGAGAATCAAATTCTGGATTTCTCATACATCGTTTGCAAAGATCTATATATCGACAAATTCCTATAAAATAAACAAACAAAATCCGCAAAGTATCGAAGAACACAGAGAAGTGTCGAGAAAAACTTTTGTAAACTAATTATAATTTCAAGTAAAATCTGAAACAAAACCTAAATACTAAAAGAAAAACCCAGTAAATATACCCCACACCCGACAAAATACTTTAAAATCTATAAATACCGAAATATTGGCTCATTAGGGCGTCCAGATCCTGGTAGGGCTTCCCTGGCCCTGATCTGCGCCTCGACTGGCTTCGTGGACATGCAATGGCTTTTCTGGTCTTACAGCACCGATGGTCACTCACATTGATCCCAGGGTGAGCCCATTGATCACGTGTATTGTTGTCTGTCAATCGGCGATCTACTGGGATGTTTTCCTTTGTTCTTTACAAAAGGCACTCGAAATATGATGGCCGAAGAGTACACTTTGTCTTAATTACTTTATATTACATTGGGATCCCAAATTTTCACGGTAATACAATAACATCAATATGGACTGAAATGGACCAAAAGTGAATTCTAATTCGTGTTCTTCATTTCGATATAAAAATAGGCCGTGGTGCCGCTTTCCGGGAAATATTCTCTCAGAGATCAAAGTTTGGAGTATGTCCATAATCATTAGCCCAATGGGAGCAGAACAGCCGGAAGTTGAACCCCATTAGATTTCATTTCATTTAAATTGTCTATTACCTTTAGTCACACGTTGTTGCCCATATTGTTTTCAGATATTCTGGCGAGACTTCATGACTAGTTATAACTTCATCTGATTTCATCACGCACGGGTCGGTTACTGGCATCAAGAATCCGGGCAACGACAATAAATGATATCCTAATCTGTGGACACACCGAGATATGTAAACATCCTCCAGATGAGACAATGGCACATCTTTAGAAACTTCGTAGATGTTTCGGAGTACGTGAGTTTTTAATACATACCCAGTTCCAGAGCATAAACCAGAGTATGTTGCTTGGGAAAAACTTTGATAGGAAGCGAACCATTTCGAGTCTTTGTCGCCGTTTGGATAAGAGTTAAAGCGACAAGCACCGGCCACTGTATTGTCAAGGTCCGTCGTGACGTTTTGTAGCATGCTCTGTAAACCAACAATATTAATCCACATATTATCTTCCGTTTTTAAAATATATTTGGTCTTATTGCAATATTTGGCGACATACTTAAAACCCATCAATGTCTTATACGTCAAATTAAGATATGAATCCTGGAAATCTTCCATTAAAATGTCGTTAAAAATGGCAGCTTCAGCCTCAATCATTTTGTTCATTGTCATATTTCCTGATAGTCCAAGAAAGAAGGCATATCTAATACGAGACGTGTTATTTGTAGACACTGACATCCAGGTAGCTCTAATTGCTTCTCTCTTTAGAATATTATTATGAGTGGTAAAAATGATAACGAACAGCTCGATGGGGTTATCTCCCCTGATCTTACATATATTACCGTTATGTACTATGCTCGTAAAGTTTAGCTGGAAACAACCCGCGCACCTGTCGCGTCTGACAGGCAGAATGTTTATCGTCAAGGTTAAATATATATTCAAGAATCCCATGTACATTATCACCACCAACAGAACTAAATAGATTGGAGTTCTGGCAATGCCACACAATAAGGTTGCGAATCGCTTGAGCTGTCTTTTACAAAACGATAGCATATTTTCCATAATGATTTCAAACCCGTTAATAATATATTGTATCCACCCTTTCTCTTCCACACTGAGATGGTGCATCCTCTATACCGGTAACATTTAAACCTTTCAATACCTTAGTTGAAACTTCAATCCGGTTATCATTAACCCAGTTTAGGAGCAAAACAGTTGGGCGTTAAACCCCATTTCATTTCATTTGAAACTCCAATACAAGTTGTAGGCTGAGGACATTTTGTATGTTGATGACGGGTTAAAACTGAAGTCAGGCCGAAACCAATAGTAGTGGGCAGAAGTCAGACTGGAGACCGATTTTAGGCTGGCGACAAGTCAAGACAAACTGTAGGCTGAATACAGGTAAAGGCAAGTTGTGGGCTGACGATAGAACAGGAACAGTAGAAAGCTGAAAACAGGTTACGCTTTAGATGGAACTCTCACACAGACAGGTTTTCCCAAGCTCTAAAGTACGAAAATCGAGGATAATCTCCAAAGACACTTTCGGAACACTGGTTTTAAAACAACCATGAAAACTGATAGTTTTACCAAACATCTGTTCTAGATCATTATTGACGTTTTTTGTAAAGCGTTAGAATACTATAATGCAGGCCTACTGTTTTAGAAAGTAATCAATTATTATTAAAACTGAAAAAAAAACTTTTATCTGATGTGAAATTATAATGCATTAGTAGTCTGGGATCTCAACATTTCAATAAATAAATAGTTTATTAATTTTGAAATATCATTTTGAAAGATAAAAATAATATATCTGTATCTATTATCATTTATTTGAAGTATTCAATAATGGTTTTATCATTAGAATTATTCGAGTGACGGTGTTATATTTTATTTATCACATTTACATTTTAAAAAACAAGCAAACACGTATTGCAGCGAGAGTAATGGCAGGGTGGAATTAAGAACAATTTTGGTTATAAGTTTGTGGTTGTTTAAACTGTATTTTCAAGATCCTTTATTACCGATAACCATGGAAGCAATATCTGTCTTGGTCACGAATTCCTTGGTGTCTGAATCCCGGAAAAAAAGAATAATATATCGAACCCCAAGTGTTAGAATCTTACATCATTGATAGGAAACAGGGTGTTAATGTAAAGGACACATCGTCGACACAAAGAACCCTGAAATATGGTGTCCCCCAAGGTTCCGTCACACAGTCACTGGGTGTATCGTTCCACTTATCTGCGGTGATGCGCAATTTTATATCTCATTCAAACCTTCGAATAAGGCTGTAGCCTGAGAAGCTTATTTTAGAAATTAAATCTTGGATGACAGATAACTTTTTAAAATTAATGTGGAAAAAACAGAATTCCGAGTTATTGAAAACAAAACACAGGAACACAACTTGATGGATAACAATCACTAGTAACTTTAATAGTGCAACGTTTCAACAAGTGTCCTCTTGTCATTTTCAAGCACGGGGTAAACGATAATATGATGCAAAAAACTGGGAGTCAGCATTAACGTATAACAATATCCTAGTTATTGCAGGGGTGCCCCTACCACCCTAATTTTCGACAGTGCCCTTATTTACTGCCTTTTCTCAGACCCAAATATGTCCGTTCTGAACGTTTACTTACACGAAAATATCATCCAAATAGCTCATCGAATAGATAGAGATGCAAGGACATGACGGATAATTTTCTTGGGAGACCCCTCCCCCAATCTATGCGGTCAGTGCCCTCATTTTGCGCCCCCCCTCCTCCTTTTCAAAATTCCTAGATCCGCCCCTGTATTGGTTCAAAAATGAATTTACTGATGTATAATATTCTGTCTACCAATGCTGATGATAGCAGATGAATCATGTCTATGATTCTACAATGTCAGTGGAAAGTCTTTACATACTGCTAGGAACATAAGTGCCATAGTTGATTCTACGATGTCAGTGGAAAGTCTTTACATGCAGTTAGGAAAATAAGTGCCATAGTTGATTCTACGATGTCAGTGGGAAGTATGTACATGCAGTGCCCAGGCGCGGATCCAGAGGGGGTGGGGTCCACCCCCACCCCCCTGCTCAGCTACATAAAAAAAATAATGCCTTGCATCAATGAAATTACATCACTAAGTGATCCTACATCAGTATAAAAATTATTTCTCTGTTTAAAAAGCTCAATTTGTATGTATGCCTATGTAATTTAGAGACGATGATGGCAGATTTCCGTAACAGAAACCTGGCAAACCCCCTCTTGCAAAAATTCCTGGATCCGCCCCTGAGTGCCACAGTTGATTCTACGATGTCAATGGAAAGTCATGTAATAATATATCCAAATTAGGAGATTGTATTCTTCATCTAGAACAATTATCAATTCCCTTGTCATCTCTCGTCTTGATAATTTTAATTCGTTTTTACATAGATTGCTTTTAAAGCCCATTTGTAAACTTCAATGTATTCTTCAAAATTCTGCTGTTAGAACGAAAACAGGAACTGCTTTTACTGATCACATTACTCCTATTCTTTTTTTTTTAATTTGGACTATAATAGTTGCCTGTCCATTCCAGAATTCAATATAAGATTTTACTCAGATTATTAAATGCATTCTTTAATCTAATATCATTATATCTATCTGGTTGTTTACACAATTATAACTCTATCTAGAAACATCTACAGCAGATTTATATCTTTTAGAAGAAAATACAACAAATATGGTGTCATATGGAGAAAAGGTCTTCTCAGAGGCTGCTCCTAAGTTGTTGCGTAAGGTCCCCTATTTCATCAGATACAACCCTCAATATCTATTTTTAAACACGCTCGAAGACAAATGAATTTAATATTGATTTTAAATAATTGTTTTGTATCTATTTATATAGATTCTTTTAATGGCTTTATATATTAATTTGTATATCCATATTAAAAATTTAAACTTTTTTTTATATCTCTGATTATCTGTACTTTAATGTTTTATCTAATGTTCGATGTATAGTTACATTTTAAATTATATATTTATGTATTTTATACTAATAATCATTTTATTGTAGAACGTCTTTGAACATTTTATATAAATCTATGATAATGATAATAACACGAATAATTTAATGAAATCATTTGTGGTTGTTGTTGACTGTTTGCCGAGATACGAAAAGTTTTTTACCCTGGTTTTGGCGAATATATCAATGGTCAATTTCATACAGGCTTTAGAGCATGATATTGCGAGTCGACAATCCGGTGAGTTTAGTGTTAAATTAGAGTCGTGCAAAGAGGAGAGAATTGATATTAAAGTCAATGGCAGAACTTTTGGTCACAGATCACTAAATATTTTGCCGCATTAAAATGTTAATTCTCGTCTCTTACTTTTCCCAAATTTTCGTTGAGTGGAACACTTTCTGCCACAGATGGAGGATCATGTGGAAAACTCTTGCCCAAAAGCATGTATGAGGTTCACCATGAAAAACACAAGCTGGAAGTAGAGACAAGGAAAGATGAATACCGGTCCTACATTTCAACGTAATCAACCTCACAACTCTTGTATCATTCCACCTCAAAATCATGAATATTCACCCAAACCTGGCAGAAAATCTTGTTTTCAAACATTTTTTTCGATTCTACACCCAAAAGTCAACAAAAACCGAAATGCAAAAGGAGGAAAAGGGAGAGAAAGACTCAAAATAACTTGGCCGGCTTAGAAATATTTAGTGATCTGTATCCTTTTAGTGATCCCACGCAAATAAGGAGTTGTGTCCCCTTTATAGGAAAGAAAGTACAGGCAAGACCAAACAAACATCTTGAAGTTGATCGACCGTAAACCAGCATCTTTTATCGGGTAATTTGCATGCAAAAAAATCATCTCTCGAGAATTCCGATGATGTGACACCTAACGTCAACATATAATCCTGGACAAAGAAGCATGCAAACAACCAACAGGTTGTTTTTGAGGGCATCTATAAAGTAGTCACAAGGTATTCCTCCAATATTCCTGTGAACCAGCCATTCATGTTATGCAGTAACCATAAAAACAATGCACACTAACATTTAGTGCGTCAGAGGCTACTCACTGAGCTACTTAGGCTTCCCAGTGTGATATAACCTTGTGAGTAAGTGACAGATGGGAGGGGGGGGGGGACCGGAGGACCCGGAGAAAATCCACGAGGTTGGACAGGCGACCCTACTCCTTGTCAGACAACGGGGAATCGAATTCACACCAGTTGACCAGGGGCGGATCCAGGATTTTCAGAAAGAGGGGGCGTGCTGCACCAGCTTGGGAGAAAGGGGGGGGCGTGCTGCACCAGCTTGGGAGTGCGAAGCCCGGGACCGTGATTTTTGAGTGTAAAAAATGCCCACAAGGACTAATTTCGTACTAGTACTGTAAATTACGATTTCCAACCTAAACTATTTTCGTTCTCTTTTCTCGCGAGAATATATGGAGCTAAAAATTGTTCGACACGTCAAAAAATAGAGGGGACGTGCGCCGGGTGCGCCCCCCCCCCACTGGATCCGCGCCTGTTGGCGTGCACATAACGAACCCTTCACTGTTGGAGTCGGTAGCTGCCCCCATAGCACACTGCACACCTAATTACCTCGGCGGCATAAAAAAGTCGCTAAATTCCATCTCATTGCAAATGCATCAATCCGCCATGCGCTGATGTTATTCAAACGAAAACAAAGTGCAGCCGGGAATCTGTGAATTGATTTACTTCATTTAAAATTCTTAGATCATAAGGCCTGTAATAAGTCAAGCGTGCACGTGATAAGGGGGTTGGGTCGCCTGTCCAGAAATGACCCAGTTTGTCTTGGATCGACGTTAAATCCACCCTTTCAATTTATAATGGTATACAGGTAGAAAACTGAGAGTAACAATTTTAGAAATATATATTTACTATATGTCTACTGGTATCATTGAGATCATATTTATAACTGTTTTGATAACCTACCACTGGTTTATGAGAGTTATTGCCCCTGGATGCTCTTGAGTAGGTAATTAAACAAGATTCGAAAGGGACAGTGGGGTCAATTGGATACATTCGCCACATCCTTGGCCCTTTGCTGGAAGTTTCAATTTATAATCTAGTTAATTATATTTTTTTTGATATTTAGATATATTTTAGAGTCGTTTATAAAGCACGTGAAGATATCAGTATCTTAAGTAGTCAGGTTTATCGAGTTTATAGGCTGGCAGGTGTTGATAATACCTATTTTTAATATTAGAGCCCGTATATATCGACTGATTTGTGAGGACTTTAACTTCGATTGAACTGAGGGGTAGCCGAGTGGAGTGGTGACTGGTCTTGCACTGATAATGGCACGGGGTCCCTTGCACAATCTTATTCAAATACAGATCTATATTTCGTTTCGTTATTTTTTTATACTCATTGAAATTTTGAATTAAAATGATACCATATGTTAGTCCCGAAATAACCGAGTTTGTATAGAATGAAAAGTTAAACTCCATTTCAGGGGTTTGGGATGGCCTAGTGGACTAAAGTGTCGCGCTTCGATCTCTAGCTGGCCGGTCACCTCTGGCTTGCGGCTGTGGTTTCGAGCCCTGGTGTGAGCGTATGTGGCATGGAGATAGGGGCGCCTTCTCAACCTCGTGGGTTTCCTCCGGGCACTCCGGTTTCCTCCCACTGCTAAAGACCCATACGCGCAAGCGAATTATTGATATAAAATTAAACCATATGTTAGTCCCGAAATGACCTAGTTTGTGTTGAGTGGACGTTAAAACCCATTTCTCTCTCTCTCCCAAATAAACATATTCTTTTATAAGAGGGGAAAAACAAGACGCTGGCTCGCTGTGACGTGAATCAATATACTTAAGCGACGATAAGCGCGGACTTTCGTAGATGTAACTTTATTGATTTGACCGTATACAACTTTAGATCTTTAGATCTTTGTTCCCAAAAATTACCCCTGGAGGCACTGTCCGTGGTTCTCCACGCGAATAAATATTCGACCGCGTTCGCGATTAAAATAAACGACTTCATTTAAATAATAGTTATTGGGCCTTTACAAAGAAATGAAAAGAGGTTTAACGCCCTACTGTTTTGCTCCTAAAGTGGGCTAAAGAAGACGGGCACACGAGGTTAATTGTGCCCAGGCAGCGGTGCTACGGCCTACTCTTATATCTATCTAATTCCCACTGACAGGGGATCTTTTACGTGCACGCCAATGTGTACACGGTACCTTGATTTTTCGTCCAATCCGAGACAGATGTCCTTGTCAAGGCCTCAGTCCTGCATCACTAACAAGGGAAAAACACGCCAGAAAGTCTGGACGAATTTTCTTGGCCAATGCAGAGATCGGACACGCGACCTCCAGGCTAGCGAGCCTGCGCCTTACCCACTTAGCCACCGTGATTCCCTGGCCTTTAAATAACCCAGGGTTTGTGTTGGTATTTTGAAGCTTTAAATGACTGAAGGTTTGTGTCTGCCGCTAATACCAGTATAAAGGGCCTTTAAATTATTAAAGTTAATAGCAGTTAATACCAGTATATTGGGCCTTTAAATTATTGACGATAATTTATTCGTGTAACGTATATATCTAAATACAGATCTGTATGTTATCAAGATTTATATCACATTTCATATATCACGTTTCTTTATGTAATTAAATCTAATAGGATCTGTAATGTGAGAGAATACTGAGGTATCTACATTGTTCACACATGTGGAGTATATTATATAATCATCTTGTAATATTAGCGAAATGTTCCAGAATAAAACTAGTTAATCCTCTATAAATGTCACAAATTGGCTTTCTTAAGTACAAATGGATAGATTATGGTTCACGACCTGTAATTCTAACCGTCTCTGCGTTATTTGTGAACGATAAGAATAAGTCTAGGAAATAAAATAAAATGAAAGACGCTATATACGGTCTATGAAATTCCAACTCCAATGGGAACTTTTACGTGTATGCCAATATGTATATGGGACCACCGTTTTCCGTCCATACCCGGATTACTATACTTTGTCCCTTGTCAGACCCTCGGTCCTGCATTACTGCATGACAGGGAGGAACCACGCCGAATAAAAAACCTCTGCTAATGTCGGGACCGAACACAAGACCTCCAGGTTAGCGAGCCAACGTCTTACTCACAAAGCCACCTTGGCTCCCTATTGGCAAGAAAAATGGAAAGAGATCTAAATGTCCTACTTTTTCGGACCAACACCTCTAACGACGACTTTCTTCGCCGAATTCCACCTGCTAAGGGTTATTTTGCGCACATGCCAACTTGTAAATAGGACCTCGGATTTTCGTCCCATACGAACGAATAAAAAGAGAAATTCTTTTGGCCAACACTGAGATCGACCTCGGAACTTCCAGTGTCACTCACTGAGACACCAGGGCTCAAGTACTTTGAGACACTTTTTTATATTATGCCAGAGCTCAATCTGCCTAGTGCAGGTCGTTCTTTAGGACTGAAATGCTATATAAACTATTTATTTGATATTTATAAACAACACGAGACTATAATCAACTATCAATGACATCGGATACTCGAGATTTTAACTAGATTAGAACGGTTCACCATTTAAAAATTTAATTTAAAAAAGGGAAAGCGAGGCCAAGTCACGAATATACCAGTGCCATGGTTACAACTATGCACACATACAAACAGTGTTAACTTAGCTCAGAATGAAGTATTTGAATGGAATTTTCAATATTTTCATTTTGTATTATCTATTTTGAGGTATTATAGCAAGAATGATCAGCTATATATCTAACTCTTACATAATCGGTCTTTTATGAAGGGATCAGGGGCCTATTTCACGAAATTTTAACTAAGATAAGATCCCAATTTTAGTAATTTGATTGGATAATATTAGATTGATTTTAGTGCTTAGCCAATCAAAATTGAAGTATCTACTAAAATTGGATTTTATCTTAAGTTAAAATTTCGTGAAAGAGGGCCCTGGCCTCTAACTCAATATTAAACAAAAATGTCAATATTGATGTTGTTATCTTACTGTGGAAATGGAATTCTAATATCATCTATTTAAGACGCAATGAACATTTAAAAATCAGTACACGACCCGTGTACTCTATAGGTTTGAACGCCGTTTGTAATTTAGTCAGAAGAAAAACATATCGCTCAGGATCATGCGGGACCTATTTAAATTTAATGATTAACAAAGGCCAAAATAATTTTTTTAAAAAAATCCCTAGAATGGACTAAGCAACCGTAAACCAATACCGTTTACATTGGACTGTTCACACATTTCAACTAACATAACTGATAAGAAATGCAAATTTATTGAAAGAAATAAATAAATGTAAATCAGTTTGAATACTCCCGTGTTTCATGAATATGTGCGTTTTGATCCGTTGTCGTTTATTTGAATGTTCCAAAGATTAGAGCTATACACCCTTTAATACGGTCATTGACAATAAATATATGCTTAGCAACCTGTTTTATTGGAAGCCAGCTAGGTATATATAAATCCAGTAATTCACAATAAAATGTCTGGCAGGGAAACATGTGCTCAAGTGCACGTACATTACATGTCAGACATTTTATATTGCTTGTATAAGTACACCCATTCCTTGTTTTCACCCTTGCCAGATTCTTTCTATACATCAATGGTACCATTAATAAAACACGTTTCGTTTACCTTTGAAACGATATGCGAGCTTTTAGCCAGAAACACATTCCCGACAAATGATGCAATTGATTTAAACATCGTTTACTAGTGCCGACGTGCTGTATATATTCACATTACGCAATTTCGAAAGATGTCGCAATATATAAGACCATATATACATATGTCTACATGAGGGTGGGGGTTCGATTTAATGCGCGTGCCTTCGATCATAACGTCTTTTATTGAGTTGGTCGACGTGATTCCGATCCATAGGTTGTTAGGTCAAATGGGGTTTGACGTCCACTAAACCCAAACTACATGTAGGTCATTTCGGGACTAACATATGGGTCTTTAGCAGTGGGAAGAAACCGGACAGGCAACCCTACTCCTTGCCACGTAGTCGGAGATTCGAAACCACAGCGCGAGAGATAAAGAGAGACTATGTCATTTCGGGACTAAAATATGTTGGGCGTAGGCAGTGCTCACTCTGGGTTCCATTTTTTTTCCGCTAATTTTTCATTTTAATTTATCAGCCAGATATTTTTCCGCCAAAATAAAATAACTATTAAAAATTTTTTTCGGGAATTTTATTTACATAAATACATACAATATATATCTTAAAATTTAAAAAATTCTTCTCTGCTTTGCAGACTCCCATTTTTTGAATACTGATTCACATGTTGAATAAAACATTGTTTTGTTAGCTGCATCATACCTTAACCAAGAATTTGAAAATTTCCATTCATCCCTGAAAGATCTACCTTTTCCAAATGCACTTATTATTTTACGTTTTTCGAAAAAATTTTCTGCGGTGGTCGTTTGGGATATCAGTTCAATATCTAGGGCTGTAATATCATCATGTCAGTATCATCTGTAGTCTTCGGGCATTTTGGTGGTGGAATATTAAAAAAAATCTGACATTCTTCTGTCAGACGTTGAAGAAGGCTGTTCACTTTTTCGCTTACGACCCATGGCATATGATTTGATAATACATGGCTTTCGACAGTCCCAAGTTTATATACTCATTTATAAACTGTAACAACATACCTGGCTTCATTTATTAACGATATCGTCAATTTCGGTATGAAATAGATCAAACAGCAGTCATAATCCAATAATCCCGAACAAATCGAGTGAGTATTGTTTACAGTGTCCGCCATTTTGAATATATCGAAACCATCAACAAAGCAACCGATTCGTATTTGAAAACACACAATTAAATCTTTTGTCTCTTAATTAGTTTATTACTACTCTGACTGTAAATACTTATCAACACTAATCCCTGATTGATCAAGAGACAAAAGATAGGGCTATTATTGATACCTAATTGATTGTTGATTGACTCAACGAAGCGCGATCGACGGTACACTGTTTAGTATGTACGCGCGGAAATCAAAGCTTTGTGCCGATAATTTTTTTTATTTCCAGGTAAAAAAAGAATCGCCATACAGGAAAAAAATATCGCCCAAAATTTCGCCAAATTGAATATTCTTTAGCCAAAATTATATTTTAATCGCAAGTGGCGAATTTGGCGATCGACAGCGTGAGCGCTGGGCGTAGGAGTCTTTAGTAGGGTGGGAGGAAACCGGGGGACCCGGAGAAAACCCACGAGGTTGGACAAGCAACCCCACTCCTTGCCACGTACAACCGGGGATTCGAAACCACGCCAATTGACAAAATGACAGGCTTAATGACACAGCACGCACGTGCTAACCATTCGCCCCCCGCCCCACCCCCCACCCCGCCACCCCCGCCTCGAAATGGACACAACTGGGCCACAACGCATATAATAATGTATATAATCAATCGTTTCTATTTATACTGTAATTTTGAAATACGCCAGAAGTTTCAATCGAATGACAATCTCAAGCGTCTGGTTATTCCATTCTGCACAAATAGTATTTATTGTGCACACTCTCCAGATAAAGATATGACGTCACCATTTGACATGAAATTTTGGAATATGTCTAGCTTCGTTCTTCGATTCCGTTGTTACAAACGACGCTGAAACGTATTATGGTACACGATTCGTGTAAAATGGTAAAATGTTTATTTTGTCATAAATATTGGATATCAGAAGACCATATTATTTTCTCCGTGAGAGCACATCAATGTTGATTTAAATTGATAAATAATTCGTGTTTTCAATGTTGAAGATTTTAGATGATATTGAGTTCGAGACTTAACTACTTTAATACAACTTATAATGAAGAATCGACAACAAATAATCCATGCTGTACGCGGGCCTGACGATTATCGTCTGCATGCCAGAACATCTTCACTGGAAATCAAATATATCTTCATAAGGCTGTGATTGTCGAGTTTGTTTGATAACCAACGAGTCAAACATTGTAGAAAGTTACAGACAGAAATAATACCCTTCATAGAATCTAGTTATCTCAACTACAATATTTGTATATGCATTGATGCTTCACGGAAATACAAATAACCACAAACGAACAAATTTCAGAACATACTGTGCTGCGTGGAAATAAATGCTTTTATAACAAACGATGAGGTGCTAACAATTAACATAGTTATCTTATCATTTCGCGGTTTTGATAAATGGGCACAACGAACCCACCGTTTTCGTTGGCTTGAACGCTGTCTGCTCCAAAATACTTTAACTATTTTATTAGTAACGAACAACGGGAGCCACGATTGATAAGTGAGTAAGTCGCTGGTTTGCTAGCCTGGAGGTCAAATTTTGGTGAACATTGAGTTAGACCCATATCTGGACATAGTACACATGTATATAATAATAGGGCTTCTAATTATCTTCATCTAAAAATAAAATTGGTTATATATTCAGTAGCTTAACAAAACAGTTTTTCTTTGTTTACTCAAAACTACATTCAACAGTGTTACTAGGTTTTTCCAGATTACGGGAGATGTACTATAGGATCCAAGCACTGTAATATAAGGGTCATGCATTATAAAGTTTGTGTAACAGACAGAGAAGAATGTTAAACCCCGTTTCTGTTCAAAAAATAAGTTGAAACGAATTTTGATAGAATTCCGCCTTGAGGAAATTTAAAATGTGTTATAAAAAATGAAGTGTCAAAATGTAAACATATATATGATAATTATCTGATGTTAATACCATACATTTAAACAACCGTCCCTTTGCTTGAAAAATAACGCAATATGCTGGCCATATGGTTAGCTAATTATTTGATCAAAAGGGGATAACTCCCATGACCTGTTAACTTTTAATGACTGCTCGTGCTTTTTAGAGAAGAAGAGTTGATTGAAAAGGGCGATTACTTTCAAAAACTGTTAACAAATAATAATTTATCTTGTTTTTCTGATCAGGAGAAGAGTTTGATGTGTGAAGTAAAGGTGTAAAAATAAAAAAAAATATGTGAACAAAGTCACGTCTGTTGCTACTGGTTACGCCAGTATCAATAAACACAGGTAACACTCGCACACCGGTTGTCAGGCAACAAAATTGGGCGTTGAAATATGGCGGCCGTTGATTTGTTTTTAACGTAATCTTTCAATGGGTAAGGTTTTAATATTTTAAGTGGTAAATCTAAAGGTGTTGAAATAATGAAAACATCAAAGCGACTGAATTACATTATTTTAAAATTGGCTTGCACAGATATCCGGGCTGCTTACTTTCAATTTCAAGTTTTCATCAATATTTGAAATTAAGACAGATATAGATAACAGAGTTCAAGCATAGTATCCTCATATTGCTGGGACACTATTCGTCTAGGGGGGGGGGACGCAATCTAATCAAACACACAATCTAATTAAAATATAGATCTATATTTCGTTTCGTTTTTATATACTTTCGATTGTCTACACTCATGTAGAGCTAACAAGTTATAGTTATAATGGGAGCTCACGTTCTATGACGTCAGGTATCAAGCACGGGACATTTGACCCGATAACGTCAGTCATTCGATTAACCAATTAGCGACCGCCATGCTTTTTAAAATCTACTTTTGATTTGTTTTGAATTCTATCCGCTGGTAATATTTACCCACAGTTCCACGCATGAAAATGTCAAACTGTCGATTCGACAGACCATTTGATTGGCTGACCCCTCATTTCAGGCAGAACGTGACTTAAATAACAAGTCTTCCAGATCCAAGAGTAGTAAAGACAAGTAAAAACGAAATTTTGAACTGTAAAAAACGAAACGAAATTGGATCTGTGTTTTAATCAGATTGATCAAACACTGATCCTATTTCATTTCGTTTTGTTTTTTATAGTGCAAAATTTTGTTTTACTTGTCCTTACTACACTAGGAACTTGAAGAGTTGAATAAACACGCGACAGTCACAAATATCAGTATAAATTTATTACATACATGTACATATAGATGAATTACATCTATAGTCTTATCTCGTCACGGGGGTTGGGATGGCCTAGTGGTCTAGAGTGCCGCGCTTCGACCTCTAGCTGGCCGGTCACCTCTGGCTTGCGGCTGTGGTTTCGAGCCCTGGTGTGAGCGTATGTGGCATGGAGATAGGGGCGCCTTCTCAACCTCGTGGGTTTCCTCCGGGCACTCCGGTTTCCTCCCACCTCTAAAGACCCCTACGCGCAAGCGAATTATTGAAATAAAATTAAACCATATGTTAGTCCCGAAATGACCTAGTTTGTGTTGAGTGGACGTTAAACCCCATTTCTCTCTCTCTTATCTCGTCACAATCAAGTTAACGTCATTCTTAATTTAAATATTTACAGACAGTTAAAATAAATTTTATCTCCAGTTTTACAGATGTCATTAAATAAAAATAAAATGTCGAGTTTATTTAATTTATTATAATACACAGTTTAAATAACCTGCATTTAATGTCAGCTTGATATGCACGTGACGACATATCATGTTGGGTGGCGCTAAACAGTGTGTTAGTAAGTTGTATCTTACGTCCGCTTCCACCTAGGTGATCGCTAAACAGTTCAGAAGTCGATTTTAAAGACAAGAGCTGACGGGAAAATGTTTGTTTCCCCTGATCATTGGTGCTGTAAGAAAGGTTTGACAAGCAATTGGTGGCCAGTAGTTCGGATAGGACAAAATCCCTAGAGCGTGCTCGCAAAAGACCACTTACAGACGTTACGTCTGTAACAGCTATGACCCAAAACAACGATTAACACGGTAAACAATACAATAGGTGATAAAATATGTCTCACTATAGCAGTATACCGGAGACAAATTCGGCATAAGACCAACTCGACCAGGATCCAAATGCTTTAATTATTCAATGAGTCATTCTGTATTTTTTAGTTAATTGTAAATCGTCATCTAAATCTGTTTTGTCCTCTGGGGTTCCTCAGAGTTCTGCCCTGGGCCCAATTTGAATTACCCTTTACACGTCACCATTAGGTGATATTGTCAGAAAATAAAGTCTCGGCTTTTTATTTATGTGCCAAAGATACTCAATTATATATCATTTGTACGCCTAATTGTCCATCTTCTTTCAATTCATCAAAATTGCAATAAATTTGATATCGCGAACTATATTAGTGAAATTTAAAAAAAAATGATGTCAATGAACTTTCTTAAATTAAATGATTAAAAAATCGAATATTTGTTATTATGCTCAAGGTATGAATTAAGTAAATTTGTATTTGATAACCGCCTTGTTGTAATTGGAAACTGTGATATATTTTCATCTTATTCTGTCTGTAATATTGGCGCAATTGTTGACAGTTTTATGATAGGAGCTCAAGTAAATATTTTCAAATTGTGCTATTTTAATATCAGAAATATAGGTAAAATACGTAAATGTGTAATTGTAGAAGCCAGTAAGTCACTTGTTCATTCCCTAGACACGGTTCACGGTTAGATAATTTAATTGGCTATTCGATAGATAGTTTGCTTACAGATAAATTACAAACAGTACAGAATACTGCCGCTAAACTTGTTACTTTAACTCAGAAGTGTGACCACATAACTCCTGTTTTACATAATATACACTGGTTACCTGTTAAAGTTTTGTAACTTACTTTTAAATGTTTATATAACTTAGCTCATTTGTACCTTTAGAACTTTATACCCTTGGTCGAACATTTCGTACATCAGATAAGCTACTTTTATGTGGTCAGCGTTCTTTTAGATTTCACTTAAACATGCATTACACAAAAGCTAAATCTGCCTATTACAGGTCTTTCGTTAGGCCTGAAATGGTATCTAAATAATTAATTAGACATTAATTAACATATCCAACTCTCGGTGTCATCGTTAGCCTGCGATCTTTACTGGATTATGATCCGGTTTACTGCGTAACTTTCCTTCGGGATTTTAATATTAAATGGATAATTGAGACTATGCTTTTTACACCAACTTTAGGAATGATAATCGCGGCTCGGCGGAAAAGTCAAAAATCACTGATAAACGTTGATGCGGAACACATCGGGAAGATATATAAAAATTAATCATTTATTATATTATATGTCGATTTTCTCTCGCTGCAGAGTGGAGGGAGAGAGGAATTGGGTTTAACGTCCACCAGAGACATATTATTTCATTTCGGAACCAACACCAGTTCGAGAAAGCCGGAGGACCCGGAGAAAACCCACGAGGTTGGACAGGCGACCCTACTCCTTGCCACGTACAACCACGGAATCGAAACCAACAGTTTATTCAATGACAGGCCTTATAATACAACCCGCACGTGCTAACCATTCGGTCATCCAACGCCCGTTCGCTGCAAAAGGAAATAACATTAATAATTCGATTGATAGCACATAATCATTTTATGAATAAAATTAATTAACATAAGTGTAGTCAATCCCAGGAAGTATAAATACTTCGTGCTGGCCACAATCACTAATTATTTCCCCATTGACTTCAATGTTATTTCTCGCCTCTTATACCGTCTGTGACTCTTTCCCAAATATTCGTTGGGTAAAACGCTTCCTGTCACAGATGGAGTAACATGTGACAAAAGCATGTATAAGGTTCACCATGAAAAACTTGAGATACACAAGCTGGAAGTAGAGACAACTAAACAAGCAATTTTCGGCCCTCCCTTTCAATGTAACCAACCTCATGAATATTCACCATAACCTGGCAGAAAATATATCTTCAAACCATTTTCTTCGATTCTAATTGCAAAAGGGGGAAAAAGGGAAAGTGAGAGAAAGACTAAAAATAACTCGGCCCTACAATTTGTGGGTACCGGCGTAGAAATATTTAGTGACCCGTGTCCTGTTCGATTATTGCTCTTTTTTCAAGCACACAACAATGCTTGGTGGTAGATTATGAACTTTTAACAAATCACAAGCAAGTGTTCCTTCGTGGTTTTAGTCCCGAGATGACTAAGGGTATAAAGTTGTGTCGAGTGGACGTTAAACCCCATTTCTCTCTCTCTCTCCCTCTCTCTCCCTCTCTCTCCTTCGTGGTTTATATTATAAAACTAGGGGCGTTTCTGTGTAAGTTTTCGGAAACACGTCACGGTTAGAGTTTATGACGCTCTAACTTATGTCGCATCCTATTAAGTGTAAATGTAACTGTGGATTTAGCGAAACGTCATAATGTGCAGTTACATTTTCGCCTAAATGTAATTGTAACTGTTAAGTTGCGAAACCTCTCTAATGTCTTGCAATCGACCATTAAACTATACACATTGCATCAATGAAATTACATCACAATGTGATCCTACATCAGTATAAAAACGATTTCTCTGGTTCAAAAGCTCAATTTGTATGTGCGCCTATGTAATTTAGAGACGATGATGGCAGATTTTCGTTACCGAAACCTGGATCCGTCCCTGCACTTATTGTTGTGTATATTATGTCCTGTCCGTGGGTTTGTGTTATTTTTTATGTGTGGTCTTGTCCTCCCGAAAGCAATATTCAAGGAGTGACGACGATATATCTAAGTAATCAACGATCGCCCTCCAGGAATTGTCATAAAAAATATATTAATATTGATTTAATCCAAGTATCCTGCCCTCGAGCAATCTATAAATGCCACCGAAACGTGTGAGCTGCTCATTTAACTCATAGATGAATATTGCAATTTCCAACCCATCAATTAAATGGGTTTTAACGTCCTACTTTTCTGCTCCGACTAGAATAATGAAGACGGATATACGCCGTGCAGTGGACTATGAGGGACATTTCGCCCGGACGGCGGTGCTGCGGTCAACTCTTATATCGAGTTCCAACTGACATGGGATCTTTCACGTCCATGTTACTGTGTACACGGTTTATCGTCCCACCTGAACGACAAGTCAGCTGTACATAATGGGCCGGCCATCCGTCCCGCTGCACCACTGACAAGGGGAAAACTCTGCCGGAAAATCCCGACGAACGTTTTCAGCCAATACCGGTATCAAACCCACGAACTCCAGGCTAGCGAGCCAGCGTCTTGTTTTTCCTCTCTTATGAAAAAATATGCTTATTCGGATAATAAAATACTTAACATATTCACACTTATACATACAACGAGTTCATAGGTTAAAACATATTTTTGCGTGATTTAAAGCTATATACACAGTATAAATTTAATGAAATGGGGTTTAACGTCCAACTGTTCTGCTCCTAACTGGGCATACACAATACAGTTTGCTAATTTTACGTGTACGCCAATGTGTATACGGGACCTCGGTTTTTAGCCCCACTTGAACCGCTGACAGGTGGGAATCACGCCGGAAAATCTGGATGAACCTTTTTAATTACTTTTAATGCACTGAGATCGAACTAGTCTGGGTCGGTTCTCAATTATTGACGAAAATTACTGGATAATCTACCACATAAAAAACTGGTTACGCATGGGCAATGGAACCTTTTGGCTAAAGTCTCGGTAAGTGCTAGATCTTATGAAGCCGGGCCGATTTTGCTAGATTCTATAAAGCGAGTCTGAAATATATCCCACAATTCACTTGGCACATCTATTATTAGAAACAAAATAGACACAAGGAATAAGATTGAATCGCGATGAAGAATTAAGAAGATTGTGAGAAGCCATACGTCTGATTCATGACGAGAGAAAATTATTATCCCAATTAAAACCTTTAAAAACAAAATGGTAACTCAAAAGACTGGACAATCCAGACAATGACCGACTTTCTGTCAAATTTTGAGGACCCATCCAGACTAATATTCGTAGAATATTTGTTTGGATTATAGAGACTAAGATCGAACAACCGACCTCCAGGCTAGCTTGCCAGCGTCATACCCACCTTATTAGTCCGGTAAAATTAATAAATGACCTATAATCTGGTAGAGGGGTCCCTGAAGGTCTCACAAACAAAAATCGCTCATCAAAAAAAGATAGGTTTTCGAGTAATAAGCATAAATCCAATATGGCCGCCATTGACGCCTTAAAACTCCACTATCTCGGGAGCGGTTGCGTTTGGAGTGTGTATATGTATTACGGGTAGATAGGAAAGTGGCGTAGATGACTCAGGAAAACATAGCTAAAAGACAAATTTTGCATTTGTTTGCTGAAGAATACACAATCACTTTCAACTGTTTAATGGATCTTTTGCACCATCCTATTTATCCGATTTTATTAAACAATATGTGCCTTCTCCTTCCTTGCGTTCATCCTTCCTTGCGTACGTAGCACCAAAAGAATGGAACAAATTGCCTCTGGAAGTCCAAAATAGTCCAAACTTTGCTATATTTAAAGGACGTCTAAAAGGACGTTTTTTACCCAAATTTTGGAAACTATAATTCAAATGCTCCACTTTTCATTTGTATATTCTAACTTAACTATTCCTTTGTATATTTTTTTGTTGATTTGCATATATATGGCTTTTTTTTATAATCATATCTACGGGGGGTTTTTTATAATCATATCTACGGTTTTTTTTTATAATCAGCTCTACCTCTTATTTGAAACTAAAGTAACAATGATGTAGTAATAATGTTGGGTTTCCTTTGTGATCGTAAACTAAAACTACATATTGGTTCGCTTCTTCCGCTTGCAAGGCTTCTACGACAGCTGCTAGGAATTTCAGGTAGGGTTCTGCCTAATTTCACTCAACACCCTCTTGTATAACCTCCTAATTTTTGCACGTCATAGACTGACCTATGCGTTCATTCCCTATCCAAATATGGAATAAGTACCCCCATTCTCCCAAAACCAGGGGGAGAACATTACCTTATTTGGCCTATAAAACACATGTCATAAACAGATAAAATTTGGTGGATATTTTGACGTAATTTGGTAATGTTTTTTTTTTCTGATTCTTGGCACTTTCCTGTCTACCCGTAATTCATTTATACCCTCATTTATTTCCGAGATATTTTAGTTTTAGGTTTCAATGGCGGCCGTAGGCCGGTATGACGTCACAGGAACTGCATTTAGCTATGTTGCGTCTTTGGTTTCGATCCCTAGTGTGAGCGTATGTGGCATGGAGATAGGGGCACCTTCTCAACCGCGTGGGTTTCCTCCGGATACTCCGCTGAAGATACCTACGCGCAAGCGAATTATTGAAATAATATTAAACCATATGTTAGTCCCGAAATGACCTAGATTGTGTCGAGTGGACGTTAAACCCCATTTCTCCCTCTCTCTCCTCAAAAATTAACCAATATTGTATAAATTCTCTTTCAATATATTTTAAACAAGTTAATAATATTATGTCATCTACAATTTCTTTTAATCGATTTTAAATGTAAATATGCGGCGCTTATAAATAGTTTGTTTTTAGTAGGATAAAAAAAAACGTTCCAAAGTTCTATATGACTGTTGTTCTTAGAAGTAGATTGAATATCTAACAGTAAACGTTATCTAAATACATCACCATTCATCAGGGAATTTGATATTTCGATCATCATCTCTTTAGAAGCTCAATACCACTCTTGACTTGTTGTAATTTCGGGTCTAACATAGTGTTCAATAATTCGCTGGTGCGTAGCGGTCTTTAGCAATAGGAGAAAACCAGTGGACCAGAAGAAAAACCACGAGGTTGGACAGGCGACCATCTCCGTGTCACGTACAACCGAGGAATCGAAACCACGCCAATGCACACGCGCTTTTTTTACCTTGTTAAATGTTTAGCCAGGAAATACAATACATTAAAATTATGACCATTTTACCAAATATAAGGTAAATTAAAAGCCATCCGTGCACTTCCCCTTGTTTTTTTTAAATTGAAAACAGTTTATATATGTCTCAGGGCCATGGGTTAAATGAAATAAGCTCACCGCGTCGACGAGGTTTTGATTCTTGAACTATATCATATGAAATATTTAAAATGAATTGGACATTCGCTTTTGCCGACATTCGCTTTTGGATAAATAGAGATAGAGAGACAGACAGACAGAAATGGGGTTTAACGTCCACTCGACACAAACTAGGTCATTTCCGGACTTACATATGGTTTAATTTTATTTCATTAATTCGCTTGCGCGTAAGGGTCTTTAGCAGTGGGAGGAAACCGGTCAACCCGGAAAAAACCCACGAGGTTGGACAGGCGACAGGCGGTTGATAGACATTCCTCACATTTCCATGTTGACGCAGCTTCACAATTTTAGGTGTGGGAGCAAGGATTAATTATGTATTTGGTTTGTAGCTGATATCAATAAAAAATAATTAATTATATGTTTGGAGGTAATATTGAACAGTGAATAAGTTTGATTTTTAAAAAAGTGATTGATGTACATTTGACATATTTGTCAGTAAAGTCCACTTAAAATTGATCGGTTACACGAATTAGCTGGACGCCGCCGGAGAGAAACCTATCCCACACGCGTGATGTTTTTTGTATAAATGACCGACGGAAAATACAGTGTGGCCATTACCTTTTCACCGCGTTTACGGAGGTACTCACCGGGTAAGAAACATATTAATATTTTTAAAAAAACTTTGAAGATAATTTGTTGTTTCTTTTTGTATTCCTGTTAATCTTTTATTCATAAATTCAAGTATATTATTATATATTAAACGTACATTATGCAAGAGCTTTTAACAGGTCTCTCTTTAGGCCTGGACGGTTATCTAAATTATTAATTAGACATTAATTAACTTATCCAGACCATAATCAACTCTCGATGGCGTCGGATTTCTCCGATATTAAATAGATTAGAACATTTAAGCCATATTTTGATATTAGCTAAAACTCAAAGAGCGAGGCTTAGCTTCGAACAACCAGTACGGTGGTTTAATTATTATCTTGTCAATCCTTTAAAGGCTAATATCTTTAGAGTAATTTGAGTGAAATTTACATCATCTATTTTTTTTAACTATTACAGCAAGAATGGCTTGTTCTTTATCTAAATCTTACATGACGTATCTTTAAATAGTCACACACGGGTTTGTACAGTACGAGTGTAAATTGAATTAATTTTAATCCAGAATTAAAAAAGTAAAGATTACGGCATGGTAAAATACATTATTAACTATTTTTGTGAAAATCTTTTGAAGGTGGGGTATGGCGGCGCTTTTCTTGCTTTATTGTGGATTTAATTTTTGTAATCGTCGATTTTATGTTTTTATTAAAAAATGTTTATGTATTTCCTTCAGAATTCTCAAAATGGTATCCAACGTCGTTGCCTTTCTCGCCCTTGTTTCCGTAGCTGCTGCAGTTCCATATGGTGGTATGGGAATCGGTGGCGGATTTGGCTACGGGTTTCCAGGTTTGGGAGGTGGATATGGCTACGGTTTTCCAGGTATTGGAGGTGGATATGGTATAGGACATGGTATTGGTTTAGGATATGGTGGCATCGGAGGTTTTGGAGGCGGATATGGTGGTTTGGGTGGCGGATATGGAGGTTTAGGTGGCGGATATGGTTTAATGGGTGGTTTTGGTCATGGTCTAGGATATGGTGGCATCGGAGGTTTTGGTGGCATCGGAGGTTTTGGTGGCATCGGAGGTTTTGGTGGCATCGGAGGTTTTGGTAAATACGGTAAAATGTATGGTAAGTTTCAAAACATCTTTGTGAAATTCACTGAAAAAGTGGCATTTAGTGATCGGGAAACACATTAACAGAACACAGTGTTTTTTTATGGGAACAATCACCAGTTTTATTCTAAAAGCGCAACGTTTCGACAAGCATCCTCTTGACAATTCTCATTTTAATTGACATATTATATATTTGCTAATAAGCCCACGAAAACAATGCAGCGAGTATTTGGTCACGTTTCGTCAAATTATATAAAGCCAAGTACTACGGCTCATGTGTCGATCGCATGGTTTGTACCAATATATCCGTACACTCGACACAAACTAGGTCATTTCGGGACTAATATTTTATGCTTCAATTGTATTTCAATATTTCGTAGAGGTTGGACATACAACCCCACCCGTCCTTGAACAGTATCTCAATGTTTGACGTATCCAACTAAAACGCCCCTCCCCACCCTAAGGCAATTTGAACACGAAATACAATGCACATTCCCGTGTTTTCAACAGCAAGGGACACTCTGGATGTAACGGAGATTCGGTCAAATAACTGCCTGTTTAGATTTTAAAACAATTTGAAGAGCACAGGGGAAGATCTAAGTTACTTTTTCAACGAACCCCAGTTAATGGCGCCATCTGGTAGCAAATTGTATAAGCGTTATGTGGAACGATCAATTTCGGAGTCACATCTAACCAAGGCCCTTATGAAATGACCTCCCGGACAAATCCGTCCATCGTACCTTTTGACGTTAATTTGGCTGAAAAGTGGAAGTATGTTGCTGTACTGGTATTATGATTCGTATTAAACATCATTTTGAAGTTTTAATTAAACCCACTCGTAGTTCTGTTCGCGTCAAGCATTCTCGTCCAAAAGTTTGTTTTGCCTTTTATGCGAAAAGAAAAAAATGTTACTAGATCGTTATACCCTTGGACTGTTCATTCATAAGACTAAATATATTTTCAGGTTAAAAAGAAGTTACAGCCACCAATCTAATAGCTGAATTTGATGACGGACTGGAGACATACACGTGTAAATTGTTTAGCATGCTAGATATATATATAATATTTTTAGATTAAATAATTCTGCAAGATTTCACATTGTTTGTTAATAATTTTTAGATTTTACGTCCAATTTAGAGTTGTAATGTTACTTTTGTGAAAAATCATTGGAAGAAGCGATAAGACGTTATGGCTGTACAGATTATATAGTCTTAAAGGCTACAAGAAACTACAGTTTACAATGTAACATTGTGTCGTGTAATGTTGATAATGATCATAATGATGGTGTTGACATTTGTTTGTTGATGTGACCTCATGACCTGTGACGTTTAGATAACGTCATATGAATATCACGGCTATTCACTGTATCAGAGTCACTTCTCTGCAGGTAGACTGAGTCTGTCGTTTAGGGGCATATTTCACAACATTTTAACTAAGATAAGATCTGAATTTTAGTTATTTGATTGGACAATATTAGATTGATTTTAGTTCTTAGCCAATCAAAATTGAAGTATTAGCTAAAATTTGGATTTTATCTTTAGTTAAAATTTCGTGAAACAGGGCCCTGATTGGGTGGGGGGATAGCCGCATGTTAATCGTGTACGCGTTGTATCAGAAGGTCCATTATTGAATCAACTGGCGTGGTTTCGATATCCCGGTTGTGCGTGAAAAGGAGCAGAGTCGCATGCCCGGGACCTCTATTTTCCTCCAGCTGCTAAAGACCCCTACGCACAAGCTAAGTATCGAAATAAAATTGACCGTTAGTCCCAAAATGACTTAGTTTGTGTTGAAAGGAATTGCCTCTCGAATTATTGAAATAATATAGAACCATATGTTAGTCTCAAACAGACCTCGGTTTTTCGTCTCATCCGAACGACTAGACAGCTGCCCTTGCGCTGTCCTTTTCAGGCCAGCCCCCCTTGCATCACTGACAAGAGGGGAACCAAGATGGAAAATCTGGATGACCTAGAGAGCCAACGTCGTACAGACTTAGCTACCGTGATCCCCCTGGTGCTTGAAAATTGTAAGTTTGGAGTTTGCATAATCCCTCTTCTACAAGTCGACGACCAGGACCAAGTCGGAACGAATCTCATTGTGTGGCCGTATAAATTTTAAATATGCCATAACGATAATTTCAATTTGTTTTATTCCAGTCTATCATCGGATGTCCCCATTGCATGACTAATGCTCTTTGATATTATCCCAGTTGGTGCAGGTCGTTAAATCCCCGCTAATAAAATTCAGAATAGGAACAACTGTGAAATATAAGACATCTAAATATTTGATAAACAGCGATTAATTATTTAAACACACAAAAAATACGACACTAGCGTCTTTTTAGACATTCTCATATAAGCTGAGTATGCAAATATAAACTTATATCATTTGCAGGATTCCCTTGACATGACCGTACAAATAATTTTACATCATTTGTTCAGTTTGATAAACCTAATTTCTGAATTGATTACTTTTTCATAGTTGAAGCATGTGTTTAATTCTACAACAGCCCAGCATGGTATATGTCTGGTATGGATTTAATACTAGGCGCAAAATGTTAAATATTATTTGATTTGAATTTGTGTGGAGTTCAACGAGTTACTTTTCTGCACGTACCGCGGTAATGGAGACAGACATTCGAGATGTTGCTTTCTATGAGGGAAATTTTGCGTGGACAACAGTTAACTCTGTACCATTAAAACAGTTGGAAACCACTACTACAGTATGGCGAACCACAGCGGCCATAAAATGTGTAAAGATAGCTAACATGAAACGAAATATAATGAAATGTAATGGAGCCATTTTTGATCCGATAGTCCACTTATAGATTCAGGTTTAACGACACTGTGTTTGCAAGGGAGTTCTATATAGACACAGATCACAAAAAAATCCTTACATTGGTTACCTACAAATGCAGTTCTGAGCTAAAAAATAGCTTAATTTTCCCTTATTTTTCCCCTCCTTTTTCAGGCGTTTTGTTTAGATGTGGAATTGTAGGGAAGATTTTGAATTTTGAATATTTTGCGAGTCTGGGTGGAAAAAGAGGATATTTGTGCGGAAGAATAACATGGGTAAAAGGGCTTGAAAGACGTCTTACATTCCGAGATTCCGAGATTTTTATTTGTTCGGGTGGAGGATTCCATAACATCTCTGGTGACTCAGTAGGTAAGGCATTGGCTCACCAACCTGGGGTTCGTTCCCTGTGTTGGCCGCGAAAGTTCCCCGGGCTTTTTCAATCCGGTTTTCCCGTGACTGAATGGTTTAACGCATGCGCGTTGCAGGGGCGGATCCAGGAATTTTTGCAGGAGGGGGTTTGTTAGGTTTCTGTCACCGAAATCTGCCATCATCGTCAATAAATTACATAGGCATACATACAAATTGAGCTTTTTAAACAGAGAAATCATTTTTATACTGATGTAGGATCATTTTGTGATGTAATTTCATTGATGCAAGGCATTATTTTTTTTAAGTGGCTGATTTTATGTAGCTGGGCAGGGGGGGGGGGGGGTAGGGTCTGGGCCCTGATTCACGAATTTTTGAATTTAAGTAGAATCTTCAGTTTTGATTGGCTAAGCTCTAAAATCATTCTAATATTATCCAATCAAATAACTAAAATTTGGATTTTATCTTAGTTAAAATTTCGTGAATAAGGCCCCTAGCATTGAGTCAAGTGGCGAGGTTTCCCGCATGAACGTAACAAGGAATAGTGTCGCCTGTCAAACTCTGTGTGGGAGGGGGGATCATAAGCGACCCCCCCCCCCCTCCCTCTCTCCCTCGTCCCCTTTATCTCACTATGTGTCTAAAAGATTACATACTCCGCGCAGTGTTGCGTTTGATTAGAGGTAATCCAACTACACACTGCTATTATGAGTGGATATTGTTGTTTTAAATTTTGATTTGTCAGTAGTCCGTCTACCAACCAATCACTGGACCAAATATGTTCACATAACGTTACGTCATGACTCACGATTTTATTATGCCTAATTAACCCGTGCATAGCAGAATACTGCAGTAAAACTAATTGCGTGACAAACGAGGCTATCAAGTCGAATGAAATGTAAACAATACTGTTTGGAAACGAACATACTTTCACGGTTTTTAATGCCTTAAATCACTGTCCAAAGTTTTAGGGAAGACCCAGATTAAACGACGGACTTTCATGTTGCTGTACTTAAGTGATAGCTTTCATTGAACGGAAAGAATAGACACACTCCCGCATAAGTTCAAGAAACAGACGCTATATTCCAGCAGTGGTCAAAGAGGGATTTCTCGGGCCATTGCTTCGGGAATATGAAAAGATTAGTGTAGTGTAAGTAACACAATCTGACAACAGCCATTGGTTATAATTAAGATAAAAAGAAAACCGTTGAACAGGTGATAGTTGAACTTATTTTATTATATCTACAACTAAACACCTATAATATGGTAGCCGTCTCACTCAGATTGTCACTCTCGCCGTTATAATCACTCGAATTAAGCCACTTAGCTTTCCTTCTCGTTTGAGGTACATTAGGTAAGAATTGATAAACAGATGGCCGCGTTTGCTATAATAGATAACGAAAAACGGAAACATCGTACATTTCTCTCAAATTGTTATTTTTTGAGGGGGGGGGGGCATTTCGAGTGTTCGACGTTTCGACAATAGCCGATTGTCATGCTTGTAAAAGTATCGAGTCATTTAGTTGCGTGATTTCCATATTAACGTTAAATAAATACAATATGGCGCGTTTGGTCTAATTAAACTATTCATTGTCTCAGCCACCCGGTGGTATATAGATATGTTTTTATTTCGGTTTGTCATGTGAATAATTTTAATGTTTATATGATAAACATCTACAGATGGGTGGTATCAAGCATAGGTATCACACACAGGTATCAAACATAGGTATCAAAAATTGGTATCAAACTTAGGTATCAAATATAGGTATCAAACTTAGGTATCAAATATAGGTATCAAACTTAGGTATCAAATATAGGTATCAAACATAGATATCAAACATAGGTATCAAACATAAGTATCAAACTTAGGCATCCGACATTTACCCTGCGATGCAAGAGTTTGTGACCGGAGTCAACTGTTCATGGTGGCAACGTGAACAATGGGAACCATGGGATTGTTCCAAATCGGTTCTCGTTTCTTTGAATAAGTACCGTATCTTTTTCAGGTTCAAGGTAGCAACAAAACTTCGTTTCTCTTTATATTCACAATATTAAGATTTTTTGTGTCTCTCATAAATTAGATTAAGAACTTGAGATGAACGCCGTTGTATGCGCATCGAAAGATTACTCCATGTGTATCAGATTGGATATCCTTCTAAAGGGAAGTGAACCTTACGTCTGATTTATAAACAAAGAAATGGGTTCAATTTCCTAATGCTCTGCAAGACAAAGGCGGAACTATAATTTACATTGGATAAATTATTTATAAAATCGACAGAGAGAGAGAGAGAAATGGGGTTTAAAGTCCACTCAACACAACTAGGTCATTTCGGGACTAACATATGGTTAATTTTATTTCAATAATTCGCTTGCGCGTAGGGGTCTTTAGCAGTGGGAGGAAAACGGAGTGCCCGGAGGAAACTCTCGAGGTTGAGAAGGCGCCCCTATCTCCATGCCACATACGCTCACACCAGGGCTCGAAACCACAGCGGCAAGCCAGAGGTGACTGGCCAGGTAGAGGTTGAAGCGCGGCGCTCTAGACCACTAGGCCATCCCAACCCCCCTAAAATCGACAGAGAAGATAATATAGATATGACATGTAACTCAAGGGCTTTAACGTCCTATTTGCTGTACCGACTGGGGTAATGAAGAAGAGCATACGCTATGTAGTGAACTATGTTGGGAATTTGTTCCAGTCAGTGGGGCTTCCGTCAGTCAAGTGTCTATTAAAGTGCACGTCAACGTACGTTTTTGGACCCATCGGCACGACTAGACCTTCTTCCTTAATAGAGAGTCAGTCATTTACTCACTGAACTTGGGAGGGGGGCGGAATGGTTAGCGCGCTCGCGGTATATCATAACGTCTGCCATTGAGTCAACTGACTTGGGTTCGATTCCCCGTTTGTACGTGACAAGGACTATTGTCGCCTGTCCAACCTCATGGGTTTTCTCCGGGTCCTCCGGTTTCCTCCTACTGTTAAAGACCACTACGCACAAAGTAAATTGAACCATATGTGTCGTGTAGACGTTAGACCCCATGCCCTTCTCTCTCTCTATGACTCACCTCACCCAGCTACCATGACTCAGTATTATTAATAACGTACATAGATTGGTTTGTTTATCTGATCATCATAGGTTACAGGTTTATTTACTTAAATATTTGCAAGATGGTGTCATATTTTGTTTTAATATCTCGTATTAAAAAGAAATTAAAGCTGATATGCGCCTGTCCGTGCAATTGAAAGTAACCGTATCTGTCGAATCGACACGCATGCACCGACGTCCTGACACCTTAATTCAATAACCGCCATCTTAGATTACCCGGGCGCGGTATTAAAGCTAGATTCCCCTCTCTTATAAAACAATCTAAGGCGTTTTTTATCGACCACTGATTAGCCAAAGTGATTTGCATTCAATCACATTTTCATCTTTAACGTCCATCTAATTCAAATTGGTTACCCTAATCAACAAATTTATCGACATTGATTTCCGAAGCGATTACATCAAATCGACAAATCAGTTCAGGGTGCGATTTGACGATTTGATCGGGTGGTCACGTGTTTTTTTCAACTGTGTCCAGCCACAATAATTGTTTACGGCTAATCCGAGCATTTAACGAACTCGCCAAAGTACTTTGAAATCGACTAAATTATCACATGACATCTCTACTAAATTCAAATCAATTTGGCAAGTCGATAAAAAAAGCCTCTAATAATCTCATGTTAATGTCCGAATGGTAAGCACGTGTGCGCTGTATCGAGAGTCAACTGGCGTGTTTTCAAATAGTAGGATCGCCTGTCCAACCTCGTGGGTTTTTGCTGGGTCATCGGGTTTCGTCCCACCGCCAAAGACCCCTTTGCGCAAGCGAATTATTGAAATAAAATTAAACCATATACTAGTCCCGACATGACCTAGTATGTGTCGAGTGGACGTTAAACCCCATTGCTCCCTCTTGACAGTGGGAATTCAATATAAGTCAACTGGCGTGGTTTCGATTCCCCGGATGTACGTGGCAAGGAGTAGGGTTGCCTGTCCACCCTCGTGTGTTTTCTCTGGGTCCTGCAGTTCGCTCCCACTGCTTAAAACCCATATGTATACGCGAATTATTGAAATAAAATTGAACTATTGTTTGGTCCCGAATGGACGTTAACCCCCCTCTCTCTCTCTCTCTCGTTCTCTCTCTCCAGGCGCGGATCCAGAGGGGGGTCCAGGGGGTCCGGACCCCCCCCCTGCTCAGGCTTGAAAATTTTTTTATGCGATTTTATTGGCGATTAAGACCTGTTATTTTGGAATTTACCTTCCGGAAATACGTCAGAATGAACCAAATTGAATCTAATTTACCAAATTATCGGTTGAGCGCAATTAGTTAAGCAATTATCAAACCTAGACCCCCCCCCCCTGCAAAAAATCCTGGATCCGCACCTGCTCTCCCTTCTGCCCCCTCTCCCTCTCTGTTATGTACAATGACCTCCACCGGCATATTAAGAATAATCCAGCTTTAAACCCCGAATGATAAACGTTTTCATATGATATATTATATGTCTAAAGTAAATAATACATTTCACCATCAAAAGGTAATTGAAACCGTAAAAATTGAATATAATCTTGTCATGCATACAAGATGTTAAATACTACGGCTCAGGTTACAAGTCTATCATGGTTTTTTTTATACATACCGGTGCATACTGTATTATGTATACATATATATCCAACGTCAGCTGTTTAATTGTGTGTTAAATTTATTTCTTCCCTAGTATTAAAGTCTATGATCGTTATTTAAGCTTTGATTAAAAGAACTAAACCCCAAACTCAATAATCTCCGGCTGTACGTGACAATGAGTATTGTCGTGTGTCCAATCTCGTGGGTTTTCTCCAGGTCCTGGAGTTTCCTCTTACTGTTAAAGACCCCTACGCGCAAGCGAAATATTTAAATAAAATTAAACCATATGTTCGTCCCGAAATGACCTAGTTTGTGTCGAATGGACGTTAAACCCCATCTCTCTCTCTCTCCATCTCTCTCTCTCCAATAACGTTTTTGTTTTCATTCACTGTCTGTTTCATACAGAAATAAAAAGTTAAAGTCTCACACTGCGATTCCCACCAACATCTGCTATAGAGAAAAACACATCATACCAACTAACAAAAACGAATCTGTTTTTAAGAAATATCTAAATCTAAAATTAATTCGTGAATAAAAATATTTCTTCAAAGACTGATTTAGAAAAAAAAAATAGCATACCAAAAAAGAATTTAAAAAAAGCCTCTAAAATCTTTAAATCTAAATTTACTTGTGAATGGAATCACTTCTTTAAAGTCTGAGAATTTTTATATTTTCATTTTCGCAGTTAAATTGGTCATTAGGACAAGAGATTGCGGTTTTAAGAAAATGTTTATACATCAGTAATGAGGACGTAATATTTCATTTTTTCATAGGTCTATGATTTATTTCTAATCTTTTACAGTTATAAACGATCCGTCGACAGATTAGAATCCAGGTGTATTCTATCTTTATTATAAGCTGCATTTACATAAGATGCAGAAAAAGGGCCAGCTATAATAGTTATATACTACAGATACATTTTAGAAAATACAGATAACGAGCTAACCGTTCTTACTATGATATCTTTAATTTAAAGATACATTATATAAGATTCAGATAGGTTTAACGTCCATTCGACACAAACTAGGTCATTTCGGGACTAACATATGGTTTTAATTTTATTTCAATAATTCGCTTGCGGGCAGGGGTCTTGAGCAGTGGGGGAAACCGGAGTGCCCGGAGGAAACCCCCGAGAGAGAGACAGAGAAATTAGGTTTAACGTCCACTCGACACAAACTAGGTCATTTTGGGACTATCATATGGGTTTAATTGTATTTCAATAATTCAATTGCGGGTAGGGGTCTTTAGCAGTGGAAGGAAACAGGGATTTCCCGATGGAAACCCACGAGGTCGAGAAGGCGCCCCTATCTCCATGCCACATACGCTCACACCAGGGATCGAAACCACAGCCGCATGCCAGAGGTGACCGGCCAGCTAGAGGTCGAAGCGTGGCACTCTAGACCACAAGGTCACTCCCCCCCCATTTTTTATTCAATAATGTACATTATTATATTAACGTCAATTATTATGTTGCTCGAGCGGTGTAACCCATTCAATATCCCATGCACCCGATGGTCTAGAGAGTTGCTTACGGGGTTGTCAAGGTAATAAGTATCTCCATATAAATTTATAGAACATTTTCAAGCCAGAAAAAAAACTGTAGTTGGCAGATTTATTTAGTTAGCGCTTACATAATTCGTCTTTGAGTGACTCTTGTCAATGAACAAGGTGGCACAGTGGTTGAAACGCTGGTTCACTAACCAGAAGATCCCGACTGCATACCAAGATGTAAATCACCGACTGCTAACGCGAGCTCTTAGCGTCTTACTCACTGAACCACCGTGGATTCAAATGTACCTATAGCTGTATTCTGATACCCCCTCCCCTACGATACAATATGGCAATGTTTTGAGGAATTAATGTACCCACGTGACCTTACACCAATCTGTTTCACAGAGAATTACTTACGAATTATCTCTGTAACAGATGACTGTCCACAACACGTGCGTTGACTGCATGCGGCGGTAGTCATTGGCGCAACGGCTCGTGCAATGTTTACTTAACACCTACCTGCTTCGGGCAAAATGATGCATTTTACTCATTTTAATACCCATTTACACTAAATAGGAAATATTTTTAACTACAAATACTTCAAACGTTTTTATTTATTTTTCTTTTACCTCAAAAAAAATGTTTGAGAATTTAATTTGTCGGAGTAAAAAAGTTAATATGCCGTACTCATGCTCGTCGAGCGGCCAAGCGAATATTCACTGCGGGATCAGTTTGACCTTACACGTGCTATAATAAGCTATCTGTTTATTTTTTTCTCTCTCAACAAATAGTTTCATCATCAAGATCTTTATATTAAAAACATGGGGTTTTTTTAGTTGTTTATTTTCTTATCAAATTATCAAATGATATAATTCTATAAATTTTTCTACACGCATACACATTGACGTCACTTAGCCCAGAACTTACCCTCATTTTACTTTTCTAGAATTTAAGTTAAAATAGATAAATGGTGATAATTTATTTTAGCGCTTTAAAAGATTTAGTCTAGATCAACAAGGTCTTGAAAAGAGAGAGAGGGAGAAATGGGGTTTAACGTCCACTCAACACAAACTAGGTCATTTCGGGACTAACTTTTTTATTTAATTTTATTTCAATAATTCGCTTGCGCGTAGGGGTCTTTAGCAGTGGGAGGAAACCGGAGTGCCCGGAGGAAACCCACGAGGTTGAGAAGGCGCCCCTATCTCCATGCCACATACGCTCACACCAAGGCTCGAAACCACAGCCGCAAGCCAGAGGTGACCGGCCAGCTAGAGGTCGAAGCGCGACACTCTAGACCACTAGGCCATCCGAACCCCCGTCTTGAAAAGGGACGTTCTACTGTGCAGTACCTGGTGAGTAAATGAAGACGGAAATGATATGAAATGGGGTTTAACGTTCGACTGGGCCAATAGAGACGGGCATACCCCATGCAGTGTGCTATGAGAGAAATCTAACCAACTCTTATATCGAATTCCAGCTGTCAAGGGTTCTTTTACGTGTACGCGGGACCTCTGCTTTAAGCCTCATACGAACGTCAATCTGTCCCTTACCAGGTCTATGTCCTGCACCACTGACAAGGGGAAACCACGCCGGAAAATCCCGATGAACTTTCTCATTCAACACCAGGATCGACCTGTCCAACCTCGTAGGTTTTCTCTGGGTTCTCCGCCCCCATCCCACTGTTAAAGACCCCTACGCGCAAGCGAAGTATTGAAATAAAATTCAAACCATATGTTAGTCCAGGAAAGACCTAGTTTGTGTCGAGAGGACGTTAAACCATATTTCTTTCGCTCTCTCTCTCACTCTCTCTCTCTCTCCCTCTCTCACCAGGATCAAACATCTTATTCACTGATTCAGAGTGGCTCCCGATAAGAGACAAAAACACTTCCTCTTGTCACATTACTCAAATTCACGCCGGTTACCAAACAATTAACAAAATGGAACAAAGAGATAAAAAATGTGTTTAATCCATGACCTTCACAATGACATTTATGTTTCAATATTTTATCAAATTATCGCCGTAAGAAGTAAACTATCCGTGGCGTGTTACGTTAATTTGTTAAATGCCAGTCGGCAACAATGTCAGTGGTTTCTGCTGGTTTTGCAAATTGAAATGCGTAGGTTAACAAAGTTTATTTTATCTAGCTGAACATCACGAATAAATAAGAAGTGGCATAGGAGAGTTTAGTAGTCGGTACTGACAGAATTGCGACAAGACTGAATTCCACGTCACTCGTTTGAAATTCTGTCAATTCGGGACTTTCTGAACTGTGGATTGAACATCCCCAAAGAGTTTCTGTAAATTTGATTCGCCAGTCCTGAAAAGGCTCTCATGTTCTAGAATCTGTATTGATGTCATTCAGACAAATATATAAAAGGAATATAAGTCTGCATGGGATGTCAACGTATGAGAATAGCTTGGTCATTGGCTAGATGTTTAATATCTTAATATCTTGATTTATCTTTATTTTGAAATTTATCTAATTCGTGGTCACCAAGACATTAGTTAAAAGTTCCACAGCCCATGCGTAACCGGAAGTTTGTTTTTTATGTGGTTGATTAACCAGTAAATGTCGCCAAATGTTGATAACCGGTCCAGGCCCAGACCAGACCCGGGTTGGGGGGTGGGGGTGTAACCTGGCTAGAAACTGTTTCAATTTTCACCTTTATGGTATCAATGCATACATATCGGCGAGGCCTTGGATTCTGGGCATGAATTCTCGAGCGGTATTAACTCATAAGTGTACCATGATGTTTATATTAATGATTTTAGCGAATATTTCCCTCGCCTTTGACTGGAATTTTCAGCAAATTACCTTTACACTATCAAGTTTTTAACTATTATAGTGAGAACTGCCATCTCTTTATCTTCTCTCCCATAATGTATGTTTAATGTGCGCCAATATTGCCACATGTACGTTCTTCTCATATAAATATATATACATTATAATATCTGAAGACGCCTATAGAGGGCAGACAGCTAGCTTATATAATTTAATGTATGTCAGAATGAAGTAAAGGGGAGAATTTTTTACCTGGACGTATTTTTCTATTTTTTTTTATATATATATGTATATACCTTCAGTGTAAACATACATACATAAGGTGGGCAGTAAACATGTCGAAAACGTTTAATTATCCGTCCTGTGTATGTTACCGGTGCCAATAATTTCAACAATGCCAGACTTTGTGTACATTTAATTGTCGGGGATTATGCTATAGGTTTGTTTTTACATACTAGGCTAATGGTAATTTCCCGTCATATCAATAAAAATACATTGGTTGCACGTGGACAATAAATAAAACACGTCCATTTATATCATAAATTAATTAACACAAATATTAAACAAATTTTCTCTCTCTCTCTCTCTCTCTCTCTCTCTGTCTCTCTCTCTCTCTCTCTTTCTGTGTGGGTTAGATAGAAATTGTTGCAGGAAAAGTCACTCCCTTCTCCACCCAATACTGGTTTTCATGCATGTCATGTTCACCGCCCTCTCCAAACGTTGACAAAAATCTACCATTTCCATCGCCCTCAAAATTTAATCATCAAATTCCCCATTGGTCATTAAAATATTTGTCAGTTGAGTCTCGACTTTACATTGGAATTTAATCTTGTTTACATTTTGGCATTGGCTTAGTGATATGATAGCCTCACCGGTTCACTAATCAGCCGTGATATTTTCTAGTGTGGTTCCTTCATTGTTGGTTGTGTAGGACGAGCCTCTAGTCGTTCGGATTGACGATAAGAGAGAGACAGAGAGAGAGAGAGATGGGGTTTAACGTCCACTCGACACAAACTAGGTCATTTCGGGACTAACATATGGTTTAATTTTATTTCAATAATTCGCTTGCGCGTAAGGGTCTTTAGTAGTGGGAGGAAACCGGAGTGTCCAGAGGAAACCCACGCGGTTGAATCGGCGCCCCTATCTCCATGCCACATACGCTCACACCGGGGATCGAAACCACATCCGCAAGCCAGAGGTGACCGGCCAGCTAGAGGTCGAAGCGGGGCACTTTAGACACTAGGCCATCCCAACCCCCCGTTATTATACGACAAAACGGGGCCCATGCACATATTGGCACGCACGTAAAAGAACCCGTGAGAGTTGTACATCGAACAAAAGAGTTTGTTGTGCACTTAACGAACTGTTCAAAGTTAGAATAGGAATTACTGTAGTTGGCTTCTTCCGCTGTTGAGGTAACAATTTCATGCATAGTATAGTACGGCTTTATAAGCCTGGTTGACGTTTAACCACATTTAATTTCATTAGTCGATACAACTTTAATAGTCAGTAAACATATCTTCACAGCTACAGATATTTGATATACACATTAATGCATGTATTTAGTTACATCGGATTAGTAATATATATGTTTTAACGCCTTCTTCAACCCCTTTTATTGTTGTTGACAACATGCAGGGTCACTTGTCCAACAGCGGGGTATTTTCAAGGGTTTTTTTTATTATCTTTTTCGTCCCACTTTGTATGGTAGAGCACAAATATGCATGTACAAATATACAATATCTATTCAACTTGTGTCATGGTCGCCATTTTGTTAGCCCATCTATAAGTTGGATAGATCAACACCAGAACTGAAATGAAATTGAGTTTAAAGGGCCAATCCCGATAATTTTTGTGAGAATAAAACTTCTTAATTTTGTTTTAAAATCTCTTAACCCACTACCCAAGGGCCGAGCAAGTAACTCAATAACTTAAACCCGACAGTCTTCATCTGGAAATGGAGACCGTTGTATTATACAGTGTCTTGATAAAACCAGACTTTTTTCTATAAAAATAATATGTAGATGAAATTTACCCTATGTTATCAAGTACAGCACATGTGTCATTCACTGTATAGACCTCTCAAGAAACGGGAATTGATTATCAGGTCACCCAATGAAAAAATTGACCCAAAATCTTAAAAAGGGTTAGGTCTCCGGATAAACAGTTTTGACGTTCACGTCCAAATGACTGAGTATTTTGAGCTAAAATTTTGAGACAAGGTAAAGACACCATGCCTCTATATTTTGGTCCATAAACTTCATAAATACTCAGACTTTAATTTTTGAGACTCTGTTCTAATCGGGATTGTCCCTTTAACGTTCTACTGTTCTGCTCCTAACCTGTGCTAATGAAGACGGGTATACGACATACAGTGTGTTATGAGAGACGTTTAGCCCGGACAATCTTATATCGAATTCCAACTGGCAAGGGATCTTTTACGTGCACGTCAATGTGTACGCGGGACCTCGGTTTTTCGTCCCATCCGCACGACTACAGCTTCCCTGGCATAACACTACGACAAAACTGTGTTTACAATCTCTAATAGCAAGACACTACGATAAGAGATATAGAGAGTGAGAAACTATAGTAGGAATCTGTAACACCATAATACTACTTGTGGGCATCAGCCGGGCTTACGACCACTGTGATCATAAAGTGTATTATTACCTCAAACAAACACGAACACCTTAGATTAAACACGATTTGTTTCAGTTGGCGAATTTATAAACCAGTAGTGGCACCTGCTGACTTTACCAAAATTTATTTAACGGTAAAAGTATTATTCTATGCGTTTTTAATTATCGTCTGTATTTCTGTATTGTCTGGTACTATCTCTCTAACTCCGGCTCCTCCAATTTTCTCCTACTGCTAAAGACCCCTACGCACAAGCGATTTATTGAACTAAATTTGAACCACATGTTAGTCCAGAAATGATCTGGTTGGTGTCGAATGGACGTCCCTCTTCCCCTTTCTCTCTCTTTCTCTCTCTCTCTGTCTCTCTGTCTCTCTCTCATCGTTTATAAATTGTATGTTTGTGCATACCTTGTTGAAGTGTTGCCAAAGTACGATAAGACAAACACCAGTTAAAAACTTGAAATAAAATGGTAAAGTGGTGAAGGTTTTATTGCATGTTTTAAACGTCTGTTACGCTATTACAATAAGTGCTGTTAACATGTTAAATATATATTTAATGGATATTCATTATGGGCTCGTTTAGCCGAAACAATTGACGGTAAACTATAAGTATGATAATATACACGCTTAAACATGCTTTATGCAAGAGCTAAGTCTGTCATCTTCAGGTCTTACTGCAGGCATGAAATTTTATCTAAATTATCAATTACACATTTATTAACTTATCCAGACCATACTCTCGATATTGGCTGGATTACAATCATATTTGCTGCTTAACGCTCAATGATAATGAAAATCAAAACATGGCATACCGAGACTATTTTTTTATCGACTTTAGTAATGATTATCGAGGTTGGGCGGAAATTTCAATCGCTGAAATCTCGGTTCATAGTGGATCAATTTGACTGAAATTTCCAGCAAATTGCCTTTCCATTTTGTAGTTTTTAACTATTATAGTGATAACTGCCAGCTCTTTATCTAATCTCCCATAATGTATCTTTAAAGGACAAACAGTTTAATTTTCAGCTCTCTGGTATCTTAATAAATAAATAAACACTTGAATCACCCGAAAGATGTTTTGTTTAAATTTGAAACTTTAGAACTGAAAGCTTTTGAAAGAAAACAATCTATTTTTTTTTTAAATTATGTTTTCGAAGAATTAAGAAGGAACATAATTTATTGTGCGCTCCCGCCATGTATATATTGGAGTGCGCGTAAAAGATCCATTGGCTATTGGAATTCGATATAAGAGTAGTCCGTAGTACTGCTGTCCATGCAAAAAGTCCCTCACAGCACACTGTATGGCGTATGTCCGTCTTTATTATCGCAGTTGAAGCAGAACATTAGGAAGTAAAACCTCATTTCATTTGATTTGATTGTGTGTTCGTTTAGCCGAATCGACTGACTGGTAGACTGGGTATTTAAACACAGTGTAGGAAGATTTGATAGTGTTAGACTTCTCTCTTCTGTTCGCTGTACGTCTAGTGAATCAGTCACAACACTCATCGACCGCTTTAACACTCTTAACGCTAAACACTATTCGACTCAGCCCGGATTATCCACATAATCAAAGGATTACTGATTCCGGATTAATTATTTTATTGGATAAAATCCCCATCACTGGTAAATAATTTTAATTTATATACTTAGCTAGCTAGAAATATAATGGCATATTTTGTTATATATATATAATATAATCATTTGTATATGAGGTGTATTTCAGATATTTGACATTGATATGTAAAGTAAATATATAGGTATAAGTGATGTTAGTTGTTTTGAAACAGATATGTCTACTCTGAAATGAAATGAAATGAAATGAAAAGGGGTTTAACGTCCTACTGTTCTGCTCCGTCTGACATACGCTATATTGTGTGCTATGATGTGAGGGAAAATGTGCCAGGGCAGTGGCACTACGATGTACTCCTATATCAAATTCTAACTACCAAGAGATCTTTGAACTGCACGTCTATGCCAATGCATACACGGGTCCTCGGTTTTTTGTACCATTAGCACGACCAGGCATCTGTCACTATCAGACCCTCCGTTCTGCATCACTGACAAAGGGGAACCATGTGGGAAAATCCCAACAAACTTTTTTTTTCACAGCCAATGTATGGATCGAACACGCGACCTTCAGACTACCGATACAGCGTCTTACTCACTTAGCCCCCGTGACTAAATGTCTATCCTGCCTCGTACATGAAACTATGTAGGCCTGATCATTTATATGAAAGAGCACGATGGATATTGATAGCGAGATTACTGGGTATTAGTGATATTCTTTGTTTAAAACGCACATGTAGTACTCTGGTTCGTACATGGCACTCGCCGACATTTTAATTTTATATCTGAAATAAGGTAATAACTCACGCGATACAATTTGTAATGAAATACCGAGATGACAGATGAGTGAGAGGGAATATTTTACATGTATTTAGGTTTTTTTCTTTGTTGGTTTTTTTTTCCTAAATCACATTAATTTCGGGGATAATGACACATTCTTTGTAAAATTAAACGGGGAAAGAAGTGAAATATATTTAAGAAAACTATTTGTGTAGAGCCATGCAGGCGGAATACTTCAACTAAATATTTAATCTCTGTAGGTCCCGTCACGTTTATATGAATTCAGACTCCCAGAGCCGTACAAACAAATTCTCTTGTCTGATTCTACAATTCCAATGTGATGCAATAAGGACTGACTCGCGGTGGCTTGGGGAGTAAGACACTGGCTCATTAACTAGGACGTCACGGGTTCGATCTCAATGTTGGTCGCTCTGGATGGTTAATTGTGCTGCACAACGTGCGTAAGAATCAGTGGAGGACACACGCGCTACTGACAATTAACCATCTTTGTCGTACTTTTGGTTTTGACCCCTCTGACTTTGTACCGTTGATTATTGATTAAACATCCATAAGTGTTGTACAAATGCGTTGTTATTGATGTGTTCACATTTGAATATTGTTCACAATTGTTGTACAAATGCGTTGTTATTGATGTGTTCACATTTGAATATTGTTCACAATTAGAAGCAAAATAAATAAGATATGTTTACAGGATCATTTTGTTATACGACAAACTAAGTGATGCGTTTTCTATGGCGCTCAGTATATATTCAATTTTTAATCGTAATTTCCGATCAATTATGTTCGGTGAAAAACGCGAAAACTTCAAATTGAACGCTAGTCATTTGTGCCTGTTTAGACCATTCTACACGTTTTCTTGTTTTGGTTTTTTGGGGTTTTGTTTTTGTCGTGTGTGAATCAGTCATATTTAATTACACCCGCACTATCTTCTCTGATATGCCTTTCTTTTGTCATTACAAATGGCGCTCGAAACCATTATGTCCACGAGTCGTGTAGTGATATATCCATTGTGTCTTAAAAATTGATTATTTTCACGATAAGATGAATTGAAATAGATCAATATTGAATTCTAATTCATGTTTTCAATTTCAAATAGTATGGATCATATTGAGTTAGAAGTTTAGCCGGATGGTTAGCACGCGCGCGCTATTTCATAAGTTCTGTCATTGATTCAACTGACATGGTATCGATTCCACCGGTTGTACGTGACAAGGCGCGCGGTCGCCTGACCAACCTCGTGGGTTTTCGCTGATCCGCTGGTTTCCCACCACTGCTAAAGAACCCTACGCGCAAGCGAATTATTGAAATAAAAATTGAACCATGTGTTAGTCCCTAAATGATCTTGTTTGTGTCGAGTTGACGTTACCCTCTCTCTCTCTCTCTTTCTCTCTTTCTCCCTCTCTCTCTCTCTCTCTCCTGAGTTAGAGGGTAAGCGCCTTTAAACTATATATATTTTATAAACCCTGTGTGTTGGTGTGACGTTACTAGTTATTATAACGAGTGACAGGGTGTTAGAATCACTAACCTTACCGTGACATCTAGATAACCTTATTTTAATCGTCTCGCCACCTTTTACATGTTAAACTGCACAGATTATAATAGATATTTATTACATTTAACTATCAGCTGGTATTTATTGTTAATCTATAAAACATGGTCGGTGCGAGTATGAGAGTTGAATCACGTACTGTTCACAGGCCAGTCACCTACATGTGTATCAGTCTCGTGGCTGGTGGCTGACGAGTACCAGGGGCGGATTCAGGAATTTTTGCAGGAGGGGGTTTGGCAGGTTTCTGTCATGGAAATCTGCCATCATCGTCTCTAAATTACATAGGCATACATACAAATTGAGCTTTTTAAACAGAGAAAACATTTTTATACTGATGTAGGGTCACTTTGTTATGTAATTTCATTGATGCAAGGCAATTATTTTTTTTTATGTAGTTGAGCAGTAATCTCTATCGTGATTTCCAGATTTCAACCGTCTTCATTAGCTCAGTCGGGGCAGAGCAATTGGACGTTAAACCCTATTTCTGTTCATTTCTTTTGATTTTAACGACCGACTCTGCTACTGTATAGTAAATGTAACCCGTTGTCGTTTCCAGAGCGCTGCTATTTGCCTTCTAAGTCTATAGTGATTCACTCACAAACCGTATCAGGGCCACAATCTTCTGACCATTAAGAGTAATTATGTCTGGACTGTAAGAGAAAATCCTTGTTCTGTCAAACTGTATAGTAAGTAGTTTGTAGGTAAATATTTAGAATTTGAAGGAAAAGTAGCGACACCTAAAAGTATGTCGTTGTGTTGCGATGTGGGTCGTGCGTAGCAAGGATTTTCAAGGTGTTGATAGGCGACATTCAAGTCACAATTGATAACTGGAATTCGTAATATGAGTAGTCCGTCGCGCCGCTTTCCGGGGTAAAATGACCCCCATAGCACATTGCATGAACTATACCCGTCTCCATTAGCCCGGTTGGTTTTCATTTCCTTTTATATGTTAACCCCCCGCTCCTCCTACCATAATTATACTCGTATTGCCTATTATATGACATCGTTTTTTCTTATGACAAATCTGATGAAAATATAGATCCTATTTCTGCACATGGCAGAGTTACTGGCCGGTTTATTATCTGGCTTTAGTTTCAAGTCTGGTTCCCGCTTGTCAGGAGTGACTGTAGTGTGGATCCCCCAGTTGTTCGAATAGAATATAAACGTGAAGTTTAACCGTCTACATATTGCCTCACAAGTATCAGAATCCCCAACAATTGGGTTCGATGACGTATTATATGACAACAGCACTCCCAACTCCCTCCAATATCACCATAAAAATATCGTCGGGCCAATTTGGGTTTGGTTTTGTCATCCATTCCGCCCCGCGTATTACTTTTTTAGGGTGGTGGTGGTGGGGTGTTGTTGGTTTTTTTGGGGGGTTTTTTTGTATTTTTTTTTTTGTTTTTCTTTTTTTGGGGGTGGGGGTGGGGCTGTGTGTGAGGGGGTGCAGCGGAGTAATGCATCTGCATCCCGTCTATATCAATGTTTAAACATAATAACTTTGGATAATTATGTTTTTGTGGGGGTGTAGAGCGCTAGAGGTAGCCCCTTGCCCCCTTGTCACACACCTTATCCGATGTTTCTACTAACTAGACGGAGCGATAATTTAGACCAGCTTGTTAGAAATCAGAGAAGCGTACGTATTAATAATTTTATTTATTGCATATAATGTGATGGTATAAAGACTTGCTATCACGTAGAGAATATTCAAACTCATAAACAGAATTAAAACCATATTAACCCCATACCGCATGTCTGTAAGTTATCTAAAACACTTCACTAATTCACCATCAACACATGTTTCTAGTTTCAAACATTCTGATATTCCAGCCACTTAACAGAAACTTGTGTATTGCGTGCTGCATCTCAAATGACATCTGCACACACCTGGCATATCTTTCCATTACGTGTTGTTGTAATCGCTATCCCTTTCGGTCTGTCTGTTGCCCCGTCCCTGTGCGGGTACGTTTCGTGCGTTTTTCAGACAGACAGCATTTGTTGTTCGAAATCAATTGAAATTAAAAGGAGTTCAACGGCGTGTCTTTCTAAACTAACCAAGCTAACCGTAGTGAGGTACGGGGGCAATTCGGCCCGGGCAGCGAACGTTGTGTCTGCCTTTTATGGAATACCAATATTGCCACATTGTATTTACGTGTAAACCATCTCACTCTTTCCCATACTATGCAATATTCACACTCCTGTTCTAGCCTGACTAAACTCCACATACAGATCTGTGTCATTGTATAGTGGCTATGTTAGTAGGTTACTATGTGAAATACTTAATTAATGATTCTAAAAATACATTTTACTCAACAGTCTTAATTAAATCAATTTAAAATCGTGAAACGCGACACCTTTATTTTATGATACTGTATTATACCTACTTGGTAGGTGGTTAGATCAAGTGTTTTTTCAAGAGCACCTCCGTTAAACACTTGAAAGCATATCCATTATTACAAGTGTAGGCGCGAATAGAGAAAAAGTGTGAGAGCGTCAAATCGTGCTTTATTATATTCTCCGTTGAGCTGAAGACCACACGTGTGTGTAGATCTCAAGTCAAGGTAGGTGGGAGTAATAGTCAAAGTTTTTTAACGTTCTCTGTCGCGTGCTTATTAAGCGAGCAGCGTTAAACATTAATTACGAAAGAGCTAAATTTGGGGCCTATTTCACGAAATTTTAACTAAGATAAGATCCCAATTTTAGTAATTTGATTGGATAATATTAGATTGATTTTAGTGCTTAGCCAATCAAAATTGAAGTATCTACTAAAATTGGATTTTATCTTAAGTTAAAATTTCGTGAAACAGGGCCCTGGTTATTTCTTTAGGCTTTAAATGTTATCTATATTATTAATTAGACATTAATTAACTTATCAGGCTCATCATAATCAACTCTCGATGTCATCGTTAGCCTGCGGTATTTAGTGGATTTCAATACGTTTTGTGATGGATAATGGATAATCGAGACTGTGTTTATTATCGTACCAACGTTCCGTAGTTTACGTCAAGTAAGCTTACGTAAATTAGTCTGCGTCAAGTAAGGGTACCCTGCCGTTTGCATGTCTACGTCAAGTACGTGTACTCTGTTGTGTGCATGTTAATTAGTCTACGCCATGTAAGGGTACCCCGTAATGTGTGTATGCATAGTCTGCGTCAAGTAAGCGTATTCTGTTGCATGTACGTTCATTTATCGGCGGCAATTAGGCTTACCCTGTCGTGTGCGCGTTAGATAGTCTACGTCAAGTGGTCGTACCCTGTCGCATGCATGTTAAATATTGAATTCAAGGCTTCTTTATTCCACCTGCCGTCTTCATTAGCCCAGTCGGAGCAAAAAAGTAGGACGTTACACCTCATTCCATCAGTGCACCTGAACTCACGTGGTATGGATGGGTCGGGTGTTCGATCCCTGCATTGGCCGAGAAGTTCATCCCCATTTTCCGACGTGGTTTCCCCTTGTCAGTGATGCAGGACGGAGGGCCTGACAAGAACAGCTGCCTAGTCGTTGTGAATGGACGAAAAACCGAGGTCTCGTACATACATTGCCGTGTACGTAAAAGGTCCCTTGGCAGTTGGAATTCGATATACAAATAGGCCGTAGCGCCACTGCCCGGGCCAAATTTCTCTCATAGCACACTGTAAGGTACATGTCCATCTTCTTTAGCCTAGTTTAGGAGCAGAACAGTAGGACGTTAAACCCCGTTCCATTAGTGCACCTGGAATCACGTGTTATAGATGATTCAGAGTTAGTAACCTGGTCTATAGGTAATTTACTGGATACTATGTTACTCTTACAATAATATATCAACGCTACCATTTTACACCTTTTCATTATAAACACATAGAGTTTATCTCTAGAGGCGGGCAACACGTGCGTATCTCTTACTTTGTCTTTTTATATCTTGTTTGATGGGTTAAAATGAACCGAAATGGGTTTATAAGTTCTACTGTTCTGCTCCGATTGTGGCTGAGGGGTGACTCTCGGTGGACAGGTAGATCTACGAAACCCAGTTTTATCTGATTTCTGGAAATTGGAAAGTTCCGAGTTTACATTCAGGTTCCCCTCCTGACACATCTGTTATTATGCATTGATCGAAAACTTGGTTGAATAATTTTTCAAATATGTTTCAAGATATTTCTATACGTTGTTTTCTGTGAATTGTAGCACAGATCAGAAATTTCCTAGATTCTCTTTTGCTGAAAAGTATGGTTGATCGGATTAGGACAGAGATTAACCTTTAGTTCCAGAATACTTTTTGTATCATTTTTGTCCTCAATGATCTTCTTCAACTCAGATCTTTATGAACAGCTGACCATCCCACTATTTTCAAACTTCATCTTGTAACCAAACATATCCCTGAAACACAAATCGGTCAGCGGAGACTCCAAATAATCCAAAGTAAACTTAGACTCCGATGTTCTGACCTGCAGGGCCAGGAATACCTAAGCCATGTTGCTGATAGTCCCGTGTATGGAAGACCAACAGCTCTTTATTCAGTGTTCTTAGTTCTAAATTCTTAATCCTGAATTCTTACTTCTTCATTTGTTGTCGTATTTCGACATTTGTACTCTAAAATTAACATTTGTATCTTAAAATCAATATTTGTTTCACAAATCAGACATTTGTCATATCAGATTTGTAAAATGTATTTTAATATAAGATATTTATTTTTTTTAGAAAATCAAAAACTTAAGTCTATATTTACATTTCATCAGAAAAATACAATGAAAAACAAATATCGAACAACAAATTTCAAAATACAAATCTCCAAATACAAATCTTGCAAAACATTTCTCCAAAAACATTTCTTCAAAAACATTTCTCCAAATACATTTCTCCAAAAACGTTTCTCGAAATTCATCGAACCAGAACATTAGAAATCAACCTGGCATACAAGTCACCATTATACAATAATGATAATCGAGTTTGACCACATGTACAATAAGAACAATCGCTCGGTGTCCGCGACGCTTGTGATACGATCCCCCGGCAGTTGGAATTCGGTCTAGATGTAAACAATAATATTTTTAATCAAGTCCATAAGTTAAACAGATTTTAATCACGATCATTTTGTGTTTACCATTTTAATTGTGTATATAGATCCATTTTGTTTCCTTATATTAATATTATGTATGTATAGTATCTATATGGAAAGGGTTTTACATAGGCTAAGCCTGTTCCCCAATCCCATTCTGACATCCTGAATTAAATATTTGTTTATCAAACAATCCCTGAAGTACATAAAACAGTACAAAGTCAGTTATCAATTAATTAAAACCGTTTCAGGCATAATAGGTATGCAGTGTGAACAATGTTGTTTTCCCTTGCTGCAATCGACAATATTTACTTAGAAACTTTGAAAGCGAAACTATGTTTGTTACCAAGAGTTGCCCCGCGTTAGTAGCAACTATTTCAATCACGACTGCCAGGAACGTGTTTATCACCTGACTGCATTGATGACCCACGTATTGGTAAATGATTTAGAATTATGTGTTCATTAATAGATAAATCACTGACAGACTATAGATATACTACAATTCTATTTCAATAATTCTCTGTTGCATAGGGGTATTTAGCATTGGGAAGAAACTTACAAGCTCACACGAATAATCCTACTCCTTGTCCCACAGAAGCCTGGGATCGAAACCGCGACCTTTATCTCAATGACACACCCGATGACTTAAAACCTACACGTTAGATCTCTCGACTGTGATTTTTCATCTGAAGGAATACTGACAGAGACGTTTTCTAGAGTTTTTCCATTTGTGTTAAATTATTCCGTTTTATTATATTTATTACAGAGCAAATTCTTAATGCTAGAATTTGTTTATATTCATTTATTCCACAATTATCGTTTGCAAAATAATCCCTATATTCGAAAGCCAGTTTCTAATCTCCGGGTTCGTATGTTCAATTATTCCATCAATATTGTATCAATACGCAGCCTCTATGTTCACGATTTATTTATTCCACCTAGAGGGGGTTGATCGAATGGTTAACAAGTGCGCGCTGTATCGTAAGGTCTGTCATTGGGGCAGCTGGTATGGCTTCGATTAATCGGTTGTACATGACAATGAGTAGGGTCGCCTATCCAACCTCTTGGGTTTTCTTGATTCTTTTGTCTGTTGAATTGTTAATCATGGTGTTGTACTGGAAGACTGTGACACAAACACTGAAAGGTTGACAACGTGTGACGTGTTTTATTACTGGCTACATAAATCATGTTTATACACCCAATGTCTTATTATCACTTTTTCAAGTAACGTTATTAGTAATACTAGTCATTTGAAGATCTTAAAGTAATATTAGTCATTTGGTCATTTGAAGATTTCAAAGTAATACTAGTCATTTGAAAAGATCTCAAAGTCATTTGAAGATCTCAAAGTAATACTAGTCATTTCAGAGTAATATTAATCATGTGAAGATTTGAAAGTAATATTATATTCATTTGGTCATTTGAAGATCTCAAAGTAATATTAGTAATTTGAAGAGCTTAAAGTAACATGTGGTCATGTGAAGTCTTTAAGTAATACTAGGCATTTGAGTATCTTAAAGTTTAAAGTAATACCAGTCATTTGAAGAGCTTAAATTGTGACTAGTCATTTGAAGTCATTTGAAGATCTTAAATTGTGACTATAGTCATTTGAAGATCTTCAATTGTGACTAGTAATTTGAGGATATTCAATTATTACTCATTATTTGACGATCGTAAAGTAATAATAGGCTTTTAAAGATCTGCAACATAAATTTATATCTCTCTAAGCTAGTGTTGCAGTCGATAAGGCATTGTTGAAAAATCTCAACTTAAGCAGGGCTTACGTTTGGGTCTAAAATAACATGTCTTGGAGCACGAACGTGCTTCGACATGAAAACTCCGAGCTTCGAAAATAAGAAAACCGTACTCTAAAAAAATATGGTGAATTGTCTTTTGAAAAATATGGTGTAGTGCTCTTAACAAAAGTGCAGGCTAGCGATGCCTCCTGACAGTAATCGGTGTTTCCTCTTGTAGTGGCGCTCGATCGACAGCTCACTAGCAAGGTTTTTCAGTTGGCTTGGTATCAGATCGACTGCGCCCCTAAACTTTCATGCTATGAATAGTCAATAAGCCTTTATGTAAACTGCGCCAGAATAGTCAACAGATGCCGTTTTATCAACTAAGAATTTTCCGGCGCTCGAGAATCTGCGCTACGAATATTCAGCCCTGGCTTACGTCGACGTTTACGACTGGGACTAACTGCTTTTAAGTACAGTACTTGTGGTTGTAAGTTAGCTTATGTCGATCAATTCAGCAGTTGGGGACGAGTCTCCCGTCAATCCAATTGTATCTTAGGCAAAAGATTATCCGCTATTTTTATTTTGATTAAATTAATTTAAAAATACAGAATACGAGAATGTTTTGGCATGGATAAAATTTGATATGACGCATGGTAACTTTACAAATATTTATCTCCGTTGTTAATGGTTTGTATCTTCTCTTTAAATATCGCTTGTCTGGTCCTCCCATTGTATAATTCATTGCATCCTGTTGCATTAATTTCTACAGACAAACGTTCAGACATATTTGAAATATTTTTTATTCAAACTTGATGTGGACTCAATTACCCCGTCAAATATATATATACAGACATCTTTTGTTTTTATCTGGCGAAGGACAACTGAATGTCGAATTAAAATAAACAACTGTAAATTCGCCCCACTTGAGAGTGTGAATGGGGCGAGCAGAGACACGATCTCCGGCGCTTCCTTTCCCTCCAGCCAGGAATCTAGATAATTCACGTGCTGATAATCTCGGTGGAATGAGTATATCATTAGTAGGTCATTTGTTCTCCATTGTTGGTCATTTTTATTTGCGTATCTAGTTGAAACGTTGATTGAATAAATTTGCATTAACGGCAACCGGTATGGCGGGGGCGGAGGAAATAATATATTAATGTTCTTTTCCCAAAAAGGGTGCATGTGAAGAACGATGTTGATTCTCATTTTATTGCCATTAACAGGTGCCGTGTAAAACACCAGTTTAATGATCCGTTGTTTTATTTCAGAAGTTTCTTTTAACGTTAAAAATTCAAGAAAACAGAAATAAACATGTATTGGCCAGAACCCAGTGAAACAGACACCATGGTAGCCGAACACAGATCACGTGAAGACAGATACACACAACCAGCACGAGACAGGTAGAGATTATTTTGTGAAAGATATTAATATATAGAGAGGGAGTGCAGGGGAGGGTTAACGTCCACTTGACACAAACTAGGTCATTTCGAAACAAACATATGAATTAATTTTTTATTTCAATAATTTGCTTATGTGTAGTGGTCTTTAGTCGTGGGATGAAACCGGGGAAAACCTCTTGTTGATTAAAGACAGGATGATTCCGTGCTGGTCTTTTTCTAACAGAGGATTGGTTATAAGTATGATCAAATGATGGGAGCACGAGCCACCGAAAAACACGTCTTTGCGTATCTCTCAGTAAAGGCACACCATGCCCGCTGCCCGGACAAAATTCTCTCCAGTATTCCGAAAAGTGTAGTTAATGGCTATTTACCCCTCCCGATTGCTTAATTTTCAAGATTGGGTAATATATTAAGGTTGCCAAACAACGATTTGGCTGTTCTTATTGGCCCGGCTGTTTCTATTGAACCAAGAGGTTGAGTGGTCGGGATGTATGTACCTTCACTCAAGATAAAAAAAACGCACGCGCTTAGGCAACAGTGGAAGAAGGAGGGTGGACAAATCAAATATTGCTAGATCCGGACTAATCGTGGATCACTGGTACAACTGGGCTAGTGCCCACAAAAAGATGCCCAAGATACATGAGTTCATTTATTTTACGGTTTTAATATTGTTTTTAGTTTGAAATACATAAATTTGGTGTCACCATTATCGATTCAGTGTTGTAGAGCTTATGATGATCTTAATCCCGTCCTGTCGTCATCAAGCACTCGATCATAATATTGCAATTTATAGTCATTACTATTTTTTACGGTTTTAATATTGTTTTTAGTTTGAAATACATAAATTTGGTGACACCATTATCGATTCAGTGTTGTAGAGCTTATGATGATCTTAATCCCGTCCTGTCGTCATCAAGCACTCGATCATAATATTGCAATTTATAGTCATTACTATTTTTCTAGTCTTCTAAACAAAAAATGACATTGGGTTAGGTCTTATCTCCGCAAAATGCCACTTGGTTTGAAACACCATAATTTTTATACGGAATTACATACAGTATATATTGAGGAACTGCAATCCGATTACAATACAGGGGCCTATTTCACGAAATTTTAACTAAGATAAGATCCCAATTTTAGTAATTTGATTGGATAATATTAGATTGATTTTAGTGCTTAACCAATCAAAATTGAAGTATCTACTAAAATTGGATTTTATCTTAAAAGTTAAAATTTCGTGAAACAGGGCCCAGATCTATATTTCGTTTCATATTTTATACATTCAATGGCCTACACTACAGTCAGATCTGACCGGGTGTACTGGAAGGCCGTGTCAGGGGTCGGGCGGGAGGCTTTTGACCCTATGACGTCAGGTATTTATTAATCAATCAGCGTTGATGTTTATAACGGTTTACCCACAGTTCCGTGACACTAAGAAGTTGCCACAACAGACCGTTTCATTTGCCAATCTCTCATCTCAACCAAAGCGCCGGTAATATTATAACTCTTCCAGATCCCATATTTTAAACTATAAAAAACGAGCGAAAAAGGGTCTGCGTTTTAATCATATATGAGGAACAGCAACCTGTTTAGGGGCACTAAATTAAGCCCTGGTGACATCAGATATCTTCTGTCACGTACTTAGGTTGTGAGTTATTCTAAAAGGGAATATATTTTCTAGCGCTTTGCACAGTTTTGTTGTTTTCCCCTTTCAACCAGAAAAATAACATTTTGTTTTTTCTCCGCAAAATGACACTTGGCTTATTTCGTGAGAACAATTACATTTGAAAAGATAGCCCTGTATATGTTGAATTATACATATATTAGGGGCACTGATATGGAGGCTCTAAATAGGGCCCTGGTGTTATCAAATATCTATTTTTATATACTCATATAGTGCGTCACTTGTGGGGGAATAAATTCCACCAGCGACTTAAACATTTTGTTTTTTGCGTCTCAACCACAAAAAAATTTAGTTTTTTCCCGCAAAATTTAATTTGAAACTGAGTATTACATTACAATGATAATATATCTTTTGCACACGTTTTGTGTGGTTCTTTTTCGTCTTTAATTTCCTATTTAAATATCTTCCTCCGAAATGCTTCCTAATGACAACTTGTTGTAATGAGCACTCGAAGATTGATTAAGCCACTTGAAAATAAAACTTCCAAAATTATAACGGCTACCGCAGGCCTCAGTCGATATTAAAACGACTTTGCCGGAAACAGATAATTATATATTTTTTTTGTGACCAATTATCCCGCACGTGCCAGTATATTATATATCTAATTTTAGACTTTATCCCAACAAAAGGTTATAGTACACTCAACAAAAGGTTATCACCAGAGTTAAAAGTCCAGAAAGCTTTGAAATGTTTTTTATATTGATAGGAAACAGAAGGTTATGCAGGAGTTTTTAAAACTGAAATTAAGTGGTAGTTTTTAGATGGCACGTAACCATAAGATTATCGTTTGTTGATCTACTAAGATACCAACTTTTTCTTTTTCGTGCTGAACAAAATAAGACAGCCAGGAAACATTAAGACCGATTATTTCCTAAATTTGTTTTTCCCAGCGCTTTTATCTGATGATTATCTCATTTTGAGTTTTCGTCTACAATTATATTACAATTGGTTTTAGTGGGGTTTGCTTCGAGTACCATAGATTTTCTGATAATTATTTAATGTGTTGTTACTCTTAATCAGATTTTAGTGTAAAGTAAAAAATATGTGACATCTCTTGTTGATTGCCCGGACGATTTAACTGGTGTGTTTCGTTGATATGTTTGTTATATTGATGTGATAATATCCGTTTGTAATACAGCACTTGTCACGCTCAAAATAACCACAGTATTGTCTCTTTAAATAAAATTAGTTTAGAGGAGTGGTTCTCAACCTTTTTTGCCAACAGCACACCTTGGGACACATGAAAAAATAGCGGCACACCTGGCTAAATATATATGAAAAATATTTGAATTTTGCAAAGTAAAAACATGGCAAGTCATAGACGACATACCATCGTAGACACAGACTAGTCATAGAGACATCGACTGACTCAAACTAAATAAAGAAAACAGCTTAGGACAATGTGGGTTTTTTTCATTTTCTTAGTGTGCCGTTCAAAATTTCTCGGCACACTTGGGAAGTTTTTGCGGCACACTGGTTGAGAACCACTGGTTTAGAGTGAAAATAGCCACAGTATTGCCTCTTTTAGGCCGTTTGTCCTTATTTAGAGTGAAAATAACCACAGTCGTTTGGTCTCTTTTAAAGTGAAAATAACCACAGCCTTTTTGGTCTCTTTTAGAGTGCAAATAACCACAGAACAATTCTTTAAGTGAGAACAATCACAGTATTATCTCTTTTGGGTAAAAATAGGACAATATTGTGTAACTAGACAATAAAGGAAGAAAATCAGACAGTTGTCGTAAAATTATGAATAATATGTCATGAAATATTAACTATTAAAATGAGGCGTATATATACCCTTGATGTATTGAGATGATATTGACGTCATGTGACGTCACTGTAAACGTTATCTTATTATCAATATCTTGTTACTATTTTTACATCATTTCGGGTACAAAGAAATTGGTGTAAAATGTCAGTATGTTCATGAAATGAAGTGGGGGTTTAACGTCCTACTTTCTTCCACAAACTGGTCTGATGAAAACTGATAGACATCATGCCTACTGCTAAGGTTTCTTTTATGTGAAGGGAGTGTCGAATGCGTGCTGTGTCAAACAGCTTGTCATTGAGTCAACTGGCGTGGTTTCGAATTATTGGAATAAAATGAAACCATATGTTAGTCCCGAAATTACCTAGTTTGGACGTTTAACCCCATCTCGCTCTCGCTCTCTTTCTCGCTTATGTGACCGTCAACATGTACACTGGGCTGCGACTGTTCGCCATCGGACTAGAGGTTTCCCCTATCAGAACTTCCGCCTCCACGAGGGGAACCTGTCTGGGAATTCCCGAAGAAGTTTTCCTGTCCATACCAAAATTGGACACATGACTGTCCGGTTAGCGAGTCAGCGCTTTACTCATTGAACTACCGTCGCTTTCTCACCGAACCACCGCGACGCCCTTTCTCATTGCGCTATATGTTTATAAACCAGTGATTGTTTTCCATATATATAAATTGTGTTGTGTTTTGTTGGGGGTTTTATTTGTGAATTTTAGGGTTACTATATAAGGGAGTTCTGTTGTTGCCTTAGGATTGTTCACAAAGTTATTGCTTTAATTCGGTGCTATGTTCTATTATTTTACTTGTTCCATGTACAGTAAGCCGCGACCGTATTTTGTCTATTACCCGATCGAGATGCCCATATCATTTCAAATATCATGCAACAGCACTATCGACAGCTTAAACAATTAATTTCTGTTTTACGAATTTTATTCCCGAAACGCAAATCCAGACAGACACGTCTACCGCCAAGACCCCAGGAGACTTCCACACGATTTTAATTGCCCAAAAACACCCACTTGCACAGCTAACACTTTTAGCAGACACTTTTCTAGCGTGTTCTTTGCCAGATTTATCGCTTTTAACAAGAGTTTTAAAATTCCACAAAACGTTTGAGTTAATTTAATGAAATGTTTTAAAAGGGTATTTGAGTGTTGTTTAACAATCTTAAACGACAAGATTCCAGATATAATCTCGCTGTTTGTTGTTTTTATCTTTTTGAACTGGACATGTTGAAATGTTTACATCTAATAAAAACTAGTCGAGTTTAATTTTTGATTGTTATCTGTAGAGAGGGATAGAGGGGTAGAGAGCAGGGGCGGATCCAGAGGAGGGGGGTCCAAACCCCACCCTGCTCAGCTGCATAAAAAAAGAATGCCTTGTATCAATGAAATTACATCACAAAGTGATCCTACATCAGTATAAAACGATTTCTCTGTTTAAAAAGCTCAATTTGTATGTATTCCTATGTAATTTAGAGACAATGATGGCAAACTCCCTCCTGCAACAATTCCTGGATCCGTCCCTGGAGAGAGATAAATAGAGGGGGAGAGATTGAACCATATTGTTAACGCGTTCACGTGACATCAAATGGCGTGGTTTCGATTTCCCGATTGTGCGTGAGAACCATATCGTTAACGCGTGCGCATCAAATGGTCCCTACGCGCTAGCGAATTATTGTAATAAATTTCAACCATAAGTTAGTCCCCCCCCTCTCTCTCCTCTCTCTCTCCAAGTAGGTGGTCGTCAGATGAAAAGAAACAGGAGTTATATTAGTATTTATATAAGAGAAATACCAGCCGTTACAGGTGCGTGTCACTGATATCAGTAATGACTGATGCTTCCATATCATCACTGAGTGAAGTTCCCTTATATTGACTCACTACGTAAAAGATTATCTACAATAAAATAAAAACTTCTACAGAATTTAAATTAGATTATAACTGACTTACGACGTGAAAGATTATATACCTAAGAAAATAAACAATTAATCTGACCAGTCTGATTAAAACACAGATCCTATTACGTTTCGTTTTTATAGTTCAAAATTTAGTTTTACTTGTCTTTACTACACTAGGGTCTGGAAGAGTTGTTATCCTTGACGTGTTTTGGATGGCGTGAAGGATTAGCCAATGAAACGGTCTGTGATGGCGACTGCTTGGGTTAACTGCGGGTTAACCATTACAAACGTCAACGCTGATTGATTAATCGATGTCGCTCGTTTGACCCTTGACGTGAACTCCCACTATAACTCGTCAGATCTTCATGTAATGTAGGCCATCGAAAGTATTAAAAAACCGAAACGAAATATAGAATGTAGGCCATCGAAAGTATTAAAAAACCGAAACGAATGTAGGCCATCGAAAGTATTAAAAAACCGAAACGAAATATAGAATGTAGGCCATCGAAAGTATTAAAAACCCGAAACGAAATATAGAATGTAGGCCATCGAAAGTATTAAAAAACCGAAACGAAATATAGAATGTAGGCCATCGAAAGTATCAAAAAAAACGAAACGAAATATAGATCTGGGTCCTGTTTCTCGAAATCTTATCTAAAGATAAAATCCAAATTTTAGTAAATACTTCAATTTTGATTGGCTAAGCTCTAAAATTAATCTAATATTATCCAATCAAATTACTAAAATTCGGATTTTATCTTCGTTAAAATTTCGGGAATCAGGCCCCTGTATATTAATCCGTTGTAATCTGACTTAATTATAGCAAAATTTGGAGACATTTTATTACTGAATAATTGCTGAGATGATGTAAATGTTTCGTTACAAAGATAGACTTCGATTTGGTTCGATTCCATTGATATAAGTCTCTATTTTGACCATTTTTTTAATTCCTTAATTGTTAATTTTCAGTGTTTTCTGTAAATCAAACCGAATTATCGTCCTTATTTTTTTTTTAATTTGAACTTAATGACGTCAACTGACAGACTATAGCCGTTAACGAATGCCATTAAGCAGACTACATCTGTTACACCGATCGTATCATTGCCAAGGGTTTTTTTCTGTTTTATTGCGAGTGTTCATTTTCATTTTAAATTAAGCCTGTATCATAAGGTAAACGCTTTTTTCCGTCCACCGGAGCCTGGTCTTATGACGTCATATGTGGATTGTGGGTTAGGATAAGGGTTAGGCTTGGCCCAGGGTTAGGGCTAGCCCTGTCTACATCTCGAGACTGTGACGAAATCTGCAGGCCACAGCCCTTATCCTAACCCTTATCCTAACCCACAATCCACATATGACGTCATAAGACCAGGCTCCGGTGGACGGTAAAAAACGCTTACTGTATCATAACAGGCCCGGGAGTGTACAGGGCAGTGGATGCTTACGACTGTCCCTGGATCCGTTCACGTGATTTGTCTGTGTAATTTGTGTGTCCATTGTCCGTAGGATTACTAATTGGTTCTGTTTGTGTGAAGTGTGATCCTTCTGTAATTACCGACAGAATGGCCTGGTTCGAATCCCATGTGGCACAAATCTCTCTCTATCTTAGCAATCTATACACGACATGGCTTTGTGACGGTTTTACATACAGATGTAAAAAGAAAATGTTTAAATAGCGTAAAATTACATTCATTGTAACATTTGTCGGGGTTTTCATACCATTTTGGAATTATTAATGCACAATGCGTTTGCTTTTTTGTTTCAAATACTTTTCTTAGGGCTGAGCTAGCTTGACATTGGTAACAGCCGTCTAATTGACTTCTGGAAAATTTAAATATAAAATCTTACATGTGGTAGTTTGGCCTAAAACATGTTCTAAAAACCGTTAAAGCATAAAATTAGATTAAATGAAATGTTAAGAGTAGCTAAAACCTTAGATATAATCTCCATATCACCATTTACCCCATGTAAGCTGTATGACGTAGTCCTACAATATGTTCTCAAAACCGTTAAACCATAAAACCAAATTTAATGAAATGTTAAGACCCTGTCTACAGCCTTTTGTATTTTATAAATCACCTTACTCCATGTAACATGGAAAACTTTACAACATGTGAGAATATATGTATTATTTAAATTCCGGCGAAGCAGAGATCCTGACCTGTGCTCTAAGTTATCCCTCATCCTCTATTCTCGTAACAGCTGCAGTAATTTTATATCTGAAAAAATGTAAATCCCCGTATTAAAACTCAATCGTGTTTATAATCTTTGAATAATTCGCTGTTGGTGGTTTTCAGGGGGAACGGTTTTGATTCATGTAAATTAACTTATTATTTAACCCAAACATAGCACGTTATTTGATGCGTAATTAACTCTCAATGTAACAACTTAGGAGATAATTTGATTCAAATTTAACCTATAAAAAAAACGGTAATGTTACGAAATTGGTTAAGCTCTGCTTAATATATTTAAATAATAATGTAACATTTTTTTTCATTTAAGATTATATCTTAAGAAGTCATTCAAACTAATGAACAGTATTTTTGTGATAGTTTTTTTCTGTCGTCTTTGTCCATCCGTCTGCCGTGAACAGTTTCTACAGACCATAATAAGATTTATCTTCCGATCTAAAATTTTTTTTGTATTTTTGTACATAAATGAGGAAAAGAGTCATATTGAACTCTAGATTACCTTGTGAACGCCCTTGTAACAAAATAAAATGTGTGATTCGTTCTGCATAAAATTAATCTGATTAAAACACAGATCCTATTTCGTTTCGTTTTTTTAGAGTTCAAAATTTTGTTTTACTTGTCTTTACTACACTAGGATCTGGAGGAGTTGTTATATTACCGGCGTTTTGGTTGAAGTTTTATTTTGTATACTATATAATAATAATATTGTCATTTATAAAGCGCGTTAATACTGAAGAAATCAGTTTCTAAGGCGCTGTTGGTTTTTATATTCACTGATTATTTACAGATCAGGGTTTTGAAATAAGAATGTTTTAAGTTGAGATTTAGAATAGCCCACAGATGGTAATTATTTCATTATCAGTGACGATAGGAATTATAAGATTTTTTTGAAACCATACAAATCTAAAAAATATCGTAATTGTCATGTTCCATGCAGAATAGTCTTTTGATGGGGTTGGTAGTGTACCTTGATTTGCTCTCAGATCTAGATTACCAGAATAACCAAAACAATATCATCAGTAAGAATGATTTCTAATACAAAGCTAGCACTGATTGCAGAACAGATTAGACACCTGTAACTTGCAAAATGTTGAAAGGAAAGGGGAGTGTGGTCCACAAGACCCCTGGTAACCGACAACGTAATACTCGAAGTTTCTTGTCAAATGATGAATGTTGCCACTGCCTCACATCCATTCTATTTACAGCATTATGCTCGAAATTAAGTAGATGACAGTGTATAAAATTCTCGCTAGACAATTATGAACCAATTTCTCACAAACGTTAAGTATATGGTCGTGGGGTCCAAAAATACCCTTTGTATACGCACAAGGGTTAATCAATCAGCACTGACGTTTCTAGTAATTTACTCTCAGTTCCATGCAGAGCACGCCAAGAAGTCGCAGTAACAAATGGTTTCATTGGCTTATTCCTCAAATGGAATATAACAACTCTTCCAGATCCTAGTGTAGTAAAGACAAGTAAAATGAAATTTGAACTATAAAGAAGAAACGAAATAGGATCTGTATTCTAATCGGATTGACGATTTATAAAATAACAACATCATGGAAATCTTTTTTTTTTAAAAAAAAAGTCGAAAATGTGTAATTTGATGAGAGCAATGTTGAACTTTTGGGACACCTCATCTCCCTTGTTAATGAGTTTGAAATAAAAAGACACATTTCTTTCATAAAAGTCGAAACGGTGTAATTTGATTTTATCGTTTTAAGTTTTTCAGCCATCCCCCATTCATGTTTGTGAGTTTTTAAATTTCATTAAAGGTATCTGTTACAAACAGGAGAAGTTTTATCAATTAAAGTTTTTAAGTGTTGTATTCTGTACCGATTCTGAATAACATTCATAACATTTTATGCTTTGATTTTAGTGTCAGCATACACAAAGAACATTTTTATATGATAATTATTATGGTAATTTCTGAAAGATTAACAATAGGCATAGCGCACTCTATCGAATATGACTCAGATCCTGTTTCAAAAAGCATTGAAAGGATATCCGTTCTCCAGATGCAGAAATGACATCCCCAGCAAGTACGACCATTGCCTAGCCAACATTTGAATTCCGTGGATAATCACTTGGGCTCTGTTCAATGACATCCTCGCTCAGTACGACCAATGTCAAGCCAACGGCCTAATTCCGTGTATAACCACAGCGACTCCTTAATTAAGGCGCTAGCTGACTGTGAAAGTTACACGGGTTTTTCCGACGTGGTTTCATCTTGTCAGTTTTGCTGGACGAAGAGTCTAGCAGGGCATAGCGTCTAAATGAACCAAATGAACCAAATGAACCACTGACAGTTGGAATTTCGAAATGAAGCCGTAGCGCAGCGGCTCGTCTGAAAAATGTGCCTGATGGGTTATACCCATCTTCTTGTACCCGAATGGGTCTGACAACGACGAGGCGGTTAAACCCGGATTCATTCTATTTATTGATTTGCTCACGTTACCATCCCAATTATAGCAACGCTCATGACACTGACACGTTGTATGTATTGGATCAACGCAACATTTTTCTGTTGAACTTACTAATAAAAACTTTGAAGTACGCTTCTTCCAAACACAAAGGGGGGTTGGGATGGCCTAGTAGCCTAGAGTGCCGCGCTTCGACCTCTAGCTGGCCGGTCACCTCTGGCTTGCGGCTGTGGTTTCGAGCCCTGGTGTGAGCGTATGTGGCATGGAGATAGGGGCGCCTTCTCAACCTCGTGGGTTTCCTCCGGGCACTCCGGTTTCCTCCCACTGCTAAAGACCCCTACGCGCAAGCGAATTATTGAAATAAAATTAAACCATATGTTAGTCCCGAAATGACCTCTCTCTCTCTCTCAAAACACAAATCGCTACAAATAATACGCTATGCTGTGTTAGTTGATTTTGGTTAACAAAAATTAGGCACATTTTTTGTATTTATTGGATGCATTGCATTATGTTAAACTTAAAGCAGAATAAATGTCAAGTGTTTATGGGTTTGTGTGAATTAATATTATACTGTAACACAGCTAGTTAATTCTTAGAGAGGTGAATGACCTCGGATTCCCTTTCCCCGATAGATACAGGTTCGTACTCGAATCAAGTTCTAGGTCTTCTCGATCAAGCATTACCCATAATTAAAGAATAAGACGTACCCGATGGGTTTTTGTTTTAGTGAATCGAGTAAATTTGTTTTAAGATTGTGAGCTGAAATTCATTGTTGAAAATTTCAATTGGCATTTGATAGTTTTGATGACAATTTCTAATTTCTCATAGAAATAGACAGAGAGAAAGAAATGGGGTTTAACGTCCACTCGACACAAACTAGGTCATTTCTGAACTAACATATAGTTCAATTTTATTCAATAATTTGCTTGCGCGCAGGTGTTTTTTGCAGTGAAGGATCGGGAGAAAACAGACTAGGTTGGACAGGCAGCCCTAGTTTTTGTCAAGTTCATGCGTGGAATCGAAGCCACGCCAGTTCACTCAATGTCAGACCATATCATACAAAGCACACACCCCCTCCCCCGATGAGAAATGGAGGAAACTTGTTATACGAATATGGATGTATAATTATCGATATTAATTATTTCATATTTCTGGTTTTAAGACTTTTGATTGTCGTTGATGGTGGTTATTGCATTTGTCTGTTGACAAAACCGAAAACACAAATACCTCGACTCCTGTCCAATGTCTATCCTGACGAAAGACAAATTGTTTCGGTTTTTATTTTTTTCCCCAGCATCTTGCATCTGGTGATTTCATGTACTTCGAGTTGTGCTACTAGTTCAGCATCATAGATCTAAAAATAAAAACAATAAATTCCAAAGAATTAGAAAGATAAAGGCCAGGTGGAGATGTTAAAAGAAACAGACTTCGGCATGCAATTTAAACAGAAAAAATTAAAACACCACAACACATTTAAGTCATGACATCCGTGGCCATCTGGTATGTGATGCAATGTGCTGTTTACGAAATGAATTTTGAATTCACTTGCGATCATTAAAGGGACATAAGATAAGATTAGATAAAGCGCTGACAGTTCTCGCTATAATAGTAAAAAAATAGAGAACAATGACAAGAGAATAGGCTGCAAATTTCAGTCAAATTGATTCACTCTAATCCTAGATATCAGCGATTCAATTTTAGGCAAGCATCGATCGGTATAAATTAGGGTTGGATGTTGCGGTAGTCTCGATTATCCAGTTTGACGGAAGAAAGTCTCGATTATCCATTTTGACGCTTATTTCATCCCACTCGGCAAATCTCGACAGATTCCGGAACGTTCCGGAACCTACATCTAGTCTCGGCTGTATGACAGTAAGTGATATGTACCTACGCCCATACATTTGCGATGCGGCTACCGGTTTACTTTAACAGAAAAACTTGACGCTATTACAAGCAAACAAGACACCATGGGCGCAGCCATGTTTCATCCGGGACCTTTAAAGTAGTTCCAAGACATTATGGTCGCAGCCATGTTTCATCCGGGACCTTTAAAGTAGTTCCATTATGGCGGAATTCGTCATACATCCGAGACTAGATGCCGAGTGCTTTCATCCATCACAAAACATATTCAAATCCACCATATATCGCAAGCTAGCGATTGAATGTAAATCAGTTTATATACAGTCATAATACATTATTACATGATTTGCGACCCATTGTGTCCATCGCCGATGGGTTGCATCGCCGAATGTTTAGCATGTTCCCGCTGTATCATAAGGTCTGTCATTGAGTCTAAAATTCTGGAAGCCAAAATTTAAAGAATTAGCTCCTTTAATCTTAATCCTATTTATTAATACCAATGTACATAATTAAAATTACCAACACATAAATTTAATGAGGATATTATAATTCCCCTGACGTCAGTGGAATGGTATTAAAGGGATATTAGATATTAATTTAATTGAAACACTACTCAGCTCTATTAAAAATTTTAATAAACTGTAATTGAAGCTCTTCTAGTATCTTTTAAAATGGTTTATTTAATCAAAGAAAACATGGATGTTTTAAGTTTTGTGTAAACGATATCCTCCCGCCGTATATTACACTGTTACGTTTGGGAAGTCATTTCCCCCAATTTACCAGCGGATGGTGGCTATATAAGTAGTTTTTGAAATATGATTCACTTGCTATGTATTATACTTGTAACGTCCGATTAATTATTTTATTATGGACAGCATGATTTAATTATAGAGACATGAAAAAAGAAAAAGAAAACCCAAAACATTCTGGAATATAAAACAAGCGCTCGATACGCATGCAAGATACGCATGAAAATTAAAAAACAACAAAAAATTCTTGAATATAAAGCAAACTCTGGCTATGCAAGATAAGCCCACTTTTAGCAAGGGAAGGACAGAGAACGTTCTCAAACAAAGAACCGATTTTTGTACACTCAGGGGCCATAATCGAGGGAAGTAACGGTTCGATATACGTGAATATTTACAGAAACCGACAATAAAAATATGTCGAGGTAAAAATTGTGACCTTTAGAGGGTCCACAGTCTTGGTATTACATTCTATTACACTATTTGAATATGAGCTGACAATTTGTTAGGCCGTTTCGGCCAGATTTTCACGGAATTCAAACTCGATTGTCATTAGCATGTACCCGTGATATATTTAAGTGTTTTATGAAAATCGGATCGAAATTGGGCCCACAAGCTATAAACTTGATTTTTGCTTTTTCGAACAATCAGGGGCCGTAATGTACAAAGTTTCAATCCCATGAAAAGTGGGCGTCTAAAAAGGCACTTTTATTATGATTATCTGACGAAATGTCATGTAATGCTTATGACATATTAATTTATTATAACCCCCATGGATAGAAAGTAATCCCCAATATTGCCTGTCTCGTGAACATGCCAATAGTATGATTAATATTTTTATTTACCTTTGTTTTATTTCTTATATTAATTCTTATTTGTGTGAACACTTGATCTCGCCAGGGGCGGATCCAGGAATTTTTGCAGGAGGGGGTTTGCCAGGTTTCTGTTACGGAAATCTGCCATCGTCGTCTCTAAATTACATAGGCATACATACAGATTGAGCTTTTTAAACAGAGAAATAATTTTTATTCTGATGTAGGATCACTTTGTGATGTAATTTCATTAACGCAAGGCATTATTTTTTTATGTAGCTGAGCAGAGGGGGGATTGGACCCCCCCAACCCCCCCTCTGGATCCGCGCCTGCTCGCCAAGTGATTAGAAGTAATTCCATATAGATATGTGATTGTACTTGATATGTCAGTCATTTAGGTCCATCCGACCAAGTAGCCCTAGGTACTAGTAGGTTATCCGCGGTCCATAAGTGTATGTAAATGTAGATAAATAATATAATAAGTTTCCAGTATTAAAGTTTTGAATAGTCTTTTAATATCTGACGGATCTCACAAAAATGTCGAGTGGACGTTCTCTCTCTCTCTCTCTCTCTACCTGCTGGTAAGAGAGCCAGTGCCTTAATCATTGAGATACCGTAGTCGATCCCGTGGGATAACGAAGACTCAAGCACGGTAGATAATGTACAATAACGGTGTATTTAAAGACGCAATGAACCCTGCAAATTATGTCTTATCTTAATCTCAAATATTTCTGTAAAATATACTAAACGATTTTGTAAATGCTGGATTTAAATCCAATAATCTTTTTTTTTTTATTAAATTACATGTTTCCTTTTAAACTGATAAACTAATGCCTTTTGATTTAATTTTTTTAAAAACTGAATTCATTAGAAATTATACAAAGTATGTTTTAATGTCATTCTATGTAATTTTGAGAAATCTCCTGTTGAGAGGATTGGCTTCTGGGATTGTTAAATCTATTTGAAATTGATTAATTCCATTTGATACGAAATGTTTTAAGACGCCATCTGGTGGTATCTGTTTTACACATAGTGTTTTATAAATTGATGAGATAGTTTGTCAACGGGAGACAACTGTGAATCATGTAATTTGATAAGAAGATAATGAAATAAGTACAGAACATGGTTATTGTTTTATGGGGACGTGACTTTAAAAGAGATATCTCTTAGATTTATTAATAAAGGATTTTATCGGATGGGGAGAGTCTTGCTTTACACCCACATGACATAATTAGGTTATTTATGGACCAGCTCGAAAGATTTTATCAGTTGGTTGATAATGGAGAACCGGAAAGGTTTCGCGGGATTTTCCAGCGTGAGCTTCCATTGCAAGTGACGCAGGAAGGAGCATTGACGTCATATATAGATATAACGTCAAAAAGAAAACGAGGTTCGCGTACTTCTTTGGGTAAACGTTTTTTTCCGTCCACCGGAGCCTGGTCTTATGACGTCATATGTGGATTGTGGGTTAGGATAAGGGTTAGGCTTGGCCCAGGGTTAGGGTTAGGGCTAGCCCTGTCTACATCTCGAGACTGTGACGAAATCTGCAGGCCACAACCCTTATCCTAACCCTTATCCTAACCCACAATCCAAATATGACGTCATAAGACCAGGCTCCGGTGGACGGTAAAAAACGCTTACCACTTCTTTGTGTGCATGTTAAAGAACCATTAACAGCTGGAGTTCCAAACGAGGCTGTAGCGCAACTGCCCCACCCGATTCCCTTCACCCCAGAAACTTGCAAAATAATAATGTATATTTGTAATGCGCTTAATAATCCATGTATATACACATAAACAATCTGTTTCTAATCTGGATAAAAACTGAAGTGAAGTTGTAGTTGTTGGGTTATACCTCTCTTCACTATCCCGATGGGTACAGAAAAGTCTGACTTTAAACACGGTTTTATTTTATTTGTGTCAATTTGAAAACACGTGTTTGATTTATTTATGTTTTTAATGATGTTTGTATTTATATAATTTATCTGTTAAACGACTTGATATTATTTTCGAGTGAAGCAAATTGGAGGAAATTGATGTAAATTTTATCTGATCTCGATACGAGTTGTTAAATATAACTGCTGAAGTCTGATAAGAGCGAGGTAGCAAGGTCAGAGTTATCTCCCACTTCGATAAGCGCGAGGTGGTAGGGTCAGAGTTATCTCCCGCAACGATACGCACAGCCTATAAACAACTCTTATTTTAATGGCGTTGCTCTTTTTTAAAAGTGTTTTTTAGATATGAAATATTGATGATTAACGGGAAATAAATGAAAACCATTAATGTTTTATTACGTTCATTAAGAGACGCAATAGATTTAAAGATAAATAAAAATGATATAAGCTAATGAGGGAGATTGGAGTGAACTGAGCCGAGTGAGGCTCCCAAGTGTATAGAATGCACCCACCGGTCATACCTGCTTTACCGTACAATGTTTGTTTTATAAGCGTGGGGGTCGGGTGTTCGATCCTTGCATTGGCCGAGAAAATTTATCCCGATTTTCCGGCGTGATTTCCCCTTGTCGGCGATGCAGGACGGAGGGCCTGACAAGAATAGCTGTTTAGTCGTACGGATTGGACGGAAAACACATGTCGCTTGTACACATTGGCGTGTACGTTAAATATCCCTTGGCGGTTGGAATTCGATATAAGAGTAGGTCGTAGCCATTTTTCTCAATGACAGATTTTATGATCTTACTGATTTGGATTTTTTTCTTTGACGTATAATGTAGTCCGATATGCGAATGAAACTTTCATAATTATTTATTTTAATTTTTTCAGGTGGTCTTCTGATTTATTCGCCGGAAACACAGAATGCACGGACACCGAAATGTATTCATACGTCAGTGAGAACTACTTTATTGGTGAAGAATATGACGTAACAGCCACCATCTTTACACAGATCTTTGACGTCATGAATGTATATGTCACTGATGTTAAACAGTGTGCAGCCATTGATGATCGAGTCAATACGGGATAAAAGAGAAATTAGACTAATGATTTTGCTATTTTACGAACCTTCTTGGGATTTTAAAATATTGTCGATTGTATATAACAGAGAACTATTTATCTATTGACGATGAACACGAAACATACCGCCTTCTGGGGTTTTGATATTAAATGTAATCTGGTACTAAACGTACGCTTGTAAATTATTTCTTTGTGTAAAACATAACTAGAATACTATACAGTCGGGCTTCACTATTGGGCTGGTACTCGACCTAAAGGGGGTAATGTCACGCGTTATAGAAGGGTGGCCTTATAACACAGCGAGGCGCCGTGCTTCCTTTGCCTTATACCGCAACCCACCCGTACGTCGATGACATCCCACCATGTGCAATATATATTGAGAAACAGAATTTATACCAGTAGCATTAATATCGCTTAAGCCACCTTAGAATCTATCCACCATTTTTGTTAACAGTATAATTTACTTTAAGATAAAGCGGATGTTCACCGTGCCGTGTCTATTATACTGTTCGTGTTAGTGACAAACAGATTCTAAAACCCAGCCCAAACAATAATGTTTAATCAAACCATATTATAATATTACCAACCATTTAATTTGTAACATAATTATGTATCCAAATTATTTTTTGTGTGAGTGGTAGACATATTCTAAAACCTAACCTATGTGAACTCATCAAACATGAAGGGCTATATTTATGTGTTCAAGACACCCTGTCTCGAGCACCACAACTGTACAAACTTTTGTTTTTAACATTATAATATACCTAAAGTAACCTGAATTTTTACTAAAACTACGATTACCCATGTGAAATTCTAAAAATAACTAGTGACATTCAGGTGTTCGTGTGAGAATAAGCATATACTGCCCCTAACACAACAACTGTCCATTCTCACATCTTCAACAACTTTTGCAACCTTTTATATTTTTTGTAATTGTATATTTGACATTTAATGTTGTTTATTTTAAATTTGCATTATGTAAGACGTACTTCTTGTGATATTTCTAAAGTATCCAATGACAAATGGATATATGTTTAAAGTGATAGCGTTTTGAAGAATAGATCGTTTATCATCGTAGCAAAGGTAATTGACAATCGAGACTAAATTAAAATTATTAAATGTGGATCGTGTTTCAATTCAATTACATCTCGACCAGAGGTTGTATTATAGGCTTGACATGTGAATAAATGCCTACATAATTATCCATTTGACGTTTGAAACCACAGCAAAGGCCTGCAATAGGCAACTTTAGCTTTTACATAATGCATTTTTAATTCTCCGCATGACCCGAATCTCAAAATTTAATCAAATATCGTCTCAGTCAGCAGCCCGACGAATTGTAAATGTTCGACGGACTTTAAAATGTAAATCAGGCGATCTCTTGTTATCTTATAGTCGATTTATGATCGACGAATTATATACATTTTTAAAAATTGTGGCAGTTGTTTTTTAATGCAGTTTGGTCCGCTTGATAACTCTGTTCTGTTATCTATTTTGATTTGGTTTTCTTGATTAAATATTAATGCAAAATAGCGCATCGAAACTTTTATGAATGACGACACAGGTGATGTCTATATAATATGTACTATATACTTACTTTACTAGGGACCGGGTATCATTTAGATTTGATGACAAAAGGAAAGAAACTGAACTTACCATATTCAATTAATAGATTGCCATGCAGAAAGTGTTAAATACCGCCCAGTTTGTGCCACTGTTTAGTTTGACATCGGTTGTCTAGTATATGAATTAAACTAAATGGTTATAAACTGAATGACCAATATCAAAACTAAACTAAATGGTCATAAAATAGATGACCGATTGTCAAAACTAAACGGTTATTCTTAAGCTAAACGGTAGCATAAACTGGGCGTTATTTGCTGAATTTTGATGGTATTTAAGACTTTCTGGACAGCAATCTATTAACTGAATATGTGTATTAGATTATAGATGGTCAGTTCAGTTTCTTTCCTTTTTTCATCAAATCTGAATGATACCCGGCCCCTCGTGCATTTATATGTATAATGTAATATTTAATCATTAAATTCTGGGGTCAGAGTGGATCAATTTTTAGCAAATTCAATTTACTGTCAGCTCTTTATCAAATCTTCCATAATGTGTATTCAATATACCCCTTCTAGACTGTCATGTCAGTACAATATAAACTGTATACTTATTATGTTTGATAATGTAGTATATATTGTAATATACTGGGACAATCGATTGAACCTTCCGGAGTTAAATTCTCTCAATTCCAAAACTAGTGTCAATAACGTGAAAAGGAGAATTTCGTAGTACAACGCATGTGCCGACTGCATAAAAAATATCTCAACCAATCATGACGACTGAAACATATTTTTAATTAAAATACGTCACGATTCTATTTACACCACCTCAGTTATCGGGACTGACAGAACTGTGAGGGTCTGAATTCCGAGTCACTTGATTGCAATTGTGTCAATTCGGGACGTTCCGGACTGACAACTGTTTTAGTACACTTTCTAGACAGTCCTGTCACTACAATAAATACTATAAACTTATTATGTATATTAATGTATAACTAGATTTATTTGACGTACCTTTGAGAAAAGGGTAATAACTATTTAAATAATCAAGGGCCTTAATCATGAACATGTTGGTGGTATTCTTTTGCTCAGTTATCAATCTGGATTGAATTTTTTCACATTTTATGGATATCTGAGCTTGTTTTAAACCCTCCGCCATTTTGATTCAGCTTATCCCCTTTTAAGTGAAATTATAGAGGACTATTTCTTCTGAAGAAGGATCGCATCATGGAAACAACAACGAGACATCAATGAACGCTGACAAAACAGAAATATGGACGTTGTAAATGTTGAAAAGGCCGAAATACGGTCATGGTATAGACTTACCTGTTCATAAAGTAACCCTCACGCGCAAGCTGAACAGTTGTTTTAACAATGACGTCCCTCAAATCCACGTGTATCATCTACAACTTCAAACACAGGACCGGATCAATTTAATTTTAAACGACGCGTCTTAAAAATGATTAATTTGCTGTACCGGGGTAGATAAATCTTTTCAACTACCGTGTTAATCAATCATGGCCCATCGTGATTAAGGCCCTTTGTTCATGATTATATTTTATCTGGAGTTCAGGAAAAGTATTTATAATACGTGTAAACACCTTCACATTATTTTATTTACTTAGTCTAGAAATCCAAAATAGAATACCTATATAATGATAACATAAATAAATTGATATAACCAATTATCTCTTCTTGTGTTTTTATCTTTTGTTTCAAAGGAAGGTTCGGGGGATCACGGTGGCTAAGTGGGAAAGACGCTTGGTGTTCGATCCCTGCATTGGCCGAGAATGATCATCCAGATTTTCCGGCGTAGGTTTTCTCCTTGTCAGTGATGCAACTATCTAGTCGTTCGTATGCCCGTCTTCATTAGCCCAGGTTAGGAGTAGAACAGTTGGACGTATTTCATTTTTTTTAGAAAGGTTGGGTTTTGGTTTAACGAGGACGTGTTACATTATAAGGCCCGAAACCATTCATTAGCCTGGTTGCGAATGAAATGAAATGGGGTTTAACATCATACTTTTACGTGCAAACCAGTCAGTACACGGGGCCTCGGGTTTCCGTCCCATTCGAACGACAAGACAGCTGTTTTGTCAGGCCAACCCACCCCTTCCTATATCACACCAGCAAATCCCAATGCACTTTCACGGCCAATGCAGGGAACGAACACCCGACCTCCAGACTAGCGAGCCAGCCCCATTGAAACACTTCATTAGCCCGGTTGGTGCAGAAAAGAAAGTTGTTAAGCTTCATTTCATTTCAATTGATTTCCAGTGCATAAAAGTTAGAAATTGGTGATTACAGTTAAAACAAAAATATGTTATTTATAGGAGAAATACATCATAATAAATTTAAAAAGGTGTTGAACTTTAGACAGTTGATTGTCGATTAACTCAATTATAATGTATATAAACTGTCATCGCGTGGCGCCATATTATATCATTATGTTAAATATCGAATCCAGCTATTTGTGAAAATGACGTCATATCATAATTACAAGCTCCATGCAGCCTCAGGGGCTCACTAAATAAGACGTTGGCTCATTAAACCGGATGTTCCAAGTTTCAATCCAGATATTGGCCGCGGATGTTTCTACACGTAAAATAAGGCTCAACGGTTGGTATTCGAAACAGTTGGCGCATTGACCCGGAGGTTCGATCAAGGTGTTGACTGCGAAAGTTCCTTCGAGATTTTCCGACGTGGTATAGAACGCGGTACACGTCAAAAAAACCCTGACAGTTGGTATTCGAAACAGTAGACTGTAGCTCCGCTATCCTAATTAAAAGGCCTTCGTACCATAAGTCGTTTGCCAGTCTTGGTTGCGTCACTGTCAAGGGGAAATAACACCGGCAAATAGGTTAGGGAGCAATCGCCTTACTCAAAGAACAACCACGACCAGAAAAAAAGGATATTGGCCATCACTGTACTCATTGAGCAATCATGGTTGGAAAACAGGTTATCGAACCATCGCCGTACTCACCGAGCCACCACGGCAGAATAGGATGACCACACTACACACAAATACAACACATAAATAAGACAAAACCGAGGACACAACACACAATCGAAGTTATAAACAAAACGTAGGCGATATATCAAATCAAGTCAATGGATCGGAGGGCCAGCAGTATGTGGCATCCACAATGAGGTTAACGTTACTTAAAAGTGTTCGCAATGTTAGATTGCATCATATGTGTTCGCGAGAGAGAGAGAGAGAGAGAGAGAGAGAGAGAGAAACGGGGTTTAACCACCACTCGACATAAACTAGGTCATTTCGGGACTAAAACATGGTTAATTCTATTTCACGAGAATGGGCAGACGATACTACTTGTCGCGTACAACCGGGGAATCGAAACGACGTCAGTTGACTCATGACAAACCATATGATACAGCCTGCACGTGCTAACCATTCGGCCATCCAAGCTCCCGGTATGTAATCGATATATTCGTGCATATGACGTAATATCCTGGATTTTTCTGATTCAGTATTTACCGATCTATAATATAGTCTACCTGGCAAGTTATTTGTTGACAGGCCTGGGGTCAAACCAAGTGGGTCTACATTTTTTATAGTGGAATATATATATATACTTATGATTCATGTGTCTGAATTGATAAATTGAGCCATATATAGACTTGTGACGACGACTCGTGGAAATGATCCATTCTAATTAATAGAGAAGTGTTGCTTCTTGATAAAGAGTAATGAAGCCTAGAGCTGAAAGCAGGAAGTGTATTATTGAAAGTCCAACAAAATATTTCTGCAAACGTTCCTTATTTGTCATCATCCTACATCTGCAATTAGCTTTTAGTGCGTCATGAAATCAAATGTATAGTGGTTGAGCTTCAGACTTTTCTGCTCCATCTGGGGAAATGAATACAGACCTTGCGTTATACGGGACCTATTCAATGGCTCTTTTACGCACATGCCAAGGTGTCCACGTGAAATCGGGTGGGTTTTTTTAGCTTGATCAGAACAACCAGATACTTTGCACAAATTAATTTATTTTTTACCATATTAATTTCTCACAAATTCTCGGTATTCATTAAGACACGTATATAATATATTTTATAACAGGAGAGGTCGGTATTTCGTACTACATGCAGTCGGTTACAGGGAGATAACTCTTTTGGACATGCTTAACTTGACCTCCAATCACTGAGAGAGAGAGAGAGTGCGAATGAGAAATGAAATGAAATGGTGTTTAATGGCACGTCAGCTCCAGTCAGTGAGAAAGAGAGAGAGAGATAGAGGTGGGAGGGAGTGAGAGGGAGGGAATTTAACGCCCACTCAACACAAACTATCCCATTTCGGGACTAATAGTTCAATTTTATTTCAATAATTTGCTTGCGAGTAGATCCCTTTAGCATTGGGAGGAAACCGGAGAACCTGGAGGAAACTAATGAGGTTAGACAGGCGACCCTACTCCTTGTCACGTACAGCTGGGGATTATTGAGTTAGGGGTTTAGTTTCTTTAATCCTAGCTAAACTAACGAGGATAAAAACTACGTCAATTTGTTCAGTGACAGACCTAATGATACAACGAGCGGACGCTGGCCATTATATCCCGCTACCCATGTCTACAAAACTTGTGTTCCTGATTACTATTCTCAATGAAGAACTTGCCATATGAGCGAACAATGTTACACAGGAACCGACGATGACTTCATCGAAGCCATCTTGGAATGGCGGCGTCATATCAAACAAAGAACAAGCATGCTACGCTTAATGTAGAACGTACTCGAATATTTCGAATCGTGGGATTTTTTCAAGGGTATCACATGAAGTAGAAGAAGGACAGGAATTACACAATGTGTGCTACCAGTTTCTGTTTTAAAAACAGTGGTCGATGGCAGCTGCATTCTCTCATTACGTAGAGAGTTCCATTCACACGGGTTTTGTTTCATTTAGCCATTGTGTATGATTGTTTTAAATATTTTAACAATAAACAAAGACATTGGCTCGCTAACATGGTGTCCTTGTGTTGACTGTAAAAGTTCATCCGGGTTCCCCGACTTGGTTCCACCCATGTCAATGGTGGTGGACGGGGGGTCTAGCAAGGAACAACGTTTCGGATGTAACGAATAACAATAGGACGGTAAATCACATTTCATTTCGCTGGTGTTCTTAATCGGCCATTACGTAACTGGTAATTCCGCGAATATAGATACACGATCCTTTAATTGACAACGTTTCATTTCCGGTCGGCTTAAAATGACGGTTATCCAGTTACACAAATTGATAGGCAGATAGATTAAAAACTAAATACGGAAATGAAAGACGTTATTATTGAAAGCCTACGAGGTTAACAAATCCACCATCCAACCGATACAATTAAGTTCCCTACTTCAAAAAAATAAAATGAAATGAAGAGGTGTTTCACGTCCTACTTTTCTGCACCGAAGAAGGGCATACTGAAATAGAATAAAGTACAAATCACAAAAAAGTAACCAAAAGGTCAAATAAAAAACACCTGAAACTAGTTCTCATTTATTTTGGAAATTTACAAAGTTTACGGTTTCTTTTGTCATAGAGTAACTTATTTAACTATTTCTGCCAAGTACAACAAAAGAAGAAAGTTAAGACGGGGGTTGAAGTTGACCCAATTTCCGTACTCACCTGCCATTTGGCTTTCATGTAAAATGGCACCAATGTAAATACTCACAACTGACCCAATTTCTTAGCTTGCCTGCCAATAGGCTTTCATGTAACGATGGTACTAATTTAAAGAAGCCAAGTCTCTAACTAAATATCATACAAAGTCTTCGACATTGAAAACACAAATTATTTGTCAATTTGAATCGACATTGATGCTGTGCATGGTCTTACCGCAAAGAGGTGGGCGTCTGATATCCGATATGTAAGACAAAGGAAATAGTTTACTATTGGTGCACGAATCGTGTACCATAATGCGTTTCAGCCCCATTTGTAACAAGGGTCTTGAAAAACAAGGTTAGACATATTCCACCAAATTAAATGGCGTCGCCATATTCGTATGTGGAGAGCATGCGCAATAAATACTATGTAGACCAGACGCTAGAAATTGGCATTCGGTTGAGACCAACATACTGATTTGAAATTTAGGTAAATTTCTGGGTCCCAAATATTAGTGATGTAGCTTCTTTAACCTTTAAAGACTAACATCTGACCCAATTTCTGAGTTTACCTGCCAATCGGCTTTTATGGCACGATGGTACCATTGTGAAGACTTACGCCTGATATTAAAAACCAATTACATAGTAGCAGGTGCCCTGGGAAACATCACGCGTTACATGAGAGAAAAAAAATTACAAAAACAAATCTCAGACATTGTCTAGATCAACAACAACAGGTGATTTGTCTAGTCGAGTGATTGGTCCAGGTCACGATTACTCGCCAAAACATGTACCTATCAGACAGGTGAGACATACACAAACTTGCCAAAATATTTACCTTTCTTTATCTCAGGGGATGAGTTAGAAATATTGTTTATAAAGATGATGAAACTTTCTTGGTACTTGGAATATGTTAGAATATCGTCGGTAAAGATGATGGAGAGAGAGAGAGAGAAAGAGAGAGAGAGATGGTTTTAACGTCCATTCGACACAAACTAGGTCATTTCGGGACTAACATATTGATCAATTTTAATTCAATAATCCGCTTGCGCGTATAGGTCTTTTGCGATGCGAGCAAACCGGAGGACCCAAAGAAAACTCACGCGACCCTGTGTAATCGAATCAAAACCAGTTGACTTACTGACAGACCTTATCATAAAGCGCGCATGTGCTAACCATCCAGCCATCCAACCCCCCGATAAAAATGATGGAACGTCCAGGGTATCACCGGTACCAATATGTACCGCTTTCTTTATCCCAGAGGATGAGTAAAGCCAGGCTGACACTTGCACGATTCCGTGGGACGCATTGGCACGACTCGAGTCGGCACGACACCGTCCGATTTGCGCAAACTCGTCGTGTCATTGCGGGAAGTGCGTAAACGATGCGCAAACTATGCGTGAACTATGCGTGAACTCGTCGTGCCAGTTCGTGTCAATGTGGACACTGATGGGCACGACAAAACGTGGCCAAAAGTCGTGCAAGTGTCAGCCTGGCTTTAGTTTATCGTTTATAAAAACGATGACACTTCCTCGGTATCGTTAGCACCACAAGAGTGCGTCAGAATATTGCCCATACAGATGATGAAACTTTACGCAGTACAATCTCAATATAACATAAAACAGCCAGTACGTTGACACAGACAATTTCAACAAAGAAAAAACATGGGATCTTTCACGTGCACGCCGATGTGTACGGGATGTTATCAGTCGTTCTTTCCATCCGAACGACTAGACAGCTGTCCTTCCCCACTGACAAGAAATAACCACACCGGAAAATCCTGATGAACAGGTCTAGACCGACAGTGGGATCGCACTCGCGACCCCCAGACTATAGCGAGTCACCGTCATATTCATCTAGCAACCGTGACTCCCTGACAAAGAGTAGGTCGAAGACCCGCTTGTTGGACAAGAATTGACTCTTAGTACACTTCATAGCTTACTCTTGTCACAATATTGGAGGGGATGGTTAGCAAGTGCGCGCTGTATAATAAGGTCTGTCTTTAAGTCAACTGGTGTGGTTTCGATTCCCCGGTTGCATGTGACAATGAGAAGGGTTGCCTGCCTGGCCTCGTGGGTTTTCTCCTGGTTCATCCGGTTTTCTTCCACTGCTAAAGATCCCTACGCGCAATGAAGTTGAACCATTTGATAGTCCCGAAATTAGTCCCGTTAGTCCCTCTCTCTCTTCCTCTCTCTCTCTCTCTCTCTCTCTCTCCCTCTCTCTCTCTCCATCATATTGGTACAGAAAGGTCGGATGTTGATTTCATTTTGATTTTTTACTTATTAGTACAGCTAATGTCTATACGGTATACACGCCTATTAATTTACTTTAAAATTTCAAGCTGAAGGGCATAAACTGTAACAAACGATATGGTACCGTGCCAAACCACGATTACAGATTTAACAAGTCTCTATACAGTTCATCGGTTAAAATTGTTTTAAAGGAGCTACATCACCATTCTTTGATCCCTAGAAATGGGCACAAATGGGTCGCAACGCATATAATAAATTAATATGAATGCATATAAACCGATTTACATTCAATCGTTTCTATCTTTACTATAATTTGTAATCAGTTATATTAGGCGAAAAACAGTCCACCAAATTGAATGTCAGGCTTTGGGTCTGTTATTCCAGTCTACCCAAGTTGTATTCTCCTGTGGGGTATGTTTAGCCTCTTCATCCAGCCGTTTCATTACAAATGGCTCTCGAAAACATTGTGGAACGCGATTTATGTACCTATTTTGAAATATTCATTTGACTTAAATATTGGATATATCAGAAACACATCTTTTCACGGTAAGATAACAACATCAATGTTGATTTCAGTTGACCAATAAGTCGTGTTTGCCATGTAGACTCACTTCCTTTAATTTAAATGAAAGTTTACTGATAGTTATCCAGGAACTTGTGGAACCATTAAATTTGTACTAGCTGCCGTGTGAGTTAAAACGTCTAACCTGTAGTTCATCGAGTACAACAAAATTAGAGTCGGGTTATTTATTGGTGTGCACTTCTCTGTTAAAACAATTAAATGCAGCATGATATTCCTGTAGTCGCTGCAGGGGCGTGGTAGCCGCTGAAGTACATGAATCAAGATCAGATGGATCAGAGGGGGTGCGGAATTGCCGAGTAGTTAGCACGTGTCCGCTGTATCAAAAGGCCTATGATTTAATCAACTGGCGTGGTTTCGATTCGTCGAGTGTACTTGACAACGAGTAAGGTTGCCTGCTCAATCTCGTGTGTTATCTCCGGGTCCTCCTGTTTCCTCCCACTGGCAAAGACCTCTACGCGAAGGATTATAATAGAATTGAACCATGTGTTAGTTTCAGAATGACCTCCTAGTTAAACCCCATTTCTCTCGCTATCAACCTATCGGCCACAAATCTATTCTAACATTTCTGACCGTCGTCTGTCTGTCGGGGGGTTGGGATGTCCTAGTGGTCTAGAGTGCCGCGCTTCCACCTCTAGCTGGCCGGTCACCTCTGGCTTGCGGCTGTGGTTTCGATCCCTGGTGTGAACGTATGTGGCAATGAGGTAGGGGCGCCTTCTCAACCTCGTGGGTTTCCTCCGGGCACTCAGGTTTCTTCCCACTGCTAAAGACCCCTACGCGCAAGCGCATTATTGAAATAAAATTGAAACCATATGTTAGTGTCCCAAAATGACTTAGTTTGTGTCGAGTGGACGTTAAACCCAATTTCTCTCTCTCTCTCTCGTCTGTCTATCTGTTCAGGGTTCGTGGCTACCCTTGGGCTGTGCAATTCGTGTATATGGGTAGGGCGGACCGGGGAGTTATACTTTCCGGTGCATGTCTATACCAGTGTTATACCGGGTCAACGGCTAGTATCAAATATTTGTAACGTTAGTGTTGTGAATGACCAAGCCGTGACCTCCTGGGTAGCAAGCAAACGTCTCATAAATAAGGCCAGTCAGCAATAGGGATAGGAACGAAGGGAGACATTTGATAAGGTCACTGTGGGTGACATTCCAGTCGTCTATGACCGGTCAGTTGATGTCCGGGTATAGAGTTTATCGTGAATCACTGAGCTATGATTTATATCAATAGATTGATATCACAACAATCATTTCAAATATCTCAGGTGAACATTAACCTCATATTGTACGGAAATAAAATGAGATCATCAGACTACAAAATATCGCGTCTCTTTTTCGCGCAAATAAAATGAAACCATCAGTATAGAAAATATCATATCAGTTCTTCGTGGCAAATACTAATCTGTAAAACGTTTTCTTGGCCTCCACTATTCCCCGTTTTTACGTGGCAAGGAGTAGGTTCGCCTGTCCAATCTCGTGGTTTTCTCAGAACCCTATTCAAGCGAATTATTGAAATAAGATTGGACCATGTGTTAGTCATGAAATGACCAAGTTTGTGTTGTGTGGACGTTAAACCCCACCCCCACCCCTTTCCAATCCTCTTTGTTGTCCTCCGTTATTTGAATACAAATCTTCTTATCGAATCGCTACATAATAAATAACCCGTTTTATTGGCTTTTAACTTTCACGACAAAGCGCGCCAAATCACAGGTGCACCACTTAACCCCAAGGGCGGATAACCTGGCAAAAAACAATATATCCGTTTGTATGGGACAAAAAACTGGGGTCCCGTGTGCACGTTGGCCCGAGCCTAACTTAATCGTTAACAGTTGCATTTCAAGATAAGAGTCAGTGACCGTAGCGCTGATTTTTCCTACCTATAGGCCACAATGTCTCCATTGTCCCCGTTGGTGCAGTAAAATAGGACATTAAATCCCATCTCATTTAATTTCCTATTCCGTTTAACCTACAAAACATATCTGTGGTTGAATAAACACATTTCAATTGAGTAAAAACACAACTGACGAACAGGAAAACTGTCTACAAAAGAACACGAAGAATCAATTGAAACTTAGCGAAGATACAGATCTTAAAGAGGAGAACAACATTTAATTTGTACTTTACCACAATCGACTGATAATATCTGAGAAACGTTTCATTATTAATATTATTATGTACGCTATCAATAAGTGAAGACATCGATCCATTCACGAGATCTTAACGGGATATAGTCAAGCTTGAATTAAACTAAGGTAATTGTTCAAGAGACATGAAACCTGTGGGAATGTCCTGTCAAGAGTGAATACTACTACTAATAATAATAGTACATAATAGTACGTTCTTATTACGCACAGATCCATCGAAGTTAATGCTCGAGGCGCATTTGGGGTGGGGGGTGGATGGCCGAATGGTTAGAGAGCACGCGCTGTATCATACGGCCTGCCATTGAGTCGACTGGTGTGGTTTAGACACCAGTTGTGCGTGGCAAGGAGTAGGGTCGCCTGTCCAACATCGTGGGTTTTCTCCGGGTACCCCGGTTTCCTCCCACTGCTAAAGACCCTACGCGCAAGCGAATTATTGAAATAAAATTAAACCATATGTTAGTCCCGAAATGTCTTAGTTTGTGTTGAGTGGATGTTAAACCCCATTTTTCTCACTAATGTACATAAGCAGACAAACAAGATGGGTCGTATGATTGCGTCTTTAAACAGATTGTGAATTCTTTAAGGTCAAGGGTAATGAATTCAACAGCATCTATGACCGAATGTCTTGAGTCTATAGAATTGGATCAGGTCCTTCAAGAAACACGTGTATAACAGCTCTTCACACGAAAATTGGTTAACGTACTTAACGACACACGTGTATTAAAGTCCTTCAATATTATCAAATTGAATGAACGGGAGTACTAACGAAATTGAATCAAATCCTGAAAGAAACAAAACCAAATTGGATTATATACTGAACCGAGCTAAAGAAGACGGGGATTCACTAAGATAAACACGTCAAGTGTCCTATTTATGAAAGAAAGAAATTTTACCCGGACAGTAGCACTACGACCTATTTACAAAGTGTAGACAGACGCTCGCCCGTACGTAACTAACGTACGAAAATACTTATCCACAGGTAGCGTGTCTCAAATGTTCAGATTGATGCTCGCTTTTTGGTCCGACCCGAACGACTAAACACAGACCCTTGCATGGCCATCCGACCCTCCGCCCTGAACCGCTGAAATTGTGAAAAAGGGAAACCTCGGTGGAAGGTCCAGGAGAACCTTCTCGGCCTAACCCGGATCTTCCAGAACTTTAAAGAGATGTTAGTCCACGATATTACACACATGATTAGCGATGCAATCGAGAAGGAATATCATGCTTTTCAACGTCACTCCCGTTATAATTAAAATATCTACAAATCTCCTGAGACATTTTTTACTTCTCTTTTCAGGGCGGGCTTATTTTTGTAGAAGGATAGCCCACACATGACGTAAAATTTGATTTTCAATGCGCATTTCACCCAGTTCGTGTGCATTGGGAATTGATTTTAATCAATTTTGGGAAATTGTTTCCCCTGTTCACGTTGTTTGCAGTGCAAATAGTTAATTGTAAGGTGTTGTAAACGTAAACTATGGCGTTTGCGCTGGTCCGTTCCGTCTTCAATATAATGAAATAAGGTTAATTGTTTTAGTTTTTTTTTTGCAATACGACAGTAGCCTTCCCTGATGACCCATGTCAGAAAATACATCACATGGGGGAGAGAGAGAGAGAGAGAAATTGGGTTAAAGTCCACTCGCCACAAACCAGGTCATTTTGGAACTAAAATATGGTTTAATTTTATTTCAATAATTCGCTTGCGCGTAGGGGTCTTTAGTAGTGGGAGGAAACCGAAGTACCCGGAGGAAACCCACGAGGCTGGACAGGGGACCCTACTCCTTGCCACGTACAACCGGGGATTCGAAACTTCGCCAGTTGACTCAATGACAGGCCGCTTGATACAGCGCGCGCACGCTAACCATTCGGACATCCACCCCTCCCCCTACATCTCATGGTGTTTCCGATCACGCAATTAGTATAATGGTGTTGTTTTCCATATTGGACATCACGTGATTAGTATAAATTAGGCCCCTACTGATGCTGAACATCACGTGATTAGTATAAACGATAACTCTACCCATACTGGACATCACATGATAAGTATAACTGATGTTCCTACCCATACTAGACATCACTCTCTACCCATACTGGACTAGATTCGATAGCCCTACCGATACTGGACTAGATTCGATAGCTCTACCCATACTGGACTAGATTCGATAGCCCTACCGATACTGGACTAGATTCGATAGCTCTACCCATACTGGACTAGTATTCATGATAGTTCTACCCACACTGGACACCATAATTACAATATCATAGGATTTAGTAAGTATACCATGCCAATATTATAATGCTATGTAATGCGCTATATAAGAATAAACTATTAGTAGTAGTAGTAGTAGTATTTTATTAATTCCACTGATGCTTATCCACCTCCAGCCTATGCTGGAAGATCTTCTTTCCAACACACATGTCTGCGATATCCCGAGATGTGGAAGCGGACGTTAAGATCCATGGTCTGACAGGCCGCCATAAGTTATTGCTGTTTTTCTCACATGTCACAACCCGTGAGTATTATATAAAAGCGACCTATAAAAGTGCATAACGATGAAAAAGGCAACCTCATAAATTACGTTGTTGTTTGTTTTTAGTACCATGTGCATTTTTAAAAGTACTTCTTTTGAAATCTTCAGACATTTCAATAAAACAAAAAACAGTTCAAAAGATAATTGGGAGGGATTACACGGCCCATTAAATATGTATTTTAAAAAGAACGATGATCGTTAGTAGGTAATAATATACCTATACAAAACACACTTCGACGTAATGGTGTTCGTGATTTAGTCTGCTAAACAATCAACCGTATCAACATAAACTAGAAGACAGATTACTATAGCCTCTTTTTGGTGAGGTGGGGAGCCACGGTGGGTCGATGGGTTAAGTGTTGGCTTAATATAAGACAAGCCAGCGATCGTGGAAAAGAGTTTATTACAATGCGACATTTTCAAGGGTCGCTATTAAGCATATAAACACAAATAAACAAAATGTAATGAGAGAAAAGGGGGCATACAGATTAGCCAATGGAAAGGCCTGTTACGGCAAGTTCTTGGGAATGCGATAAACGGAACTGTGGATAACTCACAAGAAACGCAACGCTGTTGGTTAATCAATATCGCAAGTCATCGAATAAAATGCCGCTTGTACGACCCCTGACACGACCTTCCAGTACAATCGGCCAGATCTTCATGTGGTGTAGGCCATCGAAAGTATAAAAAACGAAACGAAATAAAGATCGCTTGACCGGGGAAAATGAAATGAATTGAAGTTTAATATTTTAATGTCTGTACAAACGGTAAATGGGGTTATACCCGGATAGCGAACGGACAATAATCGTTGTTTCTATTTATATCTGTTTGTCGGATGACAGAAAATAGTTATTGTATTACAGCCGTTACTCTATCTCTATTTATCAACTTCCGGAATCGCCGATCAATTGCAAATTGTCTAACGTCAACGAGAGGGGTTTAACGTCCACTAGACACAGACAGGGTCATTTTGGCACTGACATCATGGTTCAATTTTATTTCAATATTATCCAGAGAAACACCCCCACCTCTTGTCACGTACATCCGGGTAATCCAAACCAAGACATTCGTCTCATTGACAGGCCTTTATAATCTAAAGCACCCCCGCTTAACGTTGAAGCTATGAACGAGGGGAGGGTGGTAGGCACGAGCGGGCTGTATCGCGAGGTCTGTCATTTCGATTCCCCGGTTGTACATGACAAGGAATGGGATCGCCTGTCCATCTTGGTGGGTTTTCTCCGGTTTCCACCCACAGCTAAAAAGACTTACGCCAAAACGAACGGCAATTATTCAAATAAAAATAAACTATACGTTAGTTCCAAAATGACCTAGTTTGTGTTGAGTGGACGTTAAGCCTCATTCTCTCCCTCCCTCACTATGGAGAAGACTACGTCGCTTGTTTCCTTATTTGAAATAACCAAAAGTCCAGCAAATCAGTACGTGATTAATCAAACTTCGCATAATGCCAGAATTGTAGTTACCTTAGCGACTTGATCTTCATAACCCGTCCATTTTCAATGATGACTACGCTCTTTTACAACTCATATTAAACAAATACTTGGGAATTTTAAACTTTTCAGAGGAGACATGACATATATGGTATTGTGTGTCTGTTTGTGGATTTTAATTTCATGAATTGATACATAATGAGCTCATAACTACGAATCGGAACGGGAAGACATCTATTTAAAGGGTATATATTTATATATAGAAATGTTGAATATTGGGACTCATCATACGTATTTAGGGTTAATCATGATATGCAATAAATACAATTAAAATTAGAAGAAGCACCTTAAATATTTTCTATACATATTACTTATTTAAAAAAAAAAAAAAAATGATATATATTGTGTTAAGTAGATTAAGCACATCACAATTATTGCTGCGTCAGCTTTTATTAGGGTCGCTACGTCATGATCTTTATTCGTTAAGTCATGACGGATATGACTACATAAAACGGAAATAAATACACGAGGAGATTGTATTAATAACGTTTGTTGGTGAAGTGTTTGACGGTAAAATATCGTGTGAAATACGAAACGCATGGATACATTAATTTAAACGTCCAAAACTTTAACATTAAACAGTCTATATAAGTACGTATGTAACATCCGCATCAAATGATCCCAAAAAAGGAACGTCTTTAACGCAGGGGCGGATCCAGAGGGGGTTGCTCAGCAACATAAGTTTGTTTGTAAAACAACACTTTATGAGAAAAATATAACGTTCGTGTGCTTTATCTTCATAACCAGGGTGTGGGATGAGACTGGCATTCAAAGCACGAGATATAGATATAGAAATATGTAATATCACAAATAATGCTTTGCGTCAATGAAATTGAATGACAATGTGAGCTTATTAATTCATAATAAAAAATGATGTTAAACGGGACGTTTGATTTCGCTATTTTAATAAGCTCGATGTGTTTGCATGCCCACGTAATTTACAGACGACGGTGGCATCATGCACTGTCAACTGTGAAATTCCCATAACAGAATTTGATGCCTGCATTGGCCGAGAAAGTTCATCTCGATTAATTTACAGACGACGGTGGACGACGGTGGCATCATGCACTGTCAACTGTGAAATTCCCATAACAGAATTTGATGCCTGCATTGGCCGAGAAAGTTCATCTCGATTTTCCGGCGTGATTTCTCCTTGTCAGTAATGCAGAAGGAGGGCCTGACAAGGACAGCTGCTCAGTCGTTCGGATGGGACGAAAAACCGAGGTCACGTGTACACATTGGAGTGCACGTAAAAGATCCCTTGGCAGTTGGAATTCGAAATAAGAGTAGGCCGTAGCGCCGCTGCCCGGACAAAATTTCCCTCATAGCACACTGTATGGCGTATGCCCGTCTTCCATTAGCCCAGGTTAGGTGCAGAAGAGTTGGACCCATTTCATTTCATTTCCTTAACAGAAGCCCGGCAAACACCCTCCTTCAAAAATTGCTAGATCTATCCCTGTACAAGTAGGCGAAAAATAAACCTACTAGCCTGCAAAGTTCTTCCGAGTTAAAACACATTTGAAAGCCAACGTAAAATATAAATGAGATGTTTGGGTTTAACCTTCCGACAGCCAAGGGATCCTTTACTTACACGTCCACGTGCACATTGGAACTCGGTTTTAAGATGGATTAGATTATATTCTGTATATTAAATATCAAATTTTAAGTTATTTTTATCACTCAGTAGATATCGCTTGTTTGATTACTATCATAATCTACTAATCGATATCTCCTGACTTTACATGAATTTGATTGGTCAATTAAAAAGGAACTTATTTTTTTATTATCAACGAGGAACTACTTTTTGGATCCAGTATTATTGTTTGGGAAAGATTCTGAATTACCATAAACGTTTTCGCTTTGTAGTGGCTTCGACCTTAAAGGAAGCACTGGGTCAATATACGATACTTTGCAACACATGACTTACCGTCCGAAATACTATATCACTACGCCATAATATAATCAGCTTTAGTAAAATTAAATCTAAACCAAAGAATTATACCTTTTTGTGCGCGTAAGAACGAATTGGACGACAAATAAAATCTCCAATTCGTCTTTTTTTCTAAATCAAACTATATTAACATTCGTCTATAAAGTAAAAAAAACCCTCGGATCATCCTTTTTTTTTTACTTGATCGACTTATGTTGCTATTTTGTGATAGAGGAGGAAATTCCCTATATATTGAAAATACACTATGTAAGATTTAGATAAAGAGCTAGTCGTTTCACACTAAACAGTTCAAAAATAGATGATGGAAAATGAATATATTGAAAATTTCATTTAAATTACTTTATTCTGGGCTAGAGTATCACTGTTTGACGATGTGCTGCAGATCGTTTACTATCGTAGCTACGGTACTTGACAATCGAGCCTTTGTCGCGATTATCCATTTCATCGTTAAGTTTCCAATTTGTTTTAATCCAATTATAAATATCTACACCATACGATGCTCTTGGGAGTTGACTATACGCTTCTTATAGAGGGAGAAATGGGGTTTAACGTCCACTCGACACAAACTAGGTCATTTTGGGACTAAAATATGGTTTGATTTTATTTCAATAATTCGCTTGCGCGTAGGGGTCTTTAGTAGTGGGAGGAAACCGGAGTGCCCGGAGAAAACCCCTATCTCCATGCCACATACGCTCACACCAGGGCTCGAAACCACAGCCGCAAGCCAGAGGTGACCGGCCAGCTAGAGGTCAAAGCGCGGCACTCTAGACCACTAGGCCATCCCAACCCCCACGTTTGTTATAAGAATAAATATCTGAATAATAATTTATACAACATTTGAAGCTAAAATTGTAGCCCTTGCATAATGCATCTTTAAACTATACTATATTTCTTATATGTGTTTTAAATCGAGACTTTGTCGTGTTTATACATTTCCAAATATTTTATTCTATTGAGATCGCAAGTTGACTATATAGACTTCTTATAACAATATAGTATCTAAATAATAATTGAAGCCAAAACCTGAGCCCTTGCATAATGCATCTTTAAGCTATGTTATATTTATTAACTCGTATGCTTTAAATCTTTTAAATTGTAAAGAAGGCGATGAACCTATCAGGACTAAAGAGGCTTTAACTTGTATAGTTTTATTAGATTAATAAAGACGGTGGTGAGCCTATCAGGACTGAAGGGTCTTTAACTCCTGTAGTTTTATTAAATTAGAAAGAAAGGTGATGAACTTATCTGGAATTAAATGAGGTTTAACTCGTATAGTTTATTAGATTGATAAAGAAAGGTGATTTGTTTTAAATAATATCTGTCAGCCTTCACGTTTTATCTAAAAGAGAAAATAATGACTGTAAAATACATTTGTTTAAATTACACAGCAGAGCAACAGCAGAGCAACAAGTGTAGAATAATTATGGTGAGAATTTAAAGTAGATTTCAAACTAGGCTTTAGAGAGGGTGAGAAATGGGTTCAACGTCCACTCGACACAAACTAGGTCATTTCGGGACTAACATATGGTTTAATTTTATTTCAATAATTCGCTTGTGCGTAGGGGTCTTTAGCAGTGGGAGGAAACCAGTGTACCCGGAGGAAACCCACGAGGTTTGACAGGCGACCCTACTACTTGCCACGTACAACCGGGGATTCGAAACCACGCCTGTTGAGTCAATGGCAGGCCGTATGATACAGAGCGCGCTAACCATTCGACCACCCAACCCCCTAGACTTTACAATCGGTTCGGAAATTACATTACCCGGAGTGCAAGGTTAGGCTAAAGCCAGGCTGACACTTGCACGACTTTTGTCGTGCCCATCAGCGTCCGCATTGACACGAACTGGCACGACGATTTCACACATAGTTTGCGCATTGTTTACGCACTTCCCGCATTGGCACGACGAGTTTGCGCAAATCGGACGCTGTCGTGCCGACTCGAGTCGTGCCAATGCGTGTCACGGAATCGTGCGAGTGTCAGCCTGGCTTAAGTTTCCACTATCACGATTCGCGCTACGATTGAATTCGTGATTTAAATCGTGGTGATCCTATCAGGTCTTCTCATATCTCGAGGTCAGTCGTAGCAATCTTGTTAACCGTAGAAAAGTTTTGGACGGTACAAATACGGTTGTCTACGATCAACACCCAGAGGCGGATCCGGGATTTTCAGAAAGAGGGGGCGTGCTGCACCCACTTGGGAGTGCGAAGCCCGGAACAGTGATTTTTGAGTTGAAAAAATGTCCACAAGGACTAATTTCATACTAATCCTGTAAATTAGGATTTCCAACCTAAATTATTTTTGTTCTCCTTTCTCGCGAGAATATATGGAGCTAAAAATTGTTCGCCACCCCCAAAAATAGAGGGGGCGTGCGCCGGGTGCGCCCCCCTCTGGATCCGCGCCTGACACCGGTATTGGATGTTAACAAAGACAGACAGGCAGGCCGCATCTAATCGCGCTTCCAAATCGTGTGATCGAGACCAGCCTTGGAAAATACAAACATCACTCTCTGTTATGACGAAGTGCGATCTGCAGAAATGTAGGAAAAAGAGGGCCATGGTTGTATATATTATACCCGTCGGGGTTTAATCGTATCTGAAATCGTGACCTCTCTCAACTCCGAACAGAAGAGTAAGAACAACAAAATGAGTATCGAATGGGGGTAGTTCCTGTTCTAAAAACGGATTTGTTCCTTAATACTATTTTATATATAATATATCGGGTCTTGCCCCAAAGTGAACAACATATATGCCTGATTACAGAGGTGAGGGATCATGAGGGCGAGCGACAGGCAGAGATCGAGACGGATGGGACACAGACAAGCAACTATAACGTGGTATATTATTAACCCCAGGAAGAAAATACTTTACGGTCTACGCGTCCCTCTACAAGCCAACACATGTCTCTTTTGTCACCGCTGCCACTTTATAACTTTACAAAAACAAACAGGGATCACACTTATATCTAAAATATAAGGCAAGGTTAAAGATATTTACCCTACATACCAATGTTGTTATGATTAATTAATAGTTTTTTTAATGTTGATCAAGTTCAAGTGATCCAAAAAAAAAACCACTTCAACTAATTCTCTTGACTTTGATGTTTTCGATGAGCATTTCAAAAACATGTGTAACATGATGAAAATCGTGTGTAAACTACATGAGTATTCGTTATTACATCAATGTGAATGGAAATGTAGTGTCTATGTGCAATATGAAGTTTACTTCACAGGAAGTTCAAGTTGAAATAACATGTTTTTAAGTATTTTTCTTCAATTGATTATTCTGTTTGTGACATAACTGGGTTCTCTATAATGAGTGCAAGTCGACCAGACCTCAACCTATATGGTTAATCCCCAGTCCTCGAGAATTTTCTGTAATTTCCGGCGTATCGAGTATTGGAATAGCGTATAGAGTTCAATAAAAGCATTGAAGAAATGGGTTCAACTTCGAAAAGTTTCGGGTGCACCACATTTTTCAGATAACACACAATTTAAAAGCGGGGGTTGGAAAGGTGCCAATTGTTGAATGTGGAATCGTGATAGTGGAAACTTAGCATTAAGCCATGCTGACACTTGCACAACTTTTGCCAGCCCAAACCCGGAGAAAACCCGCCTTACTAATTTTGGCTATGGAGGCCATTCAGGACACAGACGACTGTCACATGGAAAATATTTCACAAATTACATCAAGCTATGACTAAGTATATGTCTTAAGTCTGTTACGTCCATGTTCGTAAGCGAAATTATCAAATAACTGGTCTGATTCCAGCAGTGAACTTTGATCTTAATTATTTAATTATAATCCGTTTCTAACCTTGGTATTATTATATTACCGATATAGGAGGCAGACCGCCATCAAATTTCACCATCTGGTACCCCAAATTGTAGTTTGTCTATTTATAGCAATTCTATCTCATCTCTGTCTCTCTTCTCCGCTTTTGCATGCCCATTTTGTGCTGATTTTTTTGGCTTCGAATGGACGAAGAGGGTTTGAATTAATATTTTCTGCCAGGTTCGGTAAATATTCATGATTTTGAGGCGGAAGTATAACGGCGTTATAAGGTTGTCTACGGTAATGTGTACGACAACTAGTTACATTTTTTTAGTATGCTTCTTCAAGTTTGTGTATCTCAAAATTTTGGTGGTCAACCTCATACAAATTTTAGTGCAAAGACATGGCCATTTGTTCCTTTCTATATAGTGAAAAGCATTCAGCCCGACGAAAATTTGGGGAAAAGTTGGAGGTGGGCAAAGAGTCTAGAATTACCGTTAAATCAATGGGGAAATCAATGGTGCTCTGCCTCCGTATGAGAACCGGTTTCAGATGAGTTATTTTCCCCGGAGTCAGAAATTGGTATCAGATCAGTTATTTGTAAATTTCAATTACGAACATGGACGTACCAGACTTTGGACATATACTTAGTTATAGTTTTATGTTATTTTTGAAATATTGTCCACGTTACAGGCGCCTGAGATCTATGACGTAGAATGACGTGTACGATGACTATGATGACGTAACAACCAGTTCCTCATCCTTTGTACGATGTTGTTGTTTGCTTGTTCGTGTTGGTTGATTTGTGAAATGAAATGAAATGAAATGTGGTTTAACGTCCAGGGGCCGGTTGCTCAAAGCTCCGTTAACTTTTAACGATCCGTTAACATGGAGTAAACGGATCGTTAACTTTAACGGAGAGAAAGGTTGTTGCTGGAAGCCCCGTTAACTTTAACGGATAATGAAATTGACTTTCCAGCAACAGAAATTTAACGGACCGTTAACATACGACACGTGAAAAATAACGATCCATTAGTTTAACGGATCGTTAAAATAACTTAGTTTTGAGCAACCGGCCCCTGGTCTTTTGCACCTAACCTGTGCTAATGGAAGACTGGCATACGCCATACAGTGTGATATAAGGGAAATTTTGCTCGCGCAGCGGCGCTACAGCCTACTCTTATATCGTATTCCAACTGCCAAGGGATCTTTTACGTGCACTCCAATGTGTACACGGGACCTCGGTTTTTCGTCCCACACGAACGACTAGACAGCTGTCCTTGTCAGGCCCTCCTTCTGCATCACTGACAAGAGGAAATCACGCCGGAAAATCGAGATGAACTTTCTGGGTTGGTTTGTGTATTTTGGGGATGTTTTGTTGGCTGAGGGGTACATTGGCATGCATCGGTACCCTTTTGCAGCTACAGATACTTCGCCATCTTTAAACTTTAAATTGTTATAATAAATTCCACACTTGCTGTGTTTAAAAGGGTATTTCCTACTGTTTGTGTAATGCGATTAAGTGTGTTCTAATATCATTTGAGTTCGGGCGAACTCGTAATAATTTGAACTAGAGATACACTTGTTGCTATCTTATGCAATCGTTTGTGTGTTAATGTTGACGCTCGTGGATTTTAATAGGGAGTTCCCCTGTAATTTTATAGGGGCCGTCTGTCTGGTAATTCGGTTATTATGATGTTAAAGGGCCGGGGAGTGATGGACGTGAAAAGGTGGTCTGACAGAAATGAACTAAACTGGTGTTTAACGTTCAGAACCAACTGTCTTTACGTGAACGGGATGCCAAGGCGAAGCCAAGAACCCGCGGTGCTTGGTTCCAATCTCGTCACCAGCACGAAGGCAAGAAAGTCGAGTCACTTCTGTAAGCTTTCTCTGTTCATTTCAATTCTTCTTGTCTTCGAAGGGTTAACCCATAGCAAGTTTGCCGTCTAGACTTCTCTTTGCTCTATGGGTCAAACTATTGCTGAATTAGGGATGTGGTCGTAATACCTTTAATAACTTGTGCAAGTAAAAGCATCATTGGAATATCACTAATAGAACGTCTAGCTGTTGCAGATACGTAAGACGCAAATCCTTATATTCCAGACCCGTCGTCCGAGGGCAACGTATATTAGCTTGACCTGATTTAACGCGATATCACTGACTGGTACTTCCTGTGAAACTAGCAGAAGGGGCCACACAAGAGGTTAGTCTCGCTTACGGTGGAGACGGATCGGAGATTAAGTCACCATTTCCGTAGTAAAAGGCACAATTATTTTGTAACAGTGACCCTTTAAATACTAATTCACCATCTTTAATAACAGGTTTGTATGTCTGTAGTAGTGCAGGTATTATGATAGTAAAATTGACCTATATGTTTATCTAGGTCAGTAGGCACAGGTTACCGATCTACATATTGTAATAATCATAAATAGGTCAACTCATGTTTTCAATATTGTCAGAGAAAATGGCGTTTAATTAAATTATGTTCTTGGTGTAAAAGCTCTTACAGTTAAACAATGTAATGTTATCTCTAAATCTTAGAAAACTTTTATTTACAAAAGTTTCTCATTGTATTCATGTGATAGCTGCAGCTACACGAAAACAAATTTTGCGATGAGTCCCTATCTATATTGTATTTTTGTTTCTACTTAATGACTTTAATTACTAGCGCTTGTTTGTTGACAATTAACAAATATTACAATAAACAGAGTTATCAAGTTCATCAACTATTCTCGAGATGTTTGGTGACATTTTGATGTTGTCAGAACAATAAAATCAAAAGCATCAGTTATGTATAGGCTAAACGATAAAAGGCAGAAAAACATTAATTGGTAAACAACAACGTGTGTTTGGAGAGGGAGAGAGAGAGAGAGAGAGAGAGAGTTTAACGTCCACTCGACACAAACTAGGTCATTTTGCGGCTAACGCATGGTTCAATTTCATTTCAATATTTGACTTGCGCCTTTGGTTTTTTTAGCACTGGGGAAAATCCAAAGGACCCGGAGAAAACACAAAAACACACGAAGTTGGGCTGGCGACCCTACTCCTGCGTTTATAGAAGCGGATGTTAAACTCCATTAGTCATATAATATTACTGGACGTTCTTTCCTTCCATTAAACAGATAGATGACCTTGTATTATCATTAGGTGGGGCTGGATGGCCAAATAATTAGCGTGCACGCGCTGCATCATACGGCCCGCCATTGAATCAACTGGCGTGGTTTCAAATCCTCGGTTGTACGTAGCAATGAGTAGGGTCGCCTGTCCAGCCTGAATAAAATTAAACCATATGTAAGTCCCGAGATGACCTAGTTTGTGTCGAGTGGACGTTAAACCCCATTTCTCTCCCTCTCTCTCTCTCTCTCTCTCTCTAGTAATGTTACTGGATATTCTTGCCCTATCATTGTGTCAGACGATTGTTACTAAATGTCCTTGTCCTGTTTAAGCCGTGGCTAGTATTACATCAGTTCACTTGGTGGCCATGCAAGGTCATCAATGATTAAAATGAACTGAAATGGGTTTAACGTCCTACTGTTCTACTCCTACTCGGCGAATGAAGACGGGCATATACCATACAGTGTGCTATGATGGAAATGTTGCCCGGGCTGCAGCACTATAGCCTACTCTTAAATCGTATTCTAATGGTCAAGGTCTCAGTTACGTGCAATCCAATATTGTTCGTTCCATTTGGGAGACATATCTATCCTGATATTTTAGCGAATTTCAACTGATATGTTTTGTCACCACAACTTGCATGGTTACTATCTCAGAGAACCGGATGGGCGCTTGCTACTTGGATAGTCGGGAATCAAATCCATGACATCCTTGTCGTGAACTCTCTCTCTCTCTCACTCTCTCTCTCTCTCTCCCTCATACAGTGTGTTATGTGGGAAATGTACTGTACATAAGGAACAAATAAAAAGTTATTAACATTTATCGGATTCAGAGGATCCATGGTTCTATCCCATTGGGATTTATATCATTGTGCTACAGTGGTTGTCTGTGTCTCCCCAATGTCAACAAGTAGACGCTTTCTCTCTCACACTCCGCACTGACGTGCCGACAAGGAGAAGCCAGAGCTTTCTGTGCCATCTCTGAACGATTCTGATTACACCTGAGGATTTATTATGTAACCCCTAACACGTGTGGGGGTTGGGATGGCCTCGTGGTCTAGAGTGCCGCGCTTCGATCTCTAGCTGGCCGGTCACCTCTGGCTTGCGGCTGTGGTTTCGAGCTCTGGTGTGAGCGTATGTGGCATGGAGATAAGGGCGCCTTCTCAACCTCATGGGTTTCCCCCGGGCACTCCGGTTTCCTCCCACTGCTAAAGACCCCTACGCGCAAGCGAATTATTGAAATAAAATGAAACCATATGTTAGTCCCGAAATGACATAGTTTGTGTTGAGTGGACGTTAAACCCAATTTTCGCTCTCCCTCTCTCCCTAACACGCGCATTATACGGTATTAATTAAATCATCCGATATAGATTTTAACAAGCACGTGCACGTACATGAGTTGTAAGGTCCAAGTTGTGAGATCCTTAGTAATAAAGTTATGTGCCCACCTAGGATGAAAATTAATAGACAATTACTAATAATTGATTACAATCTTGTAAATTAAATGTTTTGGGACTTAAAGCGGGAGAGGGAGAGAAATGAAGATTGTTTTACCAATTCGATTGTGCGTGAGGGCCTTTAGCTGTGGAGAAACCCAGAAGACCCGGAGAAAACCCACGATGTTGGACAGGAAACCACAACCTTCGTCACCCTAATCGAAACCGCATCACTTGACTCAATGGCAGACCCGGGGATCTAATGCGACTTAAAAACGCCATACATGTATTTACTTAATATATTTTTTTAGAAGGAAGAAAAGATTGATCCTGTTTATGTCGTCATACACTGATTATAATATATTGACTTCCGGTACCATATTTGGGTATACGTCAATGGCTTGTATGCAGTCGTCATTGGAATAATTCAAATATAAATCATACCCTTGCTAGCATAGCACTGGGAGTATATATGACGGGGTTGGGAGCTTTGGATGTCATTAGTCTTTCGCCTTAAAATGGTTTCAGCCATTTATTCAGTGAATTAATCTGTTAGTTATGAGCAGTGGTTCGTGCTTGGTATTTCAGCCGCGCCTGGGCTAATGAAGACACGGCATTCAGTATGAAGACAAATGAAAATGAAATAAAATGTGGCTTAACGTCATACTTTTCAGCCCCGGTTGTTCTAATGAAGACGGACATACGCCATACAATGAGGGAATTTGTTACGGGCATCGGGAATATGGCCTATTCTTACACTGAATTCCAACTGCAAAGGGTTCTATAACGTACACGCCAATCCGAACGACTAGACAGCGGACCTTGTCATGCACTGCTTACTGCGTCACTGACGAGGAGAAACCACGTCAGAAAATCGCAGCCAATGCAGGGATCAAACACAGCACCTCCACGCTAGCGAGCCAGTGAGCCACCACGACCCTTAGACCTAATGTACGCATAAATGATAAATTAGTCAGATCATAGATATGCCTTATTTACTGTATAATATGTGTTTTTACATTGGGTGCATTAACGTGATTGTATGTTCTGTCATTTCACTTGTATGTAGTTTTAGATTCATCATAATGGGAAAGATTCCATTCCCTTTATTTTACCCACCTGTGTAGACAAGATGGCGATATTACAGGTGACATCTTATTATACTCACACCTAGACTGGTACAACCAGGTAATTACTGCCACGTGTAATAATAAAACATATTAATTATATACATATGGACATTTAGATATATTTTAATTTATGTCTCAAGGAAATAGATATCTCGTAACACATATAAAACTTTAAAAACAAAATGTATGCAACTTTACACACCTAATGAAGTTTTAGTCATCGCTACCGGGTGGGGTACCCGAGGAATTTTGCTGGGTATTCCAAGAATCTCAAGATAATTGTATCCCGGTTCACGCTTGTCTGTGAGAATACACGTGCAGTGGCGGATCCAGGATATTTCTGAGGGGGGACAACCCCATGTTTTGTCTCACCGACCGCGGTTTACGGGGCTATTTTCTGCCGCTAGTAACATAGATGCTGATTGTGTGTCTGATAAGATGCGCACCGTTTGGTATATAATATATATACAACCGTGCGCGCATGTCCCGGTGGAAGCTTGTAGGACCCGGGATTCCTATACACTGGATCCGCTCCCGTCTGTTGTGTAATATTTCGGATGGACGATAAAGTCCATGGTATACACACTGACTTGCCCGACTAGCACAATAATCGGGGCAATAGACAAAACATATACTAGGTACCTGCATTTGTCAATGTGCATATTGTAGTGTTTTTGTGTTAATAATGAATGAATATATCTGCCGAATTACACAATGATAACCATAAACACTAATACGAGAAACATAGATTTTACAAATTTCCCCATGCATCCCTGCACACCCTTGAAGTCATTGGAGTAGTCGAGTAATAAAACAACTCAACTCTTGATTCAGGGATTTCCCAGGTTCCAACACCGGCGGGAAAAATTTCGGGATTGTTGTCTAAGTCCATCCCAGTCAGGAATGTTGACTAATTAACCCTTAACAGTTGAATTTCGATAAGGAATAACTGTAGATAGTTGACTCAGTTGATCACGCGGGGTGCAACATTATGGAGCGGATTTCACGACGCGATTATACCCCTGCTATTCTGTTATTCCTGTGATAATATGGCCAAATATCAGTATTTTAAAGAGGGGTGTATTGACTTATTTCGCAAATATTGTAATTATAGATTTAGTCTGAATATGCCTTAATATTCGTTGTACTATCTTTGCTAAAGTCTGGCCAGAAAGAGAGGGGGAGAGAGAGGGAGAGAGAGAGAGAGAGAGGACGTCCATTCCACACAGATTGATTCATTTGAAATCTCACAAGAGATTGGAGATGCGACTCTACTCCTTGCTACACAGAATCTGGGGGTCGCAAACACGCCACTTGAATCTATGACATCTTAACTTGTTGTCTAGAAACGCATTACGGAGATAACTCTATGATCGACCACTGCTATCTACATATATATGTGGATTATTTCTAAATTTGTCTCTTAAGAACCCTAGTGCAATTTTACGCTATGAATAGAAAAATTTCAGATTTTACGCTATGAATAGAAAACAAACCTGTCCCTCCTGCTTGTATGAGTTTCATTTTAATAAACCGATTTAACCTACGGCGAAATGTCTCAACAAATCTGACCCGCCCACTTGTGAGTGTACCTTTAATAACCCGATATCACCTTAGGCAAAATGCAGAAATACCATAAGTATAACGAATTGCGTTATACTTAGGAAACATTTTAATTTTATTGTGGCTTGTTCTATTTAGGCGTATTTCTGTCTGATATTAGACCGGTTTAGGCCTATCGTGATTTATTCTAGGCCTCAGACAGGTTTTAATTGGGATGGTCCAAGATAAACTGGTGTTTTGGGGATTGGGTAAATGATATATTGTTATGGATAGGGGTAATAAATTATCAAATCAGCATAAATCCTGTGTTATTTGATTTCTTTTGTAGACATTCTTAGCATTTTCACATCTCTTTTAGTAATGAAATAGGTATTTGCGAAATGTGACTTAGTATATAGCAAGCTATAAGATTAAGAATGCGATCTAGTGTAAAAAGAAGAATATTAAAAGTAAAAGAAAAAATCGAAAGTAAAAGACAAAACATTAATATTTAAAATTGATGTTGTCACTTGATATTGTGTTTTGCGCAGTCACGGGCAAGTTTTCCATTTATTAAAAGTAAAAGAAAAAAATAGAAAGTAAAAGACAAAACATTAATATTTAAAATTGATGTTGTCACTTGATATTGTGTTTTGTGCAGTCTCGGGCAAGTTTTCCATTCACGCGTATTCGCGGCCTTTTCGCATGTGCGTTTTCTGCGGCTTAAAATTCCATCTGATACGCTTAAATGGAGAAGGGTAAAAACGTAAACAGCGAAGAATGTCCCCCAATTCAAATCAATTTAAAAATAAAAATCCACCGATGTAATGATTTTGGTGAAAAAACAAAATCATTGGAATTTAAGATACAAAATACGAGCATTATGAAATGAAAATATTTTTAATGTTATTAATTATAATACAGTCCTTCACATTTAAGGGGAGCTTTCGCTCCTGCTCCTCGCGGCCCACGGGCCTGGAAATAACCGTTCGAGATGTACCTGGCAAAATGTCAGGTACTAATGAAATAGTACCTGACATTTTCAACTTAGTGTCGGACATGTATTAATAATATCAATAAGAAAGACAGGCACCACTCCAGAGGTTTTGTGCCTGACACGGCCCGAATCTGTGTCATACATTGTCTGTGACAGGTGCCTTATTTCCAGGCTTGACGGCGCACATCCGCTTTCCTTCGCCGGAGTCATTAAAGACTCCTGCAAATAAGCCAAATCGCTCTCCTAAATATTGAGATTAATAAACTACTTTCAGTTTTTGTTTATTTTTAAACTGCATTCATTCGAAGTACATGTATCAGACTCCATGTTGAACATACTGACGCTACCATATTCACCAAATATTAAACAAGACTAAAGCATAAATACAAATTGGCTGTCCTTAATACAATAAAATTTAGCATTACTCTTGTAATAGGATTAAGAAGAGTTTTTCTACGGGAGCTTTTTTTCTCATTTTTGACATTTGCAGGAGCTTTTTATGGCTCCTGCACAATTTTATAAACGTGAAGGACGTGAATACAAATCCAACCACTTTCACTTCTGATACACCACTATCGTATCTTCCCCTGAAAAACTATCGATACTGGTATCGTAGTGTAATTGGTTCTAACTGGTACGGTCAAGATAATGATGTTTCTGTAATGTCAGGTTAATTAATTCAGATTAATGGAAAACTCAGAACATTTATTTAGATTTTTGCCATAACCAAACTTGCTAAAAGAATCAAACAATATATCACAAGGTTTATTTTCTCTTCGTCGATTCCGTTCATCGATTTCGAGCTGCTAAGGGTTCATTACGTGCATGTCACCCTGTACACGGGATCTCGGTTTGTCGTCCTGTCCGAACGACTAGACGTTCATCCTTTCCCGATATTCCCATATTGTTAACTAGTGACAAGGAAAAGCACGACCAATAATAGGGTAGCACCATGGACCTGCCGAATCACGAGGTTGGACAGGCGACCCTACTCCTTGCCAGGTACAACCGGGAAATCTAAACAACGCCAGTTGACTCAATGACAGACCTTATGTTACAGCGCACACGCGCTAACAATTCGGCCATCCTACACCCTGATAACTATGTGAATAACCTAAAGACAACACCAGAACTCCCTTATCACGAGGTAGGACAGGCGAGCTACTCCTTGTCAAGTACAACCGGGAAATCGAAACCCCACCAGCTGACTCAATGACATACCTTACGATACAACACGCGCTTGCTAATCATTTGGCCATTCAACCCCTCTAAAGTAGAACGTTAAACCTCTATTGGATGTAATGCATAGCATCATATTAATCAGTAATAAATTGTAATCGTGCTGCTGAGGAGACCATCATTGTTAGGACATAAGATTATGATGGGTTATGGCATTAATAGGTTATCAATATGGTTAAATATATGCTGATGTTGTGGGCCTACGTGTACAGGTGTGATGGGTTTATCAATATGGTTAGATATGCTGATGTTGTAGGTCCTACCTGGACAGGTGTGATGTAACACCTGATACTAGTAACCTTATAACAGATAAAACAATGATAACAATACACCTATTTACAGATTGCTCTATAAATAACCAGCAAGTTTCCTCATATAATTGAGATAAAATGATATGTGCTAGTTGCTCAAAACTAAGTTATTTTACCGATCCGTTAAACTTAACGGACTATTAACGGTCCGTTAAATTTCTGTTGCTGGACAGTCAATTTCATTATCCGCTAGTTAAAGGATTGATTAAAGTTAATAAGAAATCTGTTCGTTCATCGGCTGAATTTTATTTTTTTCAATTCAGTGTACATGTATAACAACTTCATAGACGTTGGTATTTACAAGAAACTGAGACAACTGTGCAGTCTGTTCACAAAACGTGATTAAAGACAATAACATATCTGTAGAATGTACTACGGAAAACACTATAAAAGAAACTATAGAATACTTAATTTTTCCTTTGATATGTTTTAGCATAAATCTGAAGGAATAATTATTTGATATGTACTAAAGAAACTGTAGCATATTCGGAGCCATTATTTCATACAGGCGGCCAAACAATTTTGTAGAATACTAAAGAGTTTCATCAAATAGAAAATGTGATATCTCTCCATCGCCTAACCCTCTAGAATGGTCAATAGAAAATTGCACTGGTAATCTATGTCGTTTTGCTAAGGGTATACTTCGACTGACAGTCCACTAATGCCATCGTTAAACATATAGCGGAGCCCAACACCTCAGTTAACTATATAAGAGCAAGTTAACAACACGTTAAAAGTAAATGTAGCTTTGCGCAACCGGTGTTAACGCTCTACCTTTCCGTGGGCGGTTGGATGGTTGCGCGTTGGGTCAAACAATTCGTCAACGAGTCATGGGCATGGTTTCGATTCCCCGGAGGATCACGGTGGCTAAGACGCTGGCTCGCTAGCCTAGAGGTCGGGTGTTCGATCCCTGCATTGGCTGAGAAAGTTAATCCAGATTTTTCGGCGTGGTTCCCCCTTGTCAGTGATGCAGGACGAAGGGCCTGACAAGGTCCCGTGTACACATTGGCGTGCTCGTAAAAGGTCCCTTGGCAGTTGGAATTCGATAGAAGAGTAGGCCGTTGCGCTGCAGAATTTCCCTCATAGCCCAGTTTAGGAGAAGAACAGTGGGATGTTAAACCTCATTTCATTTTATTCCATTAGATTCCCCGCTTGTACGTGACAAGGAATACGGTTGGCTGTCCAACCGTTCGAGTTTTCTCCGGGTCCTCCGATTACATCTCACTGTTCAAGACCCCTACGCGCAAGCGAATTACGCTATGAGGGAAACTTTGCTGGAATTTTAGCTGTAAGAAATTATATTAAACCCATGCCAACGTTTACACGGAACCGCGTTTTTCTGTACCATCCAAACTACTAGACACCGTTCCGTACAATGTCTTGTAACACTGAAAAGACGAAAACTACGCTGAAAATCAAGACTGAGCAACTGGGATCTTCATTCTGTTTCCGAAGAACATACTCCTTTATAATTCATATTCAGAAGAACACTTAATATCACGAGCTTATTTCTATCGAAGCATGTGTGTGTGGTTGCGGCAGTGGGGGCTCTTTTCGTTTATAACAAACGTCAGCAGTCTTTAGTCAAAGCTTAAGTGACCTTGAAATTATTTATTATCTTTAAGTGGTAATTTCAACTGATTTATTTGTACAAGTCAGACACGTAATGCATTTGCTATTACGTTGATTTGTCATTCATGCCTGCATGCCAAAATAAATAAAATTGTGAGTTTATTTTTTTATAAAAAAGAACAAATGCAGAAATAAACCGACAATCTAAAATAATCAAATGAATAAAAAATGACTTGAGATATGTCAAATATGCTGGCAGACCGACAATCAAATGTGAATTGTGCAATCAGTTCACTTTCACCTTGTAAGGTCGATTTCAACGTGTCAGATACTGATAAAGGAAGTATTTTAATGACGGGTAATAATGTAAGTGTATCATAACTTTGGTTAGCGCGGGCGCCGTTGCATCACGAGGTTTGCCTTTGTGTCAACTTGCGCAGTTTCGATTCCCCGGTTGTACGTGGCAAAGAGTAGGGTCACCTGTCCAACCTTGTGTGTTTTCTCCGGGTCCTACGATACCCCCCCCCCCCCCCCGCTCAACACCAAATGTGCAGGCAAATTATTGAAACGATATTGAAACATGTGTTAGTCCTAAAATGACCTAATCTGTTACGTTGATGTTAAACCCCATTTCTCCTTCTCTCGGTTTCAACGTGCCAGGTACCGATAAAGGAAGTATTTTAATGACGGATCATAATATATGTGTATTATAAGGGTACTGTTAACACATTGGCCGTTATATATGATCTGCATTTGACTTCAACACTCACAAGATAAACAGCCGGTTTGGAGACCATTTTAACCAGAAGAAAGCTACCCCAATCCGTAAAACACTATATTAATCAGGCTTGTTTGTCATTAGCGGGGGTTTCCATGTTCAGAGTTGTAGTCTGCATGACATGTAGTTCAAGCATGTACTCACAACCGCTAGTCATTCGATCAACAAAACTATTCCGTAAAGGTAAGAGGTTTAACTCGATTCCATTCATTGCTTCTCTTTCTTGGGATGTGCCGGTTTCAAGCCTGGGCTTGGTTTCTCGGCACTGTTCAACCTGGTTTCTCCTTGTCAGTCATGCTGAAATGTGGCCCTGGCTGGTAACAACGTCTAGTGGTGACATGAAACCCGGGCAAATTGTCTCGCATAGCATACGGCATACATTATACCTGTCGTTGTACAGAACAAAAAAAGTAAGACGTCAAACCCATTTTATTTTATTTCAAGCTATGACAAGTTGATACCTTGTGTCATTTCTGTAATAAAATATGAATGAAAATATAAATTTTAAAGCATTATACGTTCTATTCCGGGGTTGATGCACACCGGGCATATAAATTGAGGAATAAACCCAACTGGGTCGTGTCATCCTAAAGTAATACTGTGGGTCGAGTCGTCCTGAGATAATTGAATGTCAAGATGTACGAATTGGGTGCAGTGTGATCGTGGTATCCATGCACAGCATGCGTCACATGCCATATAAAGACAAATATGTCCTACTGAAGGACACACGAATAATTACTTTATCAAAATATATAATCATATTCAATCAGCAAAATGATAATGAACACGTGACAAACAAGTGCAATAGTAAGTTAATTCTGAAATCAAATGAAATGAAATGAAATGGGGTTTATCGTTCTACACCAACTGGGACAATGAAGGCGGGTATACAACACACAGTGTGTTATGAGAGACATTTCCCCTGGACAGTGGCGCTACGACCGACTCTCATTTGGAATTCCAACTGCCTTTTTTACAAGTACTGCTAGATCAATTACCTTGAAACTTTCATCTGGAATTTGAATTTTTTCTCTTTTTGCCATGAACCGCGATGTCCCCTAAAAGCCAGGGCCTCCTAAACCGCGGACCGAGGCCGGTCCGGCTTTGTCACCGGGTCACATAATATCATTGACACCCAATTATGCCATTTTGAAGGACGTTCAAATAAAATACAATATCCAGATATGTTATCATCGTACATGATAGCTATTCAATAATTGACACATGAAATGAACTAGTTCGTGACGAGTGTACGGTAAACCCAATTGCTATAGTAAAGTAGGCCTTTTCAAGGTAAAAACCAAATCAACATCAAAACCATATTTAATCAGTTTCCCAAGACACTAATGTGGTGTGTCCGTACTATCGTGTTGCGTTGCCATCCGTTATTTTACGTGGAATTCGTCATATTTCCTCTCTCGGCAAAATGCAATGACAAAGCGTCAGAGACATGTTTGGGCAGACGTCAAATTATATTTGTCATAAAGATATATGTTTCCATGATTTGTGACTCAGCTGTGGATAACGAGAAAAAAGATAACTTTAAGATTTATCTAAATATCTGAACATTTGATAGGGTCCTCGATAGTAGATTTTGTCTAAATCTATTTGGTCATATCTTCCGATTTGATATATTTTCCGATATGTTATTTTATCTAAATCTAGATGTGCCGGGAGCACACATGTAACCTGGCTTTGGATAGGCTTGAGTGGTGGTAGACGGGTTTCTCGTGTTTGGCGTGATGACCAGATGGTGAGCTTTCGGGGTCGGTGGGGACATTATTATGGACGTCTTGACTATGAGAATTTCCTAACATGGGGATTTATTGATTTTATCCAATTTTTTCCAGCTCAAATGAATCCGGAGTTCTTTATTAAGCCCATTTCTTTTTACAGTAATAATTAGCAGAAACAAAGCTTTTCCGGGACATCTAATACATTATGGTCATCGACAGACCAGTTAATTTTGATAAGTTTCCTTGGCAATGTCTAAGTTCTATTGCACATTTTTGTCACCTTTGACGGAGTGGATTTGAATCTTTTAAAATCTATGGTAATAAATAGGGAAAATGAAAACTACTATAACTATACTTAATACACACGCCGCTAAGGCTTACTGTTTATTCGAGGCCAGTGTCTGTCCCTTTAAATAAAATGAAATCATTTTGTCTGGACAGTGTATATATAAAGTGAATTGCTGAATTCAGGTATATAGTTGATTGAGTGTACACCTGAGTAAAGTGTTAAATATCAAATTATTAAAAACACCGGAAATAAATTATTGATTCGTCGTTTGTCTGTATTGTCAAATAAAATATGATTTATTAGTTAAATGGCACTGACCAATAAATCTTGGATACGGTTCATAATTTCCATTAAACTTTAGGTCTGAAATGTTATACATAAACTTTTAATTAGATATTCATAAAACATACAAGAGTATGCAAGAGTCAAATCTGCCTATTGCAGATCATTCTTTAAGCCTGAAATGTTATATATACAAACTATTATTTATATATTTATAAAACATGCATTATGCAAGAGTCAAATCTGTCTTTCTTTAGGCCTGAAATGTTTTCTAAATTATTAATTAGACATTAATACACTTATCCAGACCATATTGAACTCTCGATGTCATTGCTTGCCTGTGATAGTTGGCGAATGGGAAAACATTTTCTGAAAAATAGTTAAATGGATAAACTTCAAAAGATAATATCTCGGTTCAGACTTGAGCAATTATTGTATATCTATTCATTCCTACCAAGATTTAAAACCTTAAAATAAAAAGAAATGAAAAATTGGTTGACATTGAATCAGACGATATTTCTCGACCAACCCCGAGATCACGGGAACTCCTGAATAGTAAGGCACCGTGGCTAAATGAATAGGGTTTATAATCGTACTATTCTGCCCCTAATGAAGACGGGCATACGCCATACAGTGTGATATGGGGGAAATTGTGCCCGGGCAGCGGCACTACGTCCAACTCTTATATCGAATTCCAACTGCGAAGGGTTTTTTTACGTGCACGCTAATGTGTACACGGGACCTCGATTTTTGGTCTCATCCGGACGACTAGACAGCTGTCCTTGCCAGGCCATCCGTCCTGCATCACCGACAAGGCGAAACCACACCGGAAATTCTGGATGATCATTTTCGGCCAATGCAGAGATCGAACACCCGACCTCCAAGCTAGCGAGTCAGCGTCTTACCCATTTAGCCACGTGATCACCCGGCACCGTGGCTAAGCAAGTATTATTATATCTACGTTTGTATATAAACACAGATGTTATCCACGACACTTTCAATCTGAAAAAAGCAGTGAAGAATTGATTGACATTGAAATTACATTGAGTCACGTACTTGATATAATATTACATAGTTTAAATATAGAAACTATTTTATTTCAAGATCCATACTATATATATTCAAGTATACCTGGGTGGCATGTTTTGATAAATTACATATATAACAATCAATATACTCCTACACGCTCGACATATTGACATTAAGTTGAGTGGGTTTGCTTAAAGCGAGAATTTCATATTCTTAAGTTATATTTTTAAAATGTATTAAAACAAAGCCTTCAAATAGGTGGTATCTATAACAGTCCTACCATGTTAAAATAATCCTATAATTCACTATTGGCAGTTGAGAAATTGGCAAAAACGTGTGACAGTATTTGTTCTTTTAATCAGGTTCTTGATGACAACACTGGTATATACATCTAATAATAGTTTTATTCTGCTTCTTACAATATTAGGTACAAACATCGTAATGTAAACGACCGTAGAACTATCTATATGGAGGGAGTCATGACTCAATTAGCCTGGCTTAGCACGAGTGTGCTAACTCCAGAAGCTCTCGTCTCGTCTCCTAGACCTGACTATAGTACTCCTGAGGTACCTTGACTAGGCGCCCGCCTAGCATGGCCTCCTGGACCTGACTATAGTACTCCTGAGGTACCTTGACTAGGCGCCCGCCTAGCATGGCCTCCTGGACCTGACTGACCATTCGTTTATGTTCTGAGTTTATAAACGTATTCAAGACAAAAGAGCTCATTAGACACCTGTCTAATGTATCATGCATAATATCAGGTTTAACATTCAATATAGTTTATCAGATAAAGTTAGATAAGACATGCCAACCACAAGTTCTAGTTACGCAATGACATAAGGAATACTACCAAGATCTCCAGCCGAGTGCTGATAGCAACAGGTTTATGTTACAATCACTTACACGTATTTTGATATGGCAGGACGCTTCTATGACATATGTCATTGTGTAATATACCTATCACTCTTTTTAGAAAAAAATATGAAATATTTTTTTAAAGCCTTTACAAATTTGAATATAACTGGGATCGATAATATCTACCCTAATCTTAAAAGATAAAAATAACAATAAGAATGAAAAGACATATAAATACAAACAACACTTGTAAAATGTCGTATACAAAAATGTCTATAAACAAAAGAAAAGGTAAATGAAACACACACGAATTTAAAAGTTATATATACTTGTAAAATGTCATAATATCCAAAAATGTCTTTAAACAAAATGAAAACGTCAATGAAAAACACACGAACTTAAAAGTTATATACACACAATCGGTCACACAAGCGAGTCAATGAAAAAAAACAAACGAGATCCTGGGATCACAAACACAGACTACTCTTATTATTCATATAAATGTTGGAATCGCGAACACAAACTACTAGTACTATAATTATCTTCTTAGACCGATTATTTGGTGGAATCGCGAACACAAACTACTGTAATTATCTTCTTAGACCGCTACTGCACTGTCGTAGCCGACTGTAGGGGTGGGGTACATATGATGCCCTTCCTCGTTCCAGTAATGTTGAGGGGTCAGAATTTTCCCTGCTCCATTTAGTTAAACTATTGTTGTTGACCGGTAGTCTTTTCATTTTCCATACCGTCTGGCAAACGGCGTGTTATGACGTGCTCCCCGTGCCGAAGTTTGATCATCTGCGTATCATATCATGGAGTGAACTTAATTAATAGTTAATCAAATTAGCAAGTGGAACAGACTTGACTTTAGATAACGATCTAACGATATTTACAATTGAAATTAGGGAGTCATATTGTTTTATCTCAAGAATAATGAATGATCTGAACACATTTAACCAATCTTAAATAAGATATTTTTGAAAGAATTAACGGTTTATCTCTATAATTTTTAAAAACAACACAAAACAAGACAATACGTTCGCTCTTAAATCCGAGCACAACCCTCCTGGGGTTAAACCACTTAACATAAACTTCTCCCGTTACATATCGGGGCATTTCCCATTAAAACTTTGGGGTATTACAAATAAAAATCTTAATCCCGTAAATATCGGGTCTTTCCCATTAAATATTTGGGGTATTACAAATAAAAAATCTCACCCGTAAATATCGGGGCCTTTGCCATTAACTATTTGGATAATATACACGTATAGACAAAACAAACGAAAAAAACTTAGAGATAAACCCGTTAATACTTTGTGAATGTAAAATTCCTAATTACGATATTGTTAACTCAATTCTAGTTAAACAATCACAAAACATTTTACTGCGCAATATAAACCTGTTAATACTAATTTTAAATGCCAAAATATGTGTTCAAAAACAAACAATTATAATTCATAATCTTTTAAAAACAACATGACGCATTTTAAAACAAATAATATATATACAATTTTGTTTTCGTCATTTTCCTGTTCCACTACTTGCTAATATTAAATTTAGTAACTACACCATGATATTTAACGACGCGTGATGATAAACTGCAGATTTCCAGTTAAATTATAATACATAGCACTAATGTCATTTTACCACCCTCGCCATGGTAGGATTAGAAAAGACTTACCCCGTTGGTGACCTGTGAACTTCTAGTGGTTAGGACTTCAATCGTTTCTCTGGTCTACGGCACCAATTAATATGTGACAGTATTTGTTCTTTTAATCAGGTTCTTGATGACAACACTGGTATATACATCTAATAATAGTTTTATTCTGCTTCTTACAATATTAGGTACAAACATCGTAATGTAAACGACCGTAGAACTATCTATATGGAGGGAGTCATGACTCAATTAGCCTGGCTTAGCACGAGTGTGCTAACTCCAGAAGCTCTCGTCTCGTCTCCTAGACCTGACTATAGTACTCCTGAGGTACCTTGACTAGGCGCCCGCCTAGCATGGCCTCCTGGACCTGACTATAGTACTCCTGAGGTACCTTGACTAGGCGCCCGCCTAGCATGGCCTCCTGGACCTGACTGACCATTCGTTTATGTTCTGAGTTTATAAACGTATTCAAGACAAAAGAGCTCATTAGACACCTGTCTAATGTATCATGCATAATATCAGGTTTAACATTCAATATAGTTTATCAGATAAAGTTAGATAAGACATGCCAACCACAAGTTCTAGTTACGCAATGACATAAGGAATACTACCAAGATCTCCAGCCGAGTGCTGATAGCAACAGGTTTATGTTACAATCACTTACACGTATTTTGATATGGCAGGACGCTTCTATGACATATGTCATTGTGTAATAAACGTCATTTTCAACTTCAAATGCAAACGTTTGAAGATAGTTATTGCATGGAGTAATAAAAAAAAACAAAGGAGGTAATTGTGTTAGTATTTCTAAGAGTGGAAAATAATGGCTATGATCGTATAATAGTGAGTTAACAAGCTATTGAGCAAAAGACAGAAATAATTATTTTTGACTTTCTTAAAAAATATGAAATTTTCTCTTTAAAGATACATTGTGCAAGAGCTAAATCTGTTTATAACTGGGTTTATTTGGCTTCATATGTTATATAAATTATTATTTAGACATTTATTCACATGACAAAGTCTCTACACTAGATTCAAATGGATTCGAATTTGATAAAATTTAATGATAAAATGGATAATCGACATTCAGTCTCGATTCTCAAGTAACATTGCTACGATAATAAACGATAACGAAACTTATCTTAGGTCATAAATTATTCATATAGATCAATTATATGTAAAATTTCAGTTTACATTTGAAGTTTACATTGGTTCGACTCGTTTTATGCCGTTATCTTTAAGCCTATTCCATGTAGAGGAATCAATTAAATCATATCTTAGTTCAAAAATTTTGATGTGTCCATTTGACGTTTACATTGGTTCGATTCGTTGCACGCCACGATATGTAACCTTCTTCCATATAAAGACATCAATAAAACCCCATCTTAGTTCAAAACGTTTGATGTGTTCATTTGAAGTTTACATTGGTTCGATTCATTTCAAGATGCGATCTTTAAGCGTCTTCCATAGAGAGAAACCAATTGCATCCCACATCTCGATATATTGACATTTGTTTGCTGGTTAATATATGTTTAAAATGTTGACATGTACAGATGGTGGTGATGTTGGACAGATTGGAAATAAAATGAAACTGGGTTTAACGTCCTACTGTTATGCACAAACAACCCATTAATAAAGACATGCCTACGCCATGTAGTGTGCTAGACCTACTTCTTTTTCATGGTTATTTTTCGTGTAGGCCAACGTGTACACAGGAACTCCCTTCTCGTCCCACCCGAACTCTGTGGCCATGTTCCTACATCCGGCAGCACTGTAATTTAAGGAGTTTTCTCGGTCAATGTTCAACCCCCGATTCTCAAAGTATGTTTCCCAGCGCCGTATCGGGTTAAATGAATATCGACGAATGCAATATTTGAATATAATTATGCTGTATTGAAAAACAAAACCCCAACTAAACTACTTTTAGGAGGTAAAATATTGCTTAAACTCAGCTCTCGGGTGAATATGTGTATTCATGAAGAGAAATTAAAGATACATTATGTAAGAGTTAGATAAAGAGTTGACCATTCTTGCTATAAATTAATAGCTCACAAATAGACGAAAATGAAAATTCCATTCAAATTACTTTATTCTGCGATGTTACCGCTTTCCCATTTTTAAATTAAATCTTTAAATGGCGAACCCTTCTAATCTAGTTAAAATCTCAAATATCCTATGCAATCGAGAATTGATTATGCTCTTGTTTTGTTAATACATGCCTAATTAATAGTTTATATAACATTTCGGGTCCAAAGAAAGATCTGCAATTTAGCTCTTGCATAATGTATGTATGTTTAATAGGCGCATTGGGGCGGCTGGGCTGTCAAGTACTCTACCGATGTTATTCACAAACTGATTACCAGCTGAAGACCCCCTAGAATATAATAACAGTACTAACTATGGGTGATATACTACTAGCTGTGTGGTTTATAATAACAATACTAGCTATGAGGGTTATACTACAACCTATGTGCGTTATAGCAACATTACTAGCTATGGGGGATATACTACTACCTGTGTGGGATATAATAACATTAATACTACCTGCTGTGTGGGATATAATAACATTAATACTACCTGCTGTGTGGGATATAATAGAAATAAATATGCGTGACAAGGCAAGGAGTAGGGTCGTCTGGTCAATCTCTTAGGTTTTCTGTGGGTCCAATATTTTATTAGTATCAATAATGTTCGTTTGGCAAGTTGACCGTGCGATTATTTGAAATAATGGTACGACAACATCAAAGGGTGACGTTACATTTCTATTTTAATAGTATATAATTTGTATTGTAAATAGGGATAGAGAGTTTGACATAGGCATTTTGCCTGTTCCCCAATTTCCATTTCATTTATAGTGAATAAAATATGTCTTAAGAAAGTAAAAATTTAAAATAAGATACATATTAAAAATACAACAAATATAGCGTTAAAAACAGATACACATTGAATATACAACAATTATAGCGTTAAAATAAGATACACATTGAATATACAACAATTATAGCGTTGAAATAAGATACACATGGAATATACAGCAATTGTAGCGTTAGAATGAGACAAACATTCTCAGCGAAAATAAAAACAGTTGAAAAACTTAGACAGGAAATATGTTATTGGGGGTGGTGACACCACCAACGCAGAGGTCACCAGGTTTGATCCAAAATACCAAACTTGAAAGTGTTAATTACGATACTATATAAGTAACAATTGCTGAACAGTTACAGTACAAGTATCACTTATACAGAGTACGTAATTTTACAAGAAGTGGACGTGCCAGTTAGCATGTTAGATGATTGATATTGATTCAATATGTACATGTAATACTCGTGTTATATTGCGCCATAGAAATATCCATAAAAAATAATCATATGAAATACATATTTCACCCGTTCAAATAAAGGTGCATTTTAAATCTTATTGAATGACCTGTTATATATCCAAACCTCTATCATCTGCGACGAAATATATTCATGGAAGATAGAAATGATCTAATTGTGATATTTAGAGGAGCTAAATTTTAAACATTTTGGACCTTTAAAAATGTTTATTCAATCGTTTCTGTTTTGAATCTTAATTTCAAATCAGTTACGTGTATGTACGGCGAAATACGCCAGAGGTCTCAATCTCTAGCGTCTGGTTTTTCCAGTCTGTGCTTTCTTGATAAGAATGTGACGTCACTGTCTGGCATGACTTGTGGAATATGTCTAGCCTCGTTCCTCGAGACCCTTGTCACAAATGGCACTGGAAAGCATTATAGTACATAATTGGTGTACCAATGGTAAAATGTTTATTTTGTCTTGAACATTGGATATCAGAAGCCCATCTTTTCCGGATGAGACCACACAACACCAATGTTGATTTAGATTGATAAATATGTCGTGTTTTAATGTCGAAGACTGGATGATATTGAGACGAAGACGTATTTACTTCAATACTCATATGAATTTAACGTTTTAAAGATATTTATAAAATAAATATTAATGCCACATATCGACATTTTGACAGTATCCAATATTTTGATTTTTGATGATCTAGCCAGCCAGTTCTTGAATTGCAGTGAAATGGGGTTTAGCGTCCTACTGTTCTGCTCCTAGCCTGGGCAAATAAAGACGGGTATACGCCATGCTGTGTGCTATGAGGGGAAGTTTTTACCTTACATTTAACGAAAATTGTAGATATGTCGTGGCATCAAGGTGGAATATCAATGATGCAAACAGTCATGTACTGTTGCCATTTAAACGTTCACCTTCGCCATTAGTTGTTTATAAACACAAAATTGCGGCATCCATCTTCAAAGGCTTCAATAAACTAGCATCTGGAGATATATTTATCAAGCCAGATGGTCAACGATATAATGCATTGTTTAGTATACACAATATATACCCAAGACAGTAATATGATATTTCTATGGTGTGCAGTTGGGTCTATAAGTTTGGCGGGGGTGAGCCTGCATTGTCCATGTTTGGTCGATTCCCAGCTTTAACCGCTCCTGGTCAGAAGCATGGAAGTACATCCTTGCTATGTTGTCTGATGTGTGTTCAAATGCGGTATACCTACATCGGAATCAACTGCATCCTTTTCGTCCAGTTCAAGTTTCAACGGCTCCCTTAAGCGCTGAGAAAGCCAAGTATACTCTTAAGCCTAACGAATGTAATTTCTGCCTTTTGAAGCAAAGATGTTTCTCGATTTCTACGTTACCTACCGACTCTGTTTCTTTCTAATATTGTCCTAGCTGCACTTTAACAAGCATTCAATGTCTATTTTTTTTAAAAAAATTGTATGTACTGTATGTCATTTGACTGTGATGATGTCATACATGTTTAGATCATCACGTCGCGTTCTGTTTAGCATAAATACGAAAACACAGATGACCTTCAACCAACCAAAACGATTTCCCAGATCTTTATCATCTTCTTTCATTGAATTAAGTGGAGCAAAAACACCAGGACGGCCAAATCAGATAAAACTAATCTTGTGTTATTTTATAAACTAAATGCAATATCTTGTATCCAAAACACAAGCCCAACAAAACTTCTTGGCTATAAAACCAAGTACGAACAATCTAAACCATAAGACAAAATTCAAAGTCCTAAAAAAACGTAATGGGTAAAATAGTGTAATCAGCGTATGGACTACACGAGACGGGATATCAGTGGTTCTAGAAATACAGTGAAACCAAGTACAACAATCCAAACCATTGGGGTTAGGAGCAGAAAGGTTGGACGTTAAACCCCATTTCATTTCATTTCCAAACCATTAGACAAAATTCGAAGTCCTAAAACACGGTATCGGAACAATAGTGAAATAAGCAAATGGACTTTTCACTGTGTACAACATACATGACAAACAGTGGTAACAGGTGCCCGGAATAGTAAGCTTGTCCTGCCTGGCGCCACACCAGCCATAGCTGCATCCAAAATGGTAAAATAGCGTAATTGACCAATGAACTTTCTGTATGCAAAATGCACGCGATGAACAGTGTTAACGATGTAGTGGACAGGCATAATCGGGGGATAATATACGAGTCAGTTAAATATGTAGAGAATAATAGCTGAAGGAGACGTGTTATATTTACCAATCAAGTCGATATGGCGGCTATAAAACGTTTTAAAGGTTTTTTGTAAGTTTAGCTAACAGTATCCCTGTAGTAGAAGCTTAGATGACAATAGCCTCGATCTACTAAAAAAATCAGAATAAAAGGAACAAGCCTTCGCGTAACGAATTAGCTGAGACACAAACACTCCATAAGCTGATGATATTGGAATGTTACTAATCGGAAAGTCAAAGTCATCAAGCAAGCTTAATGCACCGTCCTTTGTAAAGATCTTTTACATAACTTACCGTTGCTGATTTAGGATACACAAATAATGTCTCTTGCACTTTATATACTATGTCGAGCGCTCGAGATAGGTAAGTCGAATGCTCGACTTTATTCTGCAAGTTTATCATTAAATAATGCACAAAAACTTACAGCTTAAAACATTGGTTGAGACGTGTTCGATTGTAATATTGCGAGCACTAGTCTTAATATTTCGAGCAATTGGAACCGCATTGTGGCTTTTTTTTAAATTGTATTATGAGTTGTAATATTAATGTTTAATAAACTATACAATTGTTTTATGGATTGTTGTCCAATTTAGCCCTTGCTAGATCACAAAGTAAAATTAAATTCCACGTCGGTGTGGAGTCCAAAGGTCGTATCGGGCATATTTTGCGAAATTCACTTTTTTGCTTCTTCAGAAAGAGAATTGTCTTGCGCATATTTTCATCTGGTAGCCAATAAAAAGAGGTTTTATAGATACTGTTTCAAAATGTCGTATATGAAGTGTACCACAAAAAAAAAATTTTGTTGAGTGTGAAAATGTCGTATTTCCTTGAAAAAATCTACTTTGTGTCGAACTTAAGCATTACAACCAAACGAAATATAGCCAGTACTGTTCTATGATTAAATACATATTATTAAAAATTATTGTTGAGGCTCTACTGTGTGAAATCTATGAAATTTAAGCACGTAAAGGTGAATATTTTCAGGAGATACATCTTTGCTGTATAAAGTTGCAAATAACAACTAGCGTCCACTCTTTATTTCTGCACTAGATGTTGAGCTTGATATGTGCAGATAGTTACATACTGTTTAAAAATGGCTACACATACATTTTGTAAATAACTATTTGAGAAAAGCTTCAGCAATACGACGTTTTATAAGACATTTTGATTCTTAACCTCTGTGCAATTTTTGGCTCTCCTGGACAATTTCGCAAAATCCAGATACGACCTTGTGACTCCCCACCGACGAATAGAGAAAGTTGAGAAAGACTACATCAACCCATGTAGGCCAAAACAGCTTAAAAGCGAAACACATGCATAAGGGGTAAGGGATCCGCAGTGGATAAGCGTGGAGGTCAAGTGTTCGATCCCTCGATTTCTTCTTGTCAGTACTTCAATGCGGAGGACCAGTTGTCTGGTCGTTCGGATTGGACGAAAAACCCAGGTCTGTGTTCACATTGGCGTGCACGTTAACGACCCCTTGGTCGTAGTACCGCTACCCGGGCGAAATTTCCCCCACAGCACACTATATGGCAAACGGCCGTCTGTATCAGCTCAGTCGGGGCAAAACAGTAGGATTTAAGTTCCATTTTAAAATCAAGACGTCAGCATAATAGCAATGAGTCAGGATTGGACCAAGGGTCGACGCCGAACAGCACCAGCACTGATGAACCATGTGGATCTCTCAAAGTTGCAGCCGTACGTAAAGCTGGAGGTCTTGTTCGTCATTGCTAGCCAGTCCTAGGCTTCGTCGATCTCTAGGAGATCCTGGCTGCGTCTTATATTCGTGTTTGGATTTCGTTATAATATAGCATTGAATCGTCGATCTCTAGGAGATCCTGGCTGCGTCTTGTATTCATGATTGGATTTCGTTATAATATAGCATTGAACTACAACTGGGTAACGTCTGTTCCCATTGCTGAGCTGCAAGGTGTTTTGGAAAAGCAACTTTCACATCAACTTAACAAACTGTCTTTGTACTTTTATATTGTGCGCAGTCGAGTTTAACATACAAACAAATACATTGTATAGAATAAAATAAAAACACGCTACCCTCAATAATACTGTGCTTATTCAAATTAATGGTGACTCATTTAGTGGCGTGACGCTCTTGGTGGTCCTTGCATTTGTTTCCCGACCCTCGCCCACAAAACACATCAAGCATACTTCAACTATGAAAGAGAGAGAAATGGGTTTTAACGTCCTCACGGCTCAAACTAGGTCATTTCGACTAACATATGGTTCAATTTATTTCAATAATTCGCTAGCGCGTAGGTGTCTTTAGCAGTGGGAGGAAACCGGAGAACCAGGAGAAAACCAATAGCGCTTGACATGCGACCCTACTCCTAACTGTGCAAGAAAACTAGTGTAATCAGATACAATTATGGTGCTATATCCATGTACCTTCCCGATACTGACCACTTCACAGTTCCAATTATACGAAGCGTGGGCGGAAATGCGATAGTGCGAGTTGAATGCCCATGCTGCTAGTCCAGTTGGTGCAGAGCGGTGGGACGTCCAAACATATTCCATTTCTTTTGATTCATGGCAAACAAAGACATGTACATGTAAATACGATGATTTCAACACGAACCGGTCTGACCCCATGTTCGTTGTGTGCTTATTAAAATAAAATATACATTTTTTTGGCAATTTGTTACGTGAGAACGGATATCGACTGTCGAGTACGAAACACTTCTCTTCTGTTCCCAGAAGTGAGTAACTCTACTTGGGATCTACAGTCTAATGACTCTATTTACACGATGACCTTCAAGTCTTGGTTTTCATTCACCCTTTACGTTTAGGTTTAGTCAATGAAACAGACTGTTCATTCATGAATCTCAATAGACGTATAATAATATACTGTCACATAATGGCTTAATGTGCTGGATCGGACCACCTTATACTGCGTAGCTGTAGAAATAAAGGGGGCCGGCGATTCGTTGGGATCTCAATAATATTATATTCGATTGGGTCACCTTGAAAAAGGTGCGTAGGAAGTGAGGGTGGGGTGGGGTATATAATTATTATGTCTCACGGATAGCTGTTCAATTAAAAAAAACGGGTTGTTCGGGTCACCATATACTGCGCAGCTGTGGGGTTAACAGTCGACGTTTATTGGTTAAAGCGAATTGCAGTACTAATGTATTGAATAGGTCACCTTGTAAAAGTTTTATTGTTGTATCCACTGCGTGGGTAGTTCGGGGATGGGGACAGGGGTATCTTCTCCCTCGCGGATCGCCACACTGTGTTGTGAAATGAAATGAAAGGGGGTTTAACGTCTTACTGTTCCGCTCCGAACTGGGCTCATGAAGACAGGCATACACCATACAGTGCGCTCATGCCTACTCTTATATCGAATTCCAACTACCAACGGATATTTTACGTGCATGTCAATGTATACCAGGTCCTCCTTCCTGCACCAATGAGAACTGGAAACCACATCTGAAAATCCCAATGAACTTTCTCGATCAATGCAGGGATCGAACACCCGACCTCAGGCTAGCGAGTCGGCGTCATATCCACTTAGCTACCGTGGCTCCCCACTGCGTCGTGGACTTCAAACGATTTACACACATCCATATTGTATTCTATATACCTTATTGGTCATATTCTTAATAGGGAACAGAAAAAATGGAGCTTTTTAAGGTTTTTCTTCTCTGCAACAACTGGAATAATAAAGACGGGAATGTGCGTTTCGTAACATCTCTATTGCCAAGGGTGCTTTACGTGCACGTCAGTGGGTACAATTGACCTAGTTTTGTTGCCCCATCCTAACAAAGAGGGGAGGGGGAGATGCAGTTTAATGTCCACTCGACACAAACGAGGTAATTTCGGGACTAACATATGGTTCAATTTTATTTCAATAATTCGCTTGCACGCAGGAGTTTTTATTAGTAATAGAGGGAGGAATACGGAGGACCCGGAAGAAACCCACGTGGTTGGACAAGTGTCCCTACTACTTGTCACGTACAACCGGAGAATCGAAACCATCCCACCCTAACAGATGGGTGTTGTAGTTACGCTTCACTCAAAAAGGTGGGGGGAACCACCTGGTAATGAGCCAGCACCTTACATACAGTCCATAGCTCATTAACCGAGATGGGACAGACGAGTAGGACATTAAACCCAATTTCAATTGATTTCATATGCACTGAGCTAACGTGGCTCCTCAAAGGCGAGATCAGTTGCTCAAGCGAATACAATTAAACACAAAGAATTGGATCAGACCCCTTTGTTGGATGTGAATAATTTATTTTTCATTGCATTACACTAATGTGTCATACAATATTACATTATTATTTGGGAATGGCCCTCAAAGTTTTATTGCACCCGTTACCTTCCAATACAATGCCGAGGTACGGGAAACATTTGACGCAAATCATATCTCCACTAATGGTTTACAGCATATATAGTTAAATACAATTCAAAGAAATGGGGTTTAACGTTATATTTGTCTGCTCTGAATGGTCTCATGAAAACGCCATGCAGAATTCTATGAGAGATTTTTGCCAGGACAGCAATTTATTTCTACCCATCAGGCGTTCGTTTACGTACAAGCCAAGCTGTACATGCGACTTCAGCAGTGTTTTAAGAGAGGAAATTTGCCGGTAAGGCGGGTGTGCAGCTAACTCTTATTTCGAATTCCAACTGTCAAGAGTTCGTTTACCTGCACGCAAATGTGTACACGGGACTTTGTTTTTTCGATCTATCCCAATGCATTGTCACGAAACAATATGTCAATACGCGAAAGGTCCCATTAGAAGGAAAGATTGTTTTAGGAAACAGGTGAAAGCGAATGTTAACTCCCAGAACGATTCCATGAATGTCGACCCCCTGTCGGGTGGAGGCAGGTAAAGACAGCTCTCACAAACCATCAAATATGTTGTCAAATTTTATTCAATTCCTTAGGAGTCGAGGCTCGCTGTTTCAGGGGACTTTCCTTCAAAACATGCGAGATAGGAACAACGGGTGTGCTCAACTTTAATGTTGATAAATGTGTTTTTCTTGTAAATTAACAACTGTATAAATTATAAGTTAAATAGGCCAAGGAGAAACGAGGGACATGTCATTATAGTTTACCCTTGACAACTTCGTCAAAGATTTCAGTCCGGGCCTCAGAGGCGTTGCACACTAAGCGATGTTTCCTCCAATAAACTGTATGCGGCGAGGTTTACGCTTACTCGAATGTAATGCACATGTAATGCAACACGGTGTACCGTCCTTACTCTTTTGCATTAACATGACTGTGGAAAAACGAATGCTACATGGCATGCAGTATGATATGCGCAGAATTGTGCAAGGAAAACTCCATTCCCCCCCATTTCCGCCATCCTATGTAAAAATAGCTAGAAATTGTCTTGGTCAGGAAATTGGGGTGCCCTATTATCGCTCACCTCTGGCTTGCGATCCTTGGAGCGGTTGCTCAAAACTAAGTTATTTTAACGGATCGTTATCTTGGTAACGTGTCGTTCGTTAACAGTCAGATAAATTTCTGTTGCTGGAAAGTCAATTTCATTAAACCTTAGCTATCGGATACATAAGTCATTCCTCCAAGAGAAGACAGCTTGTTCATTGTCTGAATTTTAAATTTTTAAATTCAATGTACATGTATAAAAACTAGAAGTTGATATTAACAAGAAATGGAAGACGGTGAGACAACTGTGCAGTCTGTTCAAAGAACTTGATTAAAAACAAAAGGATGACTGTAGAATTTACCACAGAAAACACTGTAGAATACTTTATTTTAGCACAAATCGGAATGGAAAATTATGGGATTTGCACTATGGTATATTTGGAGCCTTTATTTCCTACAGACCACCGAAATTCTACAATGTCCTATAATAAAATTACATTGGTAATCTATGACTTTTTGCTTCAGCCCACTAATACCAGAAAGCGGAGTCCAACACCTCCGTAAAATTTAACTCCACGTTAATGTTAACGAATCTAATTCCATCTACACCCTTTCTCTCTGTTAAAGTTAACGTCCGTCAGCTACATGTTAACGGATTGTTAAAAGATAACGGAGCTTTGGGCAACCGGGCCCTGGTGTCAGTCCCTGATGGGGTGCCTTCTCAACCTCGTGGGTTTGTTCTGGGAACTCAGGTCTTCTCCCAACAGGAAAAATCTCTCAATAAAACAACCTATCTGTGATATCACCTTCGCGCGTTTAAAACCAATAGCAACTACAGCAACTCTTGGCAATCACCGGAATCGAATCCCCGAACTACTTTTAACTATACGGAGTTTCCTTGTCTGGTAAGTATGCTTATACTGTCCATGTACATGCTACCCCTGTCCCCTCCACAACAATCTGAGACTTAAACATGGAGAATCTTGAGAATTCGTCAACTCTGTTTTCCACGGAGCCCCCACCCCACCCCCTCAGTATTAGAACAAATGCTAAAACGCCGGACAGGTTTGAGTTAATTTGGGTTTGGGCAGGTACTTGGGGAAATTTATTGAATTCTAGAGAAGTCTAGATTAAATAATTTTATGACGCAATAACACGAATCAGCTGATAGTCAGACTTTGGCCAATGAACGAATTGTCACACGTGGGGGCTTTTATTGATAAAACCATTCATAACAGTGAAAACCTTATAGACACTTAACGGTAACAAATAGGGTTCCGATCTTATACAATATACACCCTTCATTTTATTGCATGGGGTGCATAGTCGTCTTTGTTGGAGCTGTCCGGATAAGAAAGTAGGACTTGAAAAAACATTTTATTTATTCATGTATTGCATAGAGGCAGTAGTGTACTTTGTGTAATTCACAGAAAGACTTCATTATTTGAATAGCAAGAAGGGCAAGTTAAAAGGGATTGGCAACATAATAGCAATACAAGTTTTAAAAAAACAAGTCCCATGACATTGATAGAGTTTGTATAGTGGGTCCACGTTTCTATAAATTATTACGGAACACCACACATGCACCTGGGTTAGCAATCAATTTAACAAATAGAATGAAATAGGCTGAGCTAAATTTTTTAAAAAAAATATTAGCCCCTCATGTGAATTTATAGAAATTCAATTCAAAAATCGTTCAGGGTAATTTAGCTGTTGTATTCTTTTTTTGTTTCTGTCAGTCGTTTACAGTATAATAATATATTCATTTCAAATAGGCTGGTGCAAATCTATCAACTTATGAAATGAAATGGAGCTTAACGTCCCACTTTTCTGCACAAACTTTGCTAATGAAGATGGGTATACACCATGCAGTGTGCCGTGGGGGGAGTTTTGTCCGCACAGCATCGTTTTGACCTGATCTTATATCGAATTCCAATAGGTATCATATTCCTGAAGCAATGGCCCGAGAAATCCCTCTCTGGCCATTGCTGGAATAGCGTCTGTTTCTTGAACTTATGCGGGAGTGTGTCTATTATTTCCGTTCAATGAAAGCTATCACTTAAGTACAGCAACATGACAGTCCTTCGTTTAATCTGGGTCTTCCCTAAAACTTTGGACAGTGATTTAAGGTATTCAAAACGGTGAAAGTATGTTCGTTTCCAAACAGTATTGTTTACATTTCATTCGACTTGATAGCCTCGTTTGTCACGCAATTAGTTTTACTGCAGTATTCTGCTATGCACGGGTTTATTAGGCATAATAAAATCGTGAGTCATGACGTAACGTTATGTAAATATATTTGGTCCAATATTGGCAGCTATAGTGATTGGTTGGTAGACGGACTACTGACCAATCAAAATTTAAAACAACAATATCCACTCATAATAGCAATGTGTAGGATTACCTCTAATCAAACACAACACTGCGCGGAGTATGAATAGGCATAGGCAATGTGTACACGGAGTGTAGGTTGGTCATCTCATCCGAATGATTATGTTTCCCTTTGGCAGACACCACTGTTCTCCATACGTGGTGGGAGGGGGATTCCACGCCAGAAAATACGCGTTGTCCTTTGGTAGGCACCCATGTTATACATCAATGACGGGGCGTGTTGGGGGGGGGGGGTCACACCAGAAAATACCGTTGTCCTTTGGTAGGCAACCATCAATGACGGGGCGTGTTTGGGGGCACACCAGAAAATACCGCTGTACTTTCTGGGTATACGCCTTGGTCAAACAGGTAACTTCCAGCTCACTGAGCCACCGTGGATTTTTCATCAATATGATACAAATACACACGTGCATAACTAACTACCAGTCTTGTCCAAGAGGCCCTACTTCTTTAAAGCAACCGTCACAATGTCTCTTCATCTTTGGTGAATTCTATTCGTCCCGAGTTCTCGTAAAAGAACGCTAGAGTATTGGAATTCGATAAAAGATAATTATCATCGTTAAATTTCGTATAAATCACTGGTTCTGTACCGATTATCATTATCCTGCGGTATGTCCCTTATCAGGACACAGTTTAAAACATTACCAGATATAACTAAACCCAGATATTGACAGTCGGTTGAGATAAAACATTACAATTATCACGTAAATTACAAACTCGGTAATATCCATCACGTTACCCATGATTATAATAATAGATTTGTTTTATATACTGATAATCCCTTAAATATTAAAATATAAAAAAACATAATACGCTAGATATTGCACGTTTTCAGGTTTCTAAATTTAATGGGACAGTTAGTTACTCGATAGCTGATTTTAAATAATAATTCGATTTCAGAAAAAGATATTCGTAAGTAGCTCTGAGCAATGCATCGGTTTGTTTCATTATTGGTTAAAACAGAAACAAATTGGCGGGAAAATGTTAATGACATCAACAGACTATCACGAAATGGCCACGAGGAGTTTTGCATTGGTTACGCAAGAATTTTAAAAGATCAAATAAGTTTGGCTCATTATCTGGGCGTGAGACTTGAACTAGGCGCGTATCACCCAAATTCGAATGACTAATAAACATCTTAATGTTGCGTGTCCGTCCACCCATAAATTACAATATCATGTAGTTGGATAGCCGAGCGAGCTTATCATATGATCGCTAATGGAAGAGTTATTTTGAATGAAACAAAATGGAGTTTAAACACTGGGCACACGTTCAGAGAGAGAGAGAGAGAGAGAGAAGGGGGGGGGGCGTAATTTCCCCTCGACACAGGTAATTTCGAGGCTGACATAAGGTTCAATTTTATTTCGATAATTCGCTTGCACGTAGGGGTTTTTAGCACGCGGTTAGGCATGTGTGGTATCGAAACCACGCCAATTGACCCAATGACATCCAACTCTCGTTTATACACATATTTTCATAGCCCCTGAAGATGTTGATAATTTTCGACACGAAACTAAAGTGTGACGTTGGTCCTCATTCCATTGCACGTAATGTATTATGTCGTTTATGTCGAAGTGTTCTGAACTTGTGTACAATAAATGTTAGTCACACTGATTTTTTTTTTTTTTTTTTTTTAAATATCACTGCATATCAGTAGTAGGTCTTAACACCAACCTAGACTTATCTTCATAATGCATGCATCATCGTGTGTGTGTGGGGGGGGAGGCGGAGGGTTGCATAGCGCGCTGTATTGAATCAACCGGTGTGATTTCGATTCCTCAATTGTACGTGACAAGGAGTAGGGTCACCTGTCCAACCACGTTTTTTTCTCCTGGGCCTCTGGTTTCCTCCCACTGCTAAAGACCCCTACGCGCAAGCGAATTATTGAAATAAAAAATTAAATAATCATGTTAGACCGAAATGACCTCGTTTGAGCCGGATATTTGCTTACTAATTTCATTATCGATCCTGGTTTCAAATATCGGCCATTGAATACCTATAATTGAAATGTAGACGGTCGACCACTTCACTAAACAAACTTTGAAAATAACCAAAATTTAATTGAATATAGAAGCCAAGGCGGGTCCCAGACTTTTTGCTGAGATTTTATCACATAAATGCCTGCAGGAAAATGATACACGTGACCTCTAGCTACATGTTATAAGCAAGTGGTATCACAGCCATTAGGCGAGGATGGAAAAATTCCTGGTCATCCGGACGTCAAGGGGCCTCCTCCGAAAAATTTAAGGTATTAATTTGGTAGTCAGTACAATCACAACCTTCGAGTGAATTCAGCAAACAGAGAGGGCAGGCGCGGATCCGGGGGGGGGGGGGGGGTCCATAAAAAAAAAATGCCTTGCATCAACGAAATTACATCACAAAGTGATCCTACATCACTATAAAAATTGTTTCTCTGTTTAAAAAGCTAAATTTGTATGTATGCCTATGTAATTTAGAGACGATGATGGCAGATTTCCGTAACAGCTACATAAAAAAAATAATGCCTTGCATCAATGAAATTACATCACAAAGTGATCCTACATCAGTATAAAAATTGTTTCTCTGTTTAAAAAGCTAAATTTGTATGTATGCCTATGTAATTTAGAGACGATGATGGCAGGTTTCCATAACAGCTACATAAAAAAAAATAATGCCTTGCATCAATGAAATTACATCACAAAGTGATCCTACATCAGTATAAAAATTGTTTCTCTGTTTAAAAAGCTAAATTTGTATGTATGCCTATGTAATTTAGAGACGATGATGGCAGATTTCCGTAACAGAAACCTGGCAAACCCCCTCCTGCAAAAATTCCTGGATCCGCCCCTGGAGGGGTTTTCCCCAATTAGTGTACTTAACCCATTCTTGATATTGTTTTAAACACAAATGAAAATAAGATTTTTGATGCAAAAGTGAGTAACTGATGTGTTTAATGTTTTAGATCCAGCGAATCTCCTGAAGTTATTAGATGAAGATGTACGGAATCTGATATTAGTGTACTAAAAAACATTTAGGCCTCTCATAGTATTTTCGTCCACGTGCCACGGTCGCTCCCGTTACGCCACTGAACTAAAAAGAACTCCAGTACAATAACGAACAAAATGTCCAAGGAACTGTAATAATAACCTTTTTTTAATCCTTAATTTATTTCAAGGTAATTTGAAGGATAGATGAAAAGTTAGTGATAATCTTTGTGGTTATCATCTTTATTATGGTTAATCTATATCCAGAGAGAGTTAAATAAGATAAAAATAACGATATGCTTGTTACGATTAGTTCGACATACGCCCATTTGTCCTAGTTGCACCAGATCACTGAAAAAAAATGCGCACATTGCAAATAGCATTGAAAACAAGGGTGGCTCTACCATTATAAAAACCTGATTCGTGACGTCATCATATTTATTAATATGCCACCGCAATATTGTGACGTCATTTAACAAAATCCAAGTCAAGCCATCCGTGCACAGTGACCCAAAGAGCACGTGTAGTATTAACGTGCTTGAATTGACGTTACCTTAGATCTTTTTAAGAGCGTAGCTCTATAACACCAGGAGGGAGTCACGGTGGGTAAGACGCTGAATCGCTAGCCTGGAGGTCGGGTGTTCGATACCTGCATTGGCCGAGAAAGTCAGTGATGCAGGACGGGGGACTTGACAAGGACATCTATCTACTTTTTCGGGTGTTACGAAAAACCGAGGTCCGTGTACACATTGGTGTGTACGTAGAATATCCATTGACAGTTGGAGAGAGAGAGAAAGATGGGGTTTAACGTCCACTCAACACAAACTAGGTCATTTCGGGACTAACATATGGTTTAATTTTATTTCAATAATTCGCTTGCGCTTAGGGGTCTTTAGCAGTGGGAGGAAACCGGAGTGCCCGGAGGAAACCCACGAGGTTGAGAAGGCGCCCCTATCTCCCCATTGACAGTTGGAATTTGATATAAGAGTAGGCCGTAGTTCAGCTGTCCGGGCACAATTTCCCTCATGATAGCACACTGTATGGTGTATGTCCGCCTTCAATAGTTCGGAGCAGAACAGTAGGACGTTAAACCCCATTTCATTTCATTTTTAACAAGGGTGGGATTACCTAAAACAATAGACGTGTGTGAATTGTGAACTTTTGATATGAGAAGTTGATGAATAATAATATATACTACAGGGAAAAATATTTGAAATACTACAGGTTGTCAGTACTGGGTCCGTTTAACCATTTCTGGTGCGTTTTAAATTTTAAGCATGACTGTTCTCGACCGAAAATGTCCACAAAAACGCCGCACATCTTTCGTTTGTCTTAAACAAAACTATAAAGCGGTGCTCCGTTCTTTCAAACTTGTATACTTTGTATAAGTGCACAGAACCTATTCTTGGTTAAAAATGAAACTAGCTACCTGTAACATTAATATTGTTTTTGAAATCAGATACAGTAGCCAGATACAATAGTAACGTACTCCTCTTAAATAACAAGCTATTCGCTTACTCGAATAAATAACCTTCCCGAGAGCAGAGATGCGATTATTTGGTCAAATACGGTATTTCATCATTGATATTTATTTAATACTGCATTCAAGCGTATTCTAAAGCCGCGCTATGTTGATTTAGTTTTAGAAAAAAAAACATCAAATTTAAGCATTGCTAGGGATCAAATTTGAAAGTCTCACAATATTGTTGAATTTATCCTTGGATTATACCCAACCTTTACCTAATTTGTCCTTTATTTAAACTTTCAAATTTCAGTATTACAGTGGACTAATACAAAACCAACCGTTGACATATATCTTAAAGATATTGAAGGTCTATTTTTTCCACTTTAAATGCTATACATGTATGCAAAAATATTTAGACATTTATTCACACGGTAAGCCCATACGTAACTGTTTAAGACATCAGTTGGCTAAGGTATTCAGTGGATTAGACAAAGTCCTTCATATATGTTCGTTACATTTAAAAAATGGATGTCCCTCGTGGAATCGATACTTCGTGTATGACAGTCGAGTTAGAAGCAACAAGGGTCAAAGGGCCATACTTTGCAGGCTACCCCTTTACCTAGTCCAAACATACCGAGTTAGAAGCCACAAGGACCAGGATTAGCTGCCTACTTCTTGACAAGGTCCTAGCATACCAAGTTACAAGCACCACGGGCCAGGATTAGATGCCTACGTCTTGACCTTGTCTTGGCATACGAGATAGAAGCAACCACAGCTAGATACCGAGTTAGAAGCTACAGGGGCTCGGATTTGCTGCCTTCGTCTGTACCTAATCCACATACAGGGTAAGAAGCTACAAGGGTCGGGATTAGCCGTTTAATTCTTAACCTAGTCCTAACCAAGTATTAATCGGCTGGACACCAACCCCTAATCCCCAAACCAACTTAATCTGCCTCTGAAACAGTCTCATATGTCCAACCGACTGAGTGTAACAATTAGTGTTTAAAAAGTGCACAGATATGACTTTAGCCTTGCACTTTTGACGAAGGTAGGAGTGGGAGAGCATCTAGGATAGTAAATCGTTCAATCGAAACGTGTCAAACAGTCTGTTGAAGAAAAGGGGGAATTTGGTGAATGTGTCTAGTCCTTCGAGTGGAGAGCGGTTGTCTCTCCCCCGCCCCCTTTACTACCATTACAAGCATCATGCATTAATATGACTGTGGTGGTTTTGTAATCTTTAATGATCAAATTTCAAATACATATATACCAATATTTTTAAAATACAGATCTATATTTAGTTTGTGATTTTGTATACTTTCGATGGCCTACACTATGACCAGTTGTGTTGCAAGGTTCCGTCAGAGGTCATTCGAGTGGCTTTTGACCCCATGACGCCAAAAGCTCACCGTAACATACTGTCTGTTTCATTGACAAATCCCTCACACCATTCAGAACACGCCAAGATCCTCCAGATCCTAGTGTAGTAAAGACAAGTAAAACAAAATTTTGAACTGTAAAGAACGAAACGAAACAGGATCTGTGTTTTAACCAGATTGCATACATACGGGAGTTGAACGAAATTTTCAATATCATCATTATACATTATCTATTTGTGAGCTATAGCAAGAGTGGCCTGCTCTTTATTTAAATCTTACATAAGGTATCTTTAATTGACGATCTATTAGATTAAGGAATATGACGGATTGGGAAAGAGAGGCTAAGTCTCGAATATACCAGTGTCCTGGTTACAACAATGAATATATCTACTCAAAACTACAAACAGTGATAACTTTGCTCAGAATGAAGTAATCTGAATGACATTTACACTTTACATAACTTATGTTTGAGCTATTATAGCAAGAATGGCATATCTAAATCTTACATAATATATCTTTAAGTGACGATCTATTTTAAATAGGAAGGATTTAACTGAGTAAGGTGTGAATATAATTAATATCCTTATAAGTGTAGGTCGTGCACAATATGCATCATGTACTCATCTATATCCTGCTGTCACTGATCTAAACATATTAATCACCCACAAGGATATAATATACAACATTATATCCGTATCCATCTCATAGTATGAATAACAATCATCTAATTTAATTTTTTTAAAAATGAAAGCGGAGTTAAAGTTCAATTCGTCGCTTCTGCGTGGCAAGAAGAGTCCCCTGTCCAATGTCGTGTTTTATCTCCCGTTTCTCCGTTTTTCTCCCACCGCTAAATACCCTGATATAAAATTGAAGCATATATTAGTCCCGAAATGACCCGAAATTTGTCCGTAATGTGTCTTACAAAATACTATCGATATTCTAGGCTTTTCATTCAACGAGAAAATGGTTAATGGTTTAAAAATTCTTTGTGTTCGCTGTTGCTATTTCTGATTTCCTTCTAAAACTGAGATTTGTCGTTTCTGCAATAAAACATGGCCTTAAGGACATTAAATCAGTACATATGAACTCAAAAAATACATGTATTAATCTGAATGACCTGGCCTTCTACATGTGCAGTACACACGACCCAACACAGCAAATAAAATCGCCTGGATAACCTGGTCTACTATGTACGCAACGGATGGGCAAAGCTGTTTACATCGGGCGAATAAAAACAGAAAATGGCGCCAGTTTTTGTCGTCACGCCTGTGATTGACGTAATTATTTGTCAATATAAGTAATGGTTGACTTGGAACTCAGTGAAGGGTGAAGCGTATCAAGGTATTGTTGAAATATACAATATACCAATCAAGGTCAAATTTCAATTGAGGCCTTAATGTGAGAGAGACAAAAATATCTGTACGTCACGAGTCATATACCAGCCTTGTGTGTGACGTCTTTGTTTAAACTTTTTTCGCGGTGTAACCATCGAGTGTACGTTTGCTAGTCGGTATTATTTTGTCGACAAAGGTTCTGCCCCAATAATTTTTACAGTCTTGATTGCCAATGGACGTCACAAACAATTTATTTGGGTTTACGGTTACCATCAATTATCAGGTTTTAGGTTTCCGTACATTCGTCCTGAATACTGGTAGGCCTATAAGTAACACCATTAAACGAGAACGGCTCTTTCTTGGCAAGGTATTGTTATACTCATAGTGTTTCTGTTGCCGCTGCTGAAAGATTGAATCCAACCTTCACAACCTTCATTGAACTGCATTTTGTAACCTATTTGTCAATTCTTTTTGTCAAATCACGATTTAATAAATTGCTTACAAAAATTGACAAAATACATGTTCTTAAGAGCCAACAGTGCTTTTGTATATAGTTACAGGTTATGAGCCTGATTTTTGTGAAATTGGCGCGCTATGAATAAACAAATAATTATTGACCCCAAAGTTCGCATACACAATGTCATCCCGGATTAGAGAAAAATGGACTTGACGACACCCGGGACATTTTGACCCTCCCCCTCCTAAATAGATTAATAAGGGTATCATACCGGGTAAGTAAACTTAATAAACTGTTTAAAGTATATTTAAAGTAGCTAAGTCTCTAACTCAGTATTATCCAAAGTCTTCGACACTGACAACACAAATTATTTGTCAATTTAATGTAGCTAAGTCTCAAACTCAATATTATCCAAAGTCTTCGACATTCAAAACATGAATTATTTATCAATATTAATCAACATTAATGTTGCGATCTAACACGGAAATATGGGCTTCTGATATCCAATATTTAAGACAAAATAAACATTTTACCATTGGTACATGAATCCGCGAAGGAAGAGGCTAAACATATTCAACCAGTCATGTCCAATGGTGGCACCGTATTCTTATCTGGAGAGCATGCGCAACAAATACTTTCGGTGTAGACTGGAATAACCAGAAGCTAGAGATTGCCATACGATTGAGACTTCTGGCGTATTTAGTCGAACATAACGGCTATGAAATTAGTGAAAAAAGCGTAAACGTTTGAATGAAAATCAGTTTATATACAATCATGTTATAGTGTTATATACGTTGCGACCCATTTGTGCCAATTTGTAGGTCCCAAATATTAGCGATTAAGCTCGTTTAAACATACTATCATATTTAAGGGATTGGACTTGAAGACCCCCGGGACATTTGACCCTCCTACGCTTTAAATAGATAATGATATAAACTATTAATATAATAAGGGTTTCATATATCCCGGATTAGTAAACAACATATTAAAACATAATATCATATTTCAGGATATTTTAAAGGGACAATAACATTCTTGCTGGCTTGGTAGCTCCAGAAAATAAATAATACCCTTATTCTAAGTACTAGATGTTTAAATGTCCTACCTGTTGTGTAAATTATCCATTACAACCTATTTTATTTGTCCAGAGGGTTCGAAAATATATTAAAATTCAAGTCACATTTGAAAAGGTTTACGTTAGACTTTTCAAATCAATTGGTTGAATTTTTCCAATTTTTTAAATTAGGTGTGTTAAGATGAAATTTATATCATCATTTAATTGGAATATTCTAAAATAATACGATTTGTTGACCAGAATGAAGATTGGGACATATTTTTCAGTTACAACAAGAGTGTTATTGGGGCTTTAATCGTATTTTGACTATGCACCATTTAAATTGTATACAAAACGGATATAATTCACCTTGTATTTCTAGGTAACTATAAAAAAACCAACACAATACTGTTGATTTGGTTTCGTGTGTAATATTAGAAGGTATAATAATTCGGTAACCTTTTGTCCAGGACGATTGTCTATAATATTTGTCTTGTATCCGCATTGAAGCTATAAACATACTGCATCCGGTATTCCGATGGGAGCGAGAGAGAGAGATATGGGGGGGGGGGGGGTCAACGTCCACTCGAAACAAACAAGGTCATTTCGAGACTAACATATGGTTCAATTTTATTTTGTTAATAATTCGCTTGTGCGTAGGGGTCTTTAGCAGTTGGTGGACGCGGAGAAAACCCACGAGGTTAGACGGGCGAACCTACAACCGGGGAATCGAAACCACACCAGTTGACTCAATGATAGACCATGTGATATGACGCGCGTGCTAACCATTCGGCAGTCTCGGTATTGCAATAAATAGGACAAATACTGTAGAATCGTCAGTAATAAGTGAAAGCGGGAATTATATTGAAACGATTTTTATCCAAAAATACACGGCCATCTACTACAATCAATGTCCTGGAAATGGTATAGGGGGTTGGGATGGCCTGGGGTCTAGAGTGCCGCGCTTTGACCTCTAGCTGGCCGGTCATCTCTGGTTTGCGGCTGTGCTTTCGATCCTTGGTGTGAGCGTATGCGGCATGGGGATAGGGGCGCCTTCTCAACCTCGTGGGTTTTCCTCCGGGCACTCCGGTTTCCTCCGGGCACTCCGGTTTCCTCCGGGCACTCCGGTTTCCTCCCACTGCTAATGAACCCTACGCGCAAGCGAATTATTGAAATAAAATTGGAACTATAGTACCAAAATGACCTAGTTTGTGTCGAGTGGACGTTAAAGCCCATTTCTTTCTTTCTCTCTCTCTCTCTCTCTCTCTCTGGAAATGGTATGGGATGGAATGACAAGAGTCCTATGTACATGTCGGTGTGTAAGTAACAGTCAGACCGGAAAAAATGCTCCCGACAACACACTGCATGGCACATAGACCAATACAACAGTAAGGCGTGAAACTGCATTTCTTAAGCCAGGTCGTGCGACGTTAAACCCAAGGAATTTGATAAGCCAGCTTGGTGCAGAAAAGTAGGACGTTAAACCCCATTTCTTTTCATTTGTATTATTCGAGTCTGGATTGTAGGGGAATAAAAACGATAAAATGAAATACTAATTATAAAAACTGAAACGCTGACAAGAATTCGTATAAGTATAAATCATTTATTTATGTTTCATAATTTCGAAATACTAAAAACTGAAACGCCGACGAGAATTCATTTAAGTCTAAACCATTTATTTATGTTTCATAATTTCGGAAATGAAATGGCGTTTAACGTCCCACTGTTCGGTACTGACTGGGTTATTGAAGACGGACATACCGAGGGATATTTTACCTCGACAGCTGCGCTGTGGGAATGCTTATTAATAATTCTTAACGCCATTGAATCTTTTACGTGCATTCCAATTATGAGATCTGGATCTTGCGAACGACTTTACGTTTTCTCTTTCCGGTCCCTCACCACTGACAATCAACTCTCTCGGTCAACACTGGGACAGAACACGGGACGTCATCATTATCCAGACAGCATCTTACTCACCGAGTCACCACGGCGCCCCCAGATGATTATGATATCTGAGACAAATTTCTCCACAAATATCTAAAGATTTGTCAGTCTGTGTTTCCAGATATTTTATATTGGTGTGAAAAATCAAATGTAAATAGAAAAAAACATCTCCCATTCATCCATTTGTTTATCTTGGTGCAGTACCACGTGACCGAAAGCAATACATGAATAAAAGACGTTTAACATTAAAGGGAAGATGACACAGTGTCAGTTTTTATAATTTTGTCCAATGCATGGGTCGCAGTTGTAGTTGAGCGGTAAGGGCACTGGACATACTAAAATTACGCTTTCGCGTAGTGATTTTTAACCGTTGGGAGAAATCGAAGAAACCGGATAAAACCCACGGAGGTGGACAGGCGACCTACTCCATGTCACGTACAAACGAGGAATCGCAGAATAAAAAGAACCACCCGCTTAAAGGAGTGACGTTTTTTATTACACGCCTAAAAACAAATATTTACCCGTTATGATGTTAGCTGTTCGGGTGTCACATTCGCAGACACTGAGACATAATCTTTAATATTTGCTACAAGTTTTCTGATGAAAGTCGAACTAGGTTTCGCCGAACTTATCGAGTACACGTAAACTTAAATCTGTACTCGAAACTAAAATACAGGACATCATTGTATTTCGCCTCTCAAGTTCTTCGGAGTCACGACGCATACATTCGATCACCGCATTGGTCGAAAAAGCTCACGTGGTTTTCCCTTTTTAGCGCTGCAGGCCTGGTGCCTGATTAGGAAAGCTGTCTAGTCATTTGGATAGGACGACCTCCCGAGGTTCCGTCTTTACATTAGCGTGAACGTAAAACATCCCTCAGCAGTTGGAATTCGATGTAAGAGTAGGCCATAGTGCCGCTACCTGGACAAAATTTCGCTAATAGCACACTGTGTGGCGTATCCCCGTTATGACCTTGTTTTAACGCACTATACTCGTGTAGTTTTAACGCACCATACCAGTACTATCTTTAGAACGTGTAGTTTTAACACATTGTGCCAGTACTATCTCCAATGCGTGTAGTTTTAACGCACTATAGAAGTAACAGCTTTAATTCGTGTAGTTTTAACGCACCATACCAGTACTATCTTTAGAACGTGTAGTTTTAACACATTGTGCCAGTACTATCTCCAATGCGTGTAGTTTTAACGCACTATAGAAGTAACAGCTTTAATGCGTGTAGTTTTAACGCACCATACCAGTACCAACTTTAAAGTGTCTAGCTTTACCGCACTCTGCCAGTACTATCGCCAATGCGTGTAGTTTTAACGCACTATAGCAGTACCATCTTCGAAACGTGTCATCTTTAGAACACCAGTTACTTCCATGTGTGAATATTTAGATCAATTGCATCTTACAGATATTTTATAGCTGTTTTTTCATTGAATATAATGTCGTTTCGTTTTGTTTTGATTTTACATTACATATTTTACGTAGCCATACAGATTGGTTCGGATTTCGAGAGGTTTCTTTACTGAATAACGTATATCATTTAACTTTAGTTTTCTTTGTTCTAATTTACAGATGTCCCATCCCCCGCGATTCAGCACTCGCCCACAATAGTCATGCTATTTCAAATTTAAAACGAAATTTCAACAAAAACCAAACGAAATAAGATCTGGTTTCTTGATGGATCGTGTTTCATTTCGAGATGTTAACTAAAACTTAACCATCAGTTTGCCTGTTCTACCTTAACAATGTTATACAAACACAATCGCCAACCCTATCCTTGTACTACAGTATTTCCTTGAATAAACAGTGTTTGTATCATTAGGTCTGTCGTTGAGTCAACTGGCGTGGTTTCGAATCCCCGGTTGTACGTGACAATGGGTAGGGTCACATGTCCAACCTCGTGGGGTTTTTCCGGGTCCTCCGGTTTTCCCCAATAGTTAAAGACCCCTACGCGCAAGAAAATTATGGAAATATATGTGAACCATGCGTCGTTTGTCCTGAAATTACCTAATTTGTATCGACTGGACGTTATCCCTCCCTCCCTCTCTCTCTCTCTCTCTCTCTAAACATCTATGAATGACGTATTATTGATTTAACTTTGTCTTTGCAGTTTGTAAAACTTTCACAATATCAGTTAGTTTGAAGGATTCGCAATATAACTGTATAATTCGACTTATTTATTACAGCTCATTGAACATGAGTCATAGCTATAATTATTAGATTGAGATGACGGGTTATCAACTACGACTGTGCATGGACAGGGTACTGAGTCAATGTCAAGTTTAACTTGTAATAAGTTTTACTTCAGTATCTATAAATAGCTCACATCTAGGTCAACTGTGTAATACGTGTTATCTAGGTCAACTTATTGAGAAACTTGAATGAATCGTCTGGACTATGGACATGCGTTTAATTGAAGTCATAGATATTATAATGATGTCACCTATATCCAGATTTACTCGTATTAAATAGAAGGGTCGATTTGGTGAAACATATCGTGTAACCCATTAATTAGTTACTGTTTTCGCATGACAAAGACAATGAAGGGACGAATGATCGACACATATACCCCCCCCCCTCCTACCTTAAAATTTCTGCTTTACACAAACAGATTGTCGGAGCTCCTGGGCGCGTGTTCGCCGGCGACAACCTCGGTGTCCGAGGAGGGTTACTACTTCATACTCATATATTAATTTAATTCAAGCTGCGCCAATATGTACACGGGACCTCGGGTTTTTGTCCCATCGGAACGACTATATTATTTCAATAATTCACTTGCGCTTAGGGGTATTTGGCAGTGGGGGGAATCCGGAGGGCTCGGAGAAAACCCAAAATTTTGTCACGTACAACCGGCTTTACGATACAGCGAGCGTACAGCGCACACGTGTTGACCATTCAGCCATGCAACCCGCTATAGAATGGTACATACAGCAATTGTATGTTATACACGATTCAAAGTATTTTAAAATATGGATGTTTCTAAACGGTTATTTACTACTACAAATTTCAGGAATTTTCCGTCATAGGTTTATAAACTAAACAGGAGCTAATGAATGTTTGTTTTGGAATACCACATAGTGTTGTTTATATACAGTGATTGACCATATATAAAGTATATACTGTGGTAAATATTTATTGTATGAGTGAAACGCGGGTAAAACAATATTTATATAAAGAATCGTCCATCTACTGTATCTGAATCAGGGCAATCAATCAAACCTGGGTTGGGGTTTCTAAGGTTTTTATCTGACATGTTCGTTTACTTACTATCATGAACATACATGAACACATCATTCTGAGTAATTGGGCGATACCATCCTTATATATTACTGTCTGTGAATACCAATCGACAGATGTTTTGCTACGAAGGACATCTTGCCCTGGCAGCGGCTTATCTTAACCGTTTTTTGTTTTGTTTTGTTATTTGATATAGTATTTCGGTTTTACGGTTAACGCAAACGTTGATGAGCACACCATTCTGAGTAATTGGGAGTTTCCAATCTAATATATTACTATCTCTGTACATGAGCTGGATGAGGGGGTGAATGAAGTGCGGGATGTTACCCTGGCAGCGGCTGTATTTAAAGTATGGGAATACAACAGCTGTTTTCAGAAAAGTCAGCATAAACTCCGTGATTTGTCTCTATAATAGCAAAGTGATGGCATACCTTGAAGTCGGTGAACGTTATTTATGAGACGAATGTGGATTGAGCTCGGTAGTATCAAGAAAGCTCGACAGTTGTAATTCGAAATAAGAGTAGGCCGTAGCGCCGCAGTTTCCGGTACAATTTTCCTCATAGCACCCTTCATGGCCTATGCCCGCCTTCATTAACGCAATTAATAGCCCACTTTATTATATTGGAGATTGTTTAATGTTTGAATATAAACATTTGGCATGGTATACTAACAGACACTATCTCATTTCCACCCTGGATTACTACCCGACACTCACACCCTGGGTCAATGTTTTGTTGTCAGGTGTGTCACCAGGGCTCAATACTTTTCTGAAATAATTAGACAATTAGAAGGTACTTACACCTCATCAGAACTATTTATAACTTGAAGATCTATATACATAGATATTTATTATATTTGATATAACAGCGCGGTTCATGACGTATTCCTGCCTTTATTAGCCCCGGTAGTATTAAACCCTATTTCGTCCCATTTCTGTTTGTTATAATAGTTAGGTTCATGACATATTCCCGTCTTTATTAGTTCGGTAAACCTTATTCCATGCTCTGATAAAAAGACAGTTTCGGCCATCATCCACCAACCCACCCCACCCCCCTCACGGCAATGTGTACACGGAATCTTGGATTTTTGTCCCATTTGAACGACTAGACTGGTGCCCTTGACAGGCCCTGCATCATGCACCACTGTTCTATGATGGCAATAATGTCCGGAATGCTGTCAATGTGTACACGGGACCTCGGGTTTTCATCTCATCTGAACGACTAGACACTGGTCTTGCCAGACCATCTGTACCGCACCACTGACAAGGGTTAATCGTGCCGGAAGAACCGATGAAGTGTATTGGGCAACACAGAAAGCGAACACAGGGTGGCCGAATGGTTAGCGTGCGCGCGCTGTATCATACGGCCTGCCATTGAGTCAACTGGCGTGGTTTCAAATCCCCGGTTGTACATGCAAGGAGTAGGGTTGCCTGTCCAACCGCGTTGGTTTTCTCAGGATACTCGTGTTTCCTCCCACTGCTAAAGCCCCCTTATTGAAAAAAAATTAAACCATATGTGAATCCTGAAAAGACCTAATTTGTGTCGAGTGGATGTTAAATCCCTTTTCTCTCCCCCCCCCCTTTTAGTGAGCTAGATTAATATGTAACCAAGATATTGACCTTCATCCCCATTTCAATTGCATCAAAAGCAGTTTTAAATAAACTGACCCTATTCCCTATTTCAAATACAGTTTTAAATATAATATGCAACAAAACTAACAAAATGTCTATATGCTTAGTACATATTATCATCACGTGCTCTTTTATTTGAACATCTTCAAGACATGCGCCTTTATTTGAACAATACCCAAACGTGCTCAATTAAAGCATAGATTCTATCATAACCGGATCCTATAGTTTATGTTTCCTGGATACAAGAACATTTCTTTATATTAACCGGATACAGTTTCCAGGACACAATATGAGCTCTAATTATGATTATCAACGCGTTGATCATATATATTCAAATTAAATCTGCCTTTTGGTTGGTTGTTATTTTTATATTTTATAATTATTTAAGGTGATTGTCATTTGCAAATATGCATGTCATTCCGGTAGCTACAGTCAGCAAAACACACACTTTCAAAATACATATGATCATAGTCCATGTACTGCGACTAATTAAAACTATACAAACACATTTCGTTGCAACCCTCGAGTGCCTAGGTAATGTTTTTTTTCACGGAGGGCCTAGCATAGTTTATAGTCGTTTGGATGGTAGGTCACAATTCTATGGAATACAATTACTGCTTATTACTGAGCGACGTTACCACTATATAGGCTTTTCGAGTAATGCTTGATAATGACTAGAGAAGCCTAGTCGAAACGTCGCTCAGTAATTGTATTCCATAGAATTGTGACCTGTATACTCCAGTTCAATTACTAAATGCCATTGAAACAATTCAGTTCGATGGGACGAACATCTAAGTCCCTCGTAAACATTGGCGTGCACGTAAAAAAAACTAATTGGCAGTTGGAATTCGAAATAAAAAGTTGAATTAATAAAACAAACTATTTAGAGAAATTGATATTAAACAACCATCACACATGTTTCACAGACTGACCTTAAAATCTAAAATATGTGTTTTTACATTTCAATGTTTTGTTTTCGTAAAACAGTTTAAATAAATATTTTATTTTCATTTACATCAACTGTCGCAAACGTGTCAATCAAAATATTTTAATAATGTTTTTTACATAATTTTCTTTTGATGATCCAGTGTTAGTACATCACCGACAAGTCGAACGTCAGGTAGGCAGCCATGTTAACAATAGATTGTTTTAAAAACATTAAACTATGATTACGTCATGGATCTATTCGTGTCTGCGTGTGTATTAATTAGATAATTTGTGATATTCTGCATGTAAACAATTGCTGGAAGGACATATTTTGAAAAACGTAAACATTGTTAAGAGCATAGTGCAGGAGGGGTATGTTTTTGCTTTTATCCAAACAACGATGTGGTCTGAACCGCGATTATGTGTGCGCACGTACAAGTAATTTTCAATCGACGTTCATAGAGTGAGAAGGAGAGAGAGAGAAATGGAGTTTAACGTCCACTCCACACAAACAAGGTCATTTCGAGATTAACATATGTTTCAATTTTATTTCAATAATTCGCTTGCGGAGGAAACCCACGAGGTTCGACAGGTCCTACTCCTTGTCACGTACAGCCACACAAGTTTACTCAACCCTCACCCAACCCCGCAATCGACGCTCAGAAATTGATATCGCTGATCTTGTACGATTTCAAGGCCTTGGGCAGTTCTTTTTCGCCGAATATCAATGTCGACAAAATTCAATATCCGTTACTGTTGCAATCAATTCAAGAGAGGGGGGTTACACATTTGACAATTTAACAATTTTTCAAAACCAATGACGGTAATGGAAGTAAGGGCAATAATAATGCACGAGTAAGAGTATGCTTACTCTTTCTAGAAGAGCTGATACCACTTCTCAATTGGACGTCGTACAGGATGTAGAGCACATAACATGAGCATGTCGTTCCTGAGACAGGGTATGCTTATTGATTCCAGACCATCTTATTCCACTTTTCTGTTGCATTGAGAGTGAGCCGCAGCGAATTAGTGAGTAAGCTGTTGATTCGCTAACCTAGAGGTCCAGTCCTCGCTCCCGGTGTTGACCGGGGTGTTCTAGTGTGGTTTCCCTTGTCAATTTTGCAGGGCGGGTTGCCATACAAGGACAGTGTCGAGTTGTTGACGGTTGGAATTCTAGGTAAGTGTGGTTGTAGCTCAGCTGATCGGGAAATGTAAAAGATTCCTAGGCAGTTGGAATTCAATGTAAGAGTAGTCCATGGTGCCGCTGCCCAGGAAACATTTTCCTCACAGCACACTGTATGGCGAATACCCGTCTTCATCAGCCCAATGAGAGCAGAACATCAGGCCCAAAGTTCACAAAGCATTCTCAAAGTTAAGTTAAGAATTTTCTCAAATTTGTTCGCCTTATTGTAGCTAAAATATAACCCTTTATAAAACTTGTGTTGTTTGATTGTATCAAATACCATCATAAGAAACTGTATGCATGGTTTTGTGTTACTGGATCAAAGATATTTCTTATAAACAGTGATTTAAAGTTGAGTAAATTCTCAACTTAAGTCTGAAAATGCTTTGTAATCTTGGGGCGAGGACAGGATGCTAAACCGATTTCATTTCATTTTCATTGCTATAAAGCATTAAACTGGTTTTGATTATCGCCTTAAAGATGGGTGATTTACGATTTATGTGTTAAGGCGACATGTACAACAGATTACTAATCTTAACCTTGAAGAATACATTCTTGCACTTGTCGTTGCTATTATTTATTATTTTGTTTTGTCGACCAATTGATCATGTTTGAAACATTCTAAGCATCTGAAGTGATAATTTCTACAGCAAGACAAATACTCAGATATGAACACTTTAAAAAGTCGAGTATAGGTTACGAATAACAGATATTCTAGAATGATTTTAATCAAACATGCATTATGCAAAAGCTAAATCTGCCTACTGCAGGTCTTTCTATATGCCTGAAATCTGAAATTAATTATTAATTAGACATTAATTAATTTATCCAGACCGTAATAAACTCTTGATGTCAAGTCTAGCCTTCCATATCAACTGGATTAGAATCCTACATGCTGCTTAAATCCCATTGATAATTAAATCAAAAAAATGAATAATCAAGACTATGTATTTTATTGTACCGACCGTAGTAATGATGATCAAGGCCAGGCCGAAAATTCAATCGCGAAAATATTGGTTCAGAGTGGATCAAATTTGACAGAAAATTTCAGTAAATCCCTTTTTCATTATCTAGCTTTTAACTATTATAGTGAGAATTGTCAACTCTTTATCTAATCTCCCATAATGTATCTTTAATCTGTTCGTCTTACTTCAACATTAATTTCGTACGATTTGTAATGAAAGTCCATGCGTAAGATTTGAAAATTACGTCTCTCAGTATTACACTGTAGTATCGTAATATTTGAAGTAAAAGAATCAGCGCGTTATTTGCGTAAGATATGAAATTACAGTCCCTTAGCGTCAGTTGCGTGAGATTTGAAATTAGCTTCTTTCGGCATTACTTTCTTAAGGTTTGAAATTAAAACCTCTGAGCGCCAGTTGCATAAGATTCAAAATCAATGTCTCTGCGTATTAGTTGCGTTAGATTTGAAATTAAATTTTCTGAGAGTTCGTTGCGTAAGATTTGAAATTAAATTTTCTAAGAGTCACTTGTGTAAGAAATTAAGACACATATTTAATGTACTGGCTCTTTGACATTTTGGAGAATAAATCGAAATCAGTAGTATATTCTATCTCATGCATGACATACATCATTACCTATATCAAGGAAGTGCTCTGAGTTTGGACTGAGCAGACGTCTTACTCCACGCATGTAACCTGGTCACATCAAAAAGGACCCACTGTCGACGACCATTATCAGACAGTAATTGATGATATATCCTGCTTCGGTTGGAATTACGACATCAACAACATTTTCTTCGATTTGACATTGTTGAACTTTTACTGCATTGACAATGGTGAGAAAACCAGAATCTTTTCAAAGAAATGATTGTTTTGCAAACTGTGAATACGTGTGAATTATGGTCTGCGAGCTGATAACGTTCACGTAGTCACCAAAGTTTTAGAAACACGAATTCATAGACAATTACGAAAATAAAAACGCGAAGTTTAGAGAGAAGTTAATTAAATAGACGATTCACTTTTTCGAAATTATTTTAAACAAAGATATCTGTCCAACGTTTTGGGGGTTTTTCACGTGTAAGCCGGGTACGATATATCCTTGAAATTCAGATGTAGGTTGCATTCATATTTGGTACGATATATCTTTGACAGACTCCGCCATTCGTAAACTATATTTCATTTCTGGTACGATATATCTCTGTCTGATAAACTCAGCTTTTAGCAGATTATATTGACGAGATTTCCATGTCCCTGATAGACTATTCTAAAGATATGGACGAGATGTCCCTACAAACCAATCTTAAGATATTTAACGCTGGGTACAAGGTGTCCCTGAAAACCTATCTAAAGATATTTAACGCCGGGAACGAGATGTCCCCGAAAACCTATCTAAAAAATATTCAACGCCGGGGACGAGATGTCCCTGAAAACCCTTTCTAAAAATACTCAACGCCGAGGTATTTAACATAGCGTACGAGTTGTCTCTAGAAATTGCAGCTATAAGTAAACGATCTTCATGCCATAAATCCACCATTTTAAAGAAAGTGTTTTCAAAAACCATATTAGGCATTTTTGTATTTGTCTGTTTCTGAAAATCAGAATATTTTCATCATTTTCCCATCTAATCGGTCAAATTCGTCCTGATGAATATAGACTTATAAACCCGTTTTACAATCACACGACAAGTACTAGTCATTCTTAACATGCTAGTTGACACGTACTTATTCATATCCGTTCACAGGGAGTTCCCTCAATAATTGACGTTGATACGGGTATTCCTGATGACGTATAATAGTTATTCAACCGGCTACCTTGGAGATAATGCGGAAAACGCAAGAGTATAAATAGAACGGTCAGGGGACGTTTACCGCACATCAAATCGAAAAACCACAAAGCGACATACGTTGAAATAGCTTACTCTCCAAGCGACGCAAGTTTATTTGTTGAAATTTAGGTGAGTAAAGTTTTTAAATGTCTTTCTGATTTCAGATAAAATCTAGTTTTATTTGTATGATTTTTTTTTATCTTTTTGTATAGTTTTGTTTTTGTTTTTAAATTATCGTCAGTTAATTTACTAAATAAATGCTTAGTTAGTTTTGTATTAAGAATAAATGTTTTTATACAGGCAAGGAAGGCACGGTGGTGGTGGTGGTGGGGGGGGGGGGGGGTACCAGGATGTTTATGGTCAGTTTACCGATCAGTCAGTAATTATAATAGTATTGTTTTGGACGTATTTATGAAAAGTTAGTCGCTTGAAGAGGAAATGTTCAGAACTCTATTTGCAATAAGGCGCTAATAATATTTTATTGTTTTATGACCTGGAAGATATCTAATATCATTCGAACCTTTCGAAAAGTGATAATTTGTTAACCACGCCCAACTAGGAAACAATTAGGAAAGGTTTGGTTAAATATTGCTAAAACTTGCCCACTCTTGTTAATTTGTGAGTAGTTCTAATAGAATTGTTTTGTTGGGGTTTTCGAAAAGTGATAATTTTTCTACCACATCCTACAAGGAAGCAATTAGTGTCGCCTTGGTTAAATATTGGGAAAACGATTCCACCCCCTAGAACTATAATTTCCCTTTTTTAATCGGAAGTAAAGGAATGCATCGTTAATAATTAATTAGTTCTAATTCCTAAGTTTAAATTAATTAATTATATTTAATAATTTTCCGTTGTCGCTCTAGTATAGAAATGAGGTTTTACGTCCGTCTTTTCTACTCCGACTTGGATAATGAAGGCGGTTCTGGTATAGAGGTCTGTGCCCTGTCACTGTGCCCTCGGGTGTATTAACAACCGATCGTGAATCTATACCTTGATTCATATGCTTTCTAGCTTTAACAAGTGGATCCAAGTGCAAACTACTCATTTATTACATCTCTATGCAGCGTTTTTTTGTTCTAATGATACGGTCGGAGATAGCATATCATCTGTTTATATGTAATGACGTACCACGGGGATTTGAGTAAGGTACATTGTTTAGTTGGTGCCAGGCTATCAGGTGTTCAACTGATGTAATCAAACCGTACCCTTGTTTTACATCATTCATATTTGCTACGTTAACGTCGAGGTCATTTCAAAACATCGAGTACAAATATTCTCAAATTATTTTAGTTTGTCTATTAGAAGAGTCCTACCAAACTTAAATCGAAAATAGCTCCAGCAAGCCAAGTACAACTATTTCAATATTATGTTAGTTTGTGCCAACTTTAATTGAAAATAGTCCTAGCAAGCCAATATAATTTGTCAAAAATTCTTGAAATTGTTGAAAATAGTCAAACGATTATATTAAAAATAATTTTCAAACGTTTGTATTTTAGAACCGTGAGAGTTTTCTAGTTATGAACACTATATAAGGTATTTTTAATTAAAAGGGTTCTCATAACATGTCGAATGTACGACACCCGCAACGGCTAATATGTAAATACGCAAGCAGTTTTGTCATGTTAGGCGTCAATAAATAATCGTGCACCATTAACTGTGTGAATTTTCCGAATAAATATAAGGTTGTATCAAATGTACCATCGTGATTGTTGCATAATTTGCTGCTCTATTAATAGGTGTCTAGGAATATCATCGTGACGTGAATATTATAGTACACCAGGGTTTATAAACAATCCATCACACCGTCTGCAATTTGATCCCAACAAGAAAAGAAACGAATAATTCCTGATATTTACCAGGCTATTTCTGACTCAGACGAAACATGTTCTTATTTATTTCATTTCTCACAATCTGATAACGGGGAACGTACAACAATAAAGATTAGCTTAAATGAAATAGAGGTGGAACTAGGTGTTCAAGTGTATACGAGCAATAGCGTGTGGCCAAAGCTCGTCATTATTATAATGTACTATAGTTTAAGCGTTTGTTCGCAGTTAAGAGCCAAATCAGTCGATGAAATAGTGCAGGAGCATATGATAAACCGAACAGCTTTTTAAAATTGATAAAAAAAATTATGATTGAATATATAATATTCTTTTAAATATATTGATATAGTATTTATGGGTTAGTTTTATTATAAAGGATCAACAAGAATGATGATTTCCGACAGCTTTGTAGGGTGGGGGAGTGCAACAAATTTGTGTTGTGCTTTAGTATTATGTATTCCATCAATTCGTCTTTTTAATTAAAGTAAATAGGTCATTTATTTCGCCATATTTTAAATGCATTACACCTTGATAAAGTTATAAGTCGTGTATATGTCAATGACATAAGGTGCAGTTTTAATTTGCTTTTATGATTTATTGCCAGCCTTAATTCTATTTTCGTTTTGTTTACTTGAAAACTGGTTTTAAATTTTAACCCATAGACCTAAATACGCGATGACGTACCGGCGGAATTTGTATTAAATAATACAAAAATGTTCGGAAGTCAATCTGTTTGGCTTTATAGAGATATTTTATCTAAATTATATGTAGGTGATTTGTCCTCGAGCACATTTCACCGTATTGCATTGTAATATGCACATTAAAACATTGTGCAATGATGCCAGTAGAACTATGTGAATATTCCCCTAAAACAACTGAGCTGGTTTTACATGAAGTAGACAATTGATATTCGACGAATCTAAATGAAATCAAATAAGACTAAATAACTCTAATTTAAAATGTAGTAAATTAGCTTCGTTTAGTGTAGTTAATAATTATATTTTCGATTAAATGAGATATATGTATTTTACCCTGCGATTGTCATAACAATAGTATCATCCAGTGCAATGCATGAAATAAAATCTATTACGTACATCGCGTTAAATGATCTAGATAGTATCGATGAAGGTAAGATAACGGGCTTGCACGTATGTAATACTTAACCCACTAGTGCAGACCAAACCCCCAGAGATATCGTCATTTATGACAAGTTTACCAAGTCAAAATAGCAATATGCGTCTCTAAATTAGAGATGAGCGTCCATTGTATTTATTTCAATGATACGCTAATAAGTAATATTATTTATATCATATTAAATGTCAGAAAGAACTAAATCTTAAATTCCGTTTCTTGCTGACTGACTTTATTCGATGTTGTACAAGATTTTTAAAACCTTTAGGTTCCTTCGTTACACCGACCAGAAGTTAACAGGTGCCCGGTACCGGTCATTAGTTATATTAGGAATAGTTTATGTTTTCGTAGATGATTGTGTCTATGTGAACACAGGTATTCATGATGGCTTAGTTTAGGGCTTAAGAGAATAAAATTAGGAGTAGTTTGTTTTGCTGTGGTTCCCTTGTTATAAAATGTTGTATCTAGCGTAAAAGCTAGTAATAATGATGGATTCGTTTAGAGTTTAAGGGAATCAAATTAGGAGTAGTATTTTTTGCTGCGATTCTCGTGTAATAAAATTTTGTATCTAACGTAAAAGCGAGTATTAATGATGGATTAGTTTAGAGTCTAGGTGTGCTCTAATCGTACTATTATCTCCTAGTATTATAGATTAACCTGCCGATAAAACAGGTGAGATTAGCGTTGTTCTACCGAGACAAACTGACTCACCTCACGTAGGTAGGCTGTACTATGTTTTACTGCCGATGATATATTAGTTTTAGTATATTATAACCCAAATATTTACGTACGTGTTAATTAACTTAGACGTGTAACCTTTCTTTCCTAAATCAATTACACGTTTATCTTTAACTTAAAGTGATGAAGGCAATCACGTACATACACAAAAATTAGCTTTTGATTTTTTCTAAATAAATACGATGTGATATTAAAAGAGCGGACATGTCCTGCCTCGTGCATGGTACATACAAATACACTTCGTGGAAATGCCAAGATATCGAAGACTACGGGATAATTTCAAAGTATTGATTGTCTTTGAAACTTGTTAAATTCAATTTAGACATATGGTAACGTGTAAATATATATCCTAAACTTTTACCGAGAATTACAGAAAGAGAAATGATCAGGGGTTATAAAATGTTTGAATAACTGAGTCTAGCCAACGACCTTGTACGCCCGTTCTTTTAACTACCCGACCTTCACCCCGCCGCTACATGTGCTAATTAAACTCAGCATGGTCAATTAACTGAATTTGTGAATCGTCCTTGAAACACAAGAAATGCCAATTCCAACCATATTAGCTTTAACAAAAAAAAACAAAACAAAAAAAGTTGAGTCAGCTATCGAATAGTTGCAGTATTTCACGTGTTCAACATATTCAGCTATGTATAACCCTTTATTGAATAAATAGTTCAAGTCACAAAAAGTCCGTGCAAGCTAGCATAATTCATAAAAGTTTTTTGTTAAAGATGTGTGACACGACCTTTACTAGACTTTGAATGCAACGTCGTGCAGTTTATGGGGAGGAAGAAGATGTATGATAAGGCCTTAAGTTTACTTTAGGGATAAGTTCGTCATCTGATACCCCGAGTCAAACAGTTCATTCGTTTCAAACTCCGGCTGACATGTTTAAATTCTAAATGACATGCGACATGCTAATTGTGTATTCAAAGCCGAAAATAGATAAAAGTGAAGTAAAATATACATTTATGCCTAAAAATATACCTGAAAGACGGCCCCAAAACATCCGGTTACAATGAGAATTGTCAGGTTTTATTGTTCAAGTAATATTTATGATTCTTTTAAATAGCACATTTTATATTTTAATCTATGAATGGCGTCCTCGTATCTACATGTACAAAAACAAAAAAAAAACCTACAATTTGACGTATTATAAAGTTATAGTCTTTTGCTTGGGGGTTGAACAAGGTTATTTAATCGGATGTGACGCCTTCCGAACACCTCCAGCTGTTCAGATAGTCCAACAGTTTGGTCCATTTAAATATGCATAGGTCCAACGGTTTTGGACGTTGGAATATCCAGGATCAATCATGGTTGGATATTTTTAAATATCCTTTGGGTCTCCCACAGTAATGGGTAGTTCAAACAGCCATTGGTTTAATACATTTCGCCGTTCAAATATCTTTTCGCCCCACACTTTTGGATTTGAGGAATCTATGGATCAATGCACTTAGTCACTGAGAAAAACAAAACGAGGGTTAATTACATCATTATTCATATACAAGGAAACAAAATAAACCCAAAACCATAATGGATGATATAATTTGTTATGGAATCCATCTAATTTCGTATTGTTTTTATTTACTATAATAAGATCACTTGTTAAATATACCTTCACTATTATAATCATATCTTTAAGCAATAATTGATATAGAGAACAATAATTGTATTGTTGTCCGTCGGGTGTATCCTACCATAATCAGTATTTGAAAGTCCTATCAATATTTCAATAAACATCTATCATTCAACGGTTTCCTTTAATTTTTTTTATCTGATTTGACAATCGAATTTAAAACGCTACCAGCAAGTTAAATGTAGATGGATATCTCAATTATCAGGCAGATAACGTGACAGATATATAGTGCGATTTGATTGGTTATTCGGTTGACGAATGGGTTAGTAGGTTATCAAGATGTATATAAACCGCTAGTCGACGTTCAGTGAGTATTCAACACGGCCGTCAGAGAGAGCATCAAGTACCTGTATTGTTATATAGTGATTATATATTGTTATCAGTTATAATAGACGGGCTTCTACTTGTTCATATTCTATTGGATTTATTTTAATCTATTCGTTGGTACGTTTCAATTTGACTTTATTTTCTACTTTATATTTAGTGTTTCTTATTAATGTGCTGTGTGTTGGTCAAGAATTTGATTTCCTTTTTCTATTTAATTTAAATTTATTTTTGTGATATGGTTATTCTTTAAGAATCTTTATTCCGACTTTAGAAATATATTCCGTTATAATGTCATGTGTTGTGTCATTCGTTGATGTCTTAAAAGAAAAAATCCGGAAAACAGTTAAATTGGTAGATTGTTTAGTTTAAGACTATCCTTTGAAATTCAATTTGTGCGTGGGTCTTTGATATGATTGACTTAGTAAATCAATATATTTTAATAACTTATAATTTTTTAATGTAAAATAAACGCAGATGTCGCCTTTTCTGCGTTCAGTTATTTGCTATATGTATATATACATACATCAAGTATTCATATACTTGCATATTGCATCATAAGATTTTAGCTGAATATGCACAAAGTCAATAAATATATATATATGGCACATACGTAAACATTGGCGCGGCAATACGAGAAAAAAAGCCCACTGCTATGTCTGTCTTGTCTACAGGAAAAGGTCAGCATGCATTAACAAGTGTAAATTATTGTATAAATTGGCTTTACCTGCACAGGTGCAAATACAGATGGAATTGGTATTTCGCAAGTTTTTAGCGATACCTTTCATTTTACGTGCGTTATATAAACTTAGATATGTGCCGGCATAACATTTTTACACATGTATTTGTCGTGGCTGTTTTGGTCTATAATATATTAGTATGCTACGCAGATTTTAGCTTCATTACAGATTTGATTGTCTTCGTAGTTTTAGAATAAAAGGAGCTTAGTTGAGTTTACCTGAGATTTCTATTTTTGTCCCTTGTCTTTTTTCTAAGATTTGTTTCAATGTTTGATCTACCTCAACTTAATTTGAATTCTTTTGTATCTTTTCAGAAAACACAATAATTTAACAAGATGTTTTGGCCACAAAGTGATGAAAGCAAATCCCAAGCTGGATGCCAGGAAACAAAAACAAGAAATATCTTCCAGTCTTTTGTAGATAGGTAAGCATCAATACATTTTGCTTTAATCATTTCGATGGAAAATCTTAATATTTTTCTGCGATAATCCTAAAAAGAAATGGACCGTATGACTGAAGATAGACCGGCGGCTGATTCCATTTGGCTATCTCGGAAAATAATGCCGATCGTTGAAGATGTCAAATTCGAATATCTCTATTTAATAATGTGAAATTATTTCATATTTTAGTATTTTTTCTATTTGAGCTCTACTTTGGTGATGATATTTTGTCCTGTGCTTCTTTAATACATGTACTTATGGTTTTATTTAATTGTATTTTTCAGATCGTACAGAAATAATCTACGACATCTACAGACTGACACAGAGGAGACAGTAGCAACGACATGCCATAAAATCATGTCTGTCTTCAGCAATCACGTGAGCGCAGCTCAAAGTTTTGTAGACCAATCGCAGTCGGCTTTACAACAGATAAGCCAAGTATCACATGCGCTTTTATCCACATCAATGCGACCAATCGAATGCTACAGCTGAATATTTTGAACTATAAATAGAGGATATAAATTTAGTGCAGAATATTAAGCCACGGGTAGAAAGAGACTTTAAAGTGCGGGAGGAGATATGGACAATGCATTTGAACGTACTGCCAACAAAACGTAGATCTGTTACGAAAATATATCGTAGGCGAAGGAGACGATGGAAGAGGAGTCACGTGTTAGAAATCTCACACCACAAGTTATTGTGTTCACTGAACTGTTGTGTTTACCTAATTCCACACTGAGACAATTTCTTGGGTCTATTACAAGAACGAATCTCGTATAACATGGTGATTAAAGCCAGCCTTTAACTAGTTACATCATTAATCTTAATCAAACAATTAATTTTCTCAGATAATTCCAATTATCGTATATTTTTAATAACGCATAGTATATATGGACAATACACGAAGCAGTGTATGTTTGTAATAAGTGGAACACCCAGTACCACTCCTCTATATACCACGTATTATGAGAATATTTTATACTTATCAGCACCTATCAAAGATCAAAATATAACTTTAATAACTGTCATTAATTGAATTGTAAACAGATTCTAACACAAATTAATAAAATAAATGTATTTATTAGAATTGATATTACTAAGTGCTCGTTGTGTTTAGTTGATATTAGTCACGTACATTACTTGCACTGTTTAGTATATTAATTCGTTGTAATGTTATTTATTTATTTATTTTCGTACAGATAAATCTATATTTTTGTATATTAGTACACGAACAAGTGCAATGTTGACCTATATAATCCACGTCCCAATTTTTTATTAACGTTTTAACTTATGTTTCATATAATTCTCTAATTTATGTCCATGAAACAACAATCGTATCCACTAGACATTTTAAATATGTGATAAATGAAAAGTTATGTATATGTCTGTTTTTACGCCATTTTGAATTTTAAATTGTAAATACGTCATTTGTTATTGTTCAATACGTCATTTATTCTTGTTCATTACGTCATTTATCATTTAATTTATTGAGGCGATTGTTGTTCATCGTTTATATTTATATCCAAATACTCACGTGTTGTAAAAATATTAATCAATACATGTGTCTTTATTTTCTCAATGAATGTTGTGTTCAACTCAGAAACATGAGCTGAAGTTAATAAAAAGAAAATATCCTAAAAAAACATTAGAAATTATCTTGTTTGTTGTCGCGTGAATCTGGTTGCAGTAGTTGGCTGGCCAGGTCTAGGTAGAAGTATGGCCAAGAGACACCTAGGTGAAGATTATCTTGGGCGCTGCAACTCGGAAGGAATTGAAAAGGTCTCTTAATCTCCAACCTGTCATTCTTTTCTATTACTGTTTAAGGTCCGCTTCCACCGGGGATGATGTCGTAGACCAGTTGTTTTATTTTCATTATCTTGAAGCACACAGGAGTCCTTATTGTGGGAGAAAACCCAAGGATCACGAGTTTGAGAAGGCCCCTATATATATCCAAGTCACATACGCTCACACCAAAGATCGCCACTACGACAGCAAACCAGAGGTGGCCGGTCAAAAAGAGCTTGAAGCGTGACACGCTAGACCCGAGAGAAGGTGTGGGAGGGGTGGGTACTAAAGAGATCAACCAGTGGATTTGGGTGGAGAATAGGCTGTTTTATATGATGAGGACGGGGTTCGGGGGTATAAAGGAAGTCCCTTGTTCACATCTGTGGTGCACGTAAATGATCCTTAAATAGATGTAATTGTATAAAGTTTGACCGTCTGGCACGATGAGTCCGATGAACAAAAACACAATGAAATAGGGTTTAACGTCCTACTGTTCTGCTACGACTGGGCTAATTCAGACGGACATATATCATACAGTGTGCTATGAGTGTATTATTCCTAGACACCGGCGCAACCGCCTACTCTTATAACGAATTCCAACTCTCATCGGTTCTTTCACGTGCACGACACTGTGTACACTGTACGTTGTCCCTTACCAGAACCCCCACCCGGCAACACACTGACACGGTGGGGAGGGCGGTAAATAAAAATGACGCGAAGACATAAACTTTTAATACAAATTTCAAAATGTTACGAAATGATTATTACATTACTGCAACATTGAGAGCATGCACGTCCGAATAAAAAGAGAGAGAGAATTTGTGTTTATCGTCCACTCGACACAAACTAGTCATTTCCATTTTAATTCAATGATTAGCTTGCGCATAGCGGTCTTTAGCAGTAATGGGAAATCGGAGAACCCAGAAAAAAAACCACAAGGTAGATGGGCAGGCGACCTACTCCTTCTCAATTCCTACAGGCGAATCGACGACACACCGATTTCGTAACACACCATTATACCGCCTTATAAGACATATTTAATCGAATCCCTGATTTGTTGCTACATGTATGTTCATACCAACTGTTAGTGTTTCGTGGTTTCGCCGAGTTCGATCCTGGTATTGGTTACCCAGTATGTACCATGATCTAGTCATTCGGGTGAGACGAAGACTGCACGTTTCGGCTGCGAAAATCCACCGGGATGTTCCACCGAGGTTACCTTTTGTCAGTGGTGCTCGTAAAAGAAACCATGACGACCGGCATTCGACATTCAAGTAGGACTCAGTGCTGGTCGTCGCACGCTAAATCCAATTTCATTCAACTTCATTAAGTGTAAAAATAATGTTACTGTGTCATGGTTAATCCATATTTTGTCACCCGGCAAACATGGACAGATTCCGGAACCTATATCTAGTCTCGTCTGTATGGCAGTAAGTGATATATACCTACGCCCATACATTCGCGGCTACCGGTTTACTTTAACAGGAAAACTTGACGCTATTACAAACAAACAAGCCATGTTTCATACGGGACATTAAAGTAGTTTCAATATGGTGGAATTCGTCATACAGCCGAGACTAGATGTAGATTCCGGAATCTGTCGAGGTTTGTCGAGTGATATTTTGTATTGCCTATACAATACTATTCACAATACATAGCGTCTGACTAGTAAAGGGGGACAACTCCGTTTAATACTGACTTTAAAACTTGAGTGGATTCAAGAGATATTTCGTTAAGGGTGTGAGACAGTGACAGTATCTACCATTAACAGGAAGAAATGTTTGCATTACGGGAAACGAATCGTCAAGGTATGAACACACTTTGAGAAAAGCTCGTTTCTGGTCCATGTTCTGGGCCTACCAAGGTCCCTTTGCTTTTAATACCTTAATTCCCCTTCGACATACTGGAGTTATGTCCCCGTTTTGACGTTGCGCTAAATTGTGTAACTGAGCGACGCCATTGTCTTTTGTATTAGTCCAGTAGACGCCGTAAGGCCGAAAGATTCTAGCACTAATGTAAAACTTATTTAAATATAGATTATTTCATTCAAATATTAGCATTTTTGTATTTATAAATCTGAGAGTTCGTTCTTTAAAATCGTTTATATAACTAGAATTCGTATGTCAAATCACTGGTTTTAGTCCCACCGAAGACTGAATTGAAATTCTACTAACATGACGAATGAGAAAGACATAGAGAAATGGGGTTTAACGTCCACTCGACTCAAACCAGGTCATTTTGGGACTAACATATGGTTTCAATTTTATTTCGATAATTCGCTTGCGCGTAGGGGTCTTTAGCAGTGGGTGGAAACCGGAGTGCCCGGAGGATATCCACGAGGTCGTGAAGGCGCCCTTATCTCCATGCCACATACGCTCACACCAGGGATCGAAACCACAGCCGCAAGCAAGAGGTGACCGGCCAGCTAGAGGTCGAAGCGCGGCACTCTAGACCACTAGGCCACCCCCCCCCCCCCCTATGACGAATGAGTCAAAAGGAAAACAGTAATAATAATTAAGGTCAAGTTTAATTATTTATTCCGGTTCATTTGGTGTTATTGTGACATCTTGCTCGCAAACAAACTTATAAATACTGTAACAAAAGGTCTCGTCCATTTCTGATCTTGGCCCATTAAATCGGACACGGTCTTGATTACCCGACAAGGGAGTTCGCCGATCCACCCCACTGCTGTGCCATCCAGATGTACAAATTCTTTTTGAACGTCTTTATCTATCGCTGTAAGGGAAAAACTGAAAGTTACGTCTCCTTGAAAAATAAAAGAACAAAACAAATTAGAATTAAAATTGGAATGTTTACTAGGTCATTTTGAGACTAACCTAAGCTAGTTAATAAGTATTTGTAAAGTTCGGTGGTATGGAAAGGGACAACGTATAGCCGCCGGGATGGATGAAAAACCGAGGCCCTGTATACACATAGGTGTGCACGTAAAAGAACCCTTTACAATTGGAATTCGAAATAAGAGTAGACCGTAGCGCCGCTGTCCGGGCAAAATGCCCCCCATATAGCGCACTGCATGACGTATGCGCATCTTAATTAGCCCATATGTAGTAGAACAGTAGGACGTTGAACCCCATTTCATTTCATAGATATGTACGCAATGCGAAGAGTGGGGTGTCCCAAACATTGGTGTTCCCACTTACTCTAAATGATCCTTAACATGCACAGTTTGGGGCGGAGCAGGGGGTCGGGTCGTTTAACGCGTGTGCTTTAGATAACATGGTCATATAGTGTGATGTCGATCCAGACCCTGTACATGACAAGGATAAGGGTATCATGTAGAAGAACCTCGTGAGTTTCTCCCCATTATTGGTGTTATTTCTACCAGTGCAGCAGAAATATTTAGACAGTAAAATCCCCGTTCCATGCTAACAATGGGGACACTTGCACCATGGCTATTCTTTCTGGCCTTATACCTTATTAGATTTCTACTATAGTCGCATTTAAATACAACACCCACCCACCTTTTGAGAAAAGGTAGTAATATATTTAGGTGAACACCACATTTGTACCCAAAACCACATGGCGTTAATATCTTGAAACTCCCTAAAGGTATGCAGAGATTGAAGTTCCCAAGTCCCCCATGTCCAAATGCACAAAACACCCTAACTAATGCTCCGTCTAATCATCTTCTAAATGAATTAAAATATATTTACCCTGTAATTGTAATGCTAGAAAATCACGTCTGGCTTCGGAATCCATTTTAAACAAAGTGCCATTATCCTCCTCACACTGGAACTTGGCACCAAAAAAGTTCAATTTGTTTTGGAAAACTTTGATACAGATGTTAGTAGCGGGATCAAATTCATAACCATCAAAACTTCACACAGTTCAGCTGAAATCAACATTAAATGGTTTTAAACACATCCATTGCTATAATTTGACCAATTTTACAGACATATTCTTTTGGAAGACTTTATATTAAAATATATTATTCGACAACTAAGAAGAAAATCAATTTCATTTTACATAAATATAAAAAACACAAACCAGTGTCGACTTGACCCGCGGGACAATTTTATAGTGTAGATAAAATGGTGGACTGGACCCGTGGGACATTATTATAGTGGACGATAATATGGTCGACTTGACTCGTGGGACATTTTTATAGTAATAGATAATATGGTCGACTTGACCCGTGGGACATTATTATAGTGGACGATAATATGAATGGGTGTCATCCACTCGAACGTCTAAATTACCTACCTAAACATAAAGTGCTACAATCTTGCGTTTCTGTATCCATACCAACACAATCGCTACATCCATTAGACGGCGCAGGGTTGTCACAGTAACGAGTCCGCGTCCTTGTCCCATTACAGCAGTTACCATTCACTGTAAAATAGCAAATATGATCGTTTGTGATATAGAACCAACTGATACATCTATTCCAACTGACGCTTGTCTCCATGGCCACATGCCCTCGTTCTTCAGCTGCCTATCCACACATCTTGTATCAAAACTTCGAGCCAATTTGTACTTCACGTCACCTTCATGACGTAGTTAACTAAAGTGGCATTATGGGGAATTATAATAGTTAACAACTAGATGATGTAAAGGGAGCATCATTTGGTAAAGGTTTAATAATGATGTATTGTTATTATGTATTTGAGAGAGAAGAGAGTTGTAAGTGAATTCATTCGTCTCTCATCCCTTAGATGAGGTAAAACCAATAAAATATGTTTGGATAAAAAAAATGAATTTAAAAGAATAGAAACAATTACATTAATATGGGTAAATACTGTGTATTGCTATTATTATACAATAACATGTGTTTAAAGGCAAGCTATCTTTAACACAATCAATACCAGTTCATTTTATATTATTCTATTATAGTCATTACTATTTTTTATATTCTAGCTATACTTCTATAATAGTCACACATTCGATAATTATAGCTACATTGTTATATATATAACTTTAATTATTCATAATTATAACTTCGATAACCATAATTACGATTTTAATAATTATAATTATAACTACAATTTAATTAATTACAATGTTAATTTCTACTTTAATTTCTATTTATAAAATTACAACAAAAAATTATAATTGACTTGTGCATGGATGGGTTTTATCTTTCTAATTACAATTTTATTCTCTACACTCACCATATAATGTTCATATTAAAATAAATAATGAAAATTATTCTTACAATGGTGAGAGAGAGAGAGAGAGAGAGAGAGAGAGAGAGAAATTGGGTTTAACGTCCACTCGACACAAACTAGGTCATTTCGGGACTAACATATGGTTTAATTCTATTTCAATAATCCGCTTGCGCATAAGGGTATTTAGCAGTGGGAGGAAACCAGAGTGCCCGGAGGAAACCCACGAGGTTGAGAAGGCGCCCTTAAATCCATGCCACATACGCTCACACTAGGGATAGAAACCACAGCCCACGCCAGAGGTGACCAGCCAGCTAGAGGTCGAGGCGTGGTACTTTAGACCACTAGGCCATCCCAACCCCCCTCATAAATGGTTCCCACACTGGCATTCAAAACCGTAGTTTTGTAAGGAGAGTGCCCAGTTCTCTGTCACGTACAAGACAATAGCTAGGTGCGCTGCTACAAAATTAAAAAAAATGTTTTTACAAAAACTTATAAATGATTCTACAAAATCCAAAATTAAAAATAGAAATTATTTTTCAAAATTAAAAATAAATAATACCAAAAAAAATAGTTCACATTTGAGCTTACATAAAGACACTTTGAACCAACAAATAAATAAATTACCAACCATTTTCCATAGGATCGTTGTCACTGCAACATTTTCGGGTCAGCCGTTTGATGTTACCGGTGACAATTTGCTTCATTTGACCATCGAAACGATAACAGCCTCCCAGTTTATCGCCATCACAGATTGTCTGAATTGATGGCTTAGAATATGGATGCATATTATTACTACGTCCCGAGATGGTAGTCACAATGGTCATAATGAAAACCAGTAATACTAGATCCTGCATGTTGAAGTCTCTGATGAAAACAAATTGCTTGTGGTGATACCAAGAGTTGAGCAGTAGTAGGTTATGGATATCCATTGTTCTTTAAATTGTTAAGAATAGCACATTTTAATTATTACATCAGCTAGAAACACCATGATATACCCAGGTGCGGATCCAGGAATTTTTGCAGGAGGCGGTTTGCCAGCTTTCGGTTAGGGAAATCTGCCATCATCGTCTCTAAATTACATAGGCATACATACAAAAACTGGAGCTTTTTAAACAGAGAAATCGTTTTATACTGATGTAGGATCACTTTGTGATGTAATTTTATTGATGCAAAGCATTATTTTTTTTATGTAGCTGAGCAGGGGGGGGGGGACCCCCCACCCTTCTGGGTCCGCCCCTGATACCATAGAAAGTTCCATTCATACTGTTTTTCAAAATCATTTGACTAAAATACCAGCTGTTAATTTGTTCACGTTTAACCCCATATCTTAAATTTCTACTCGAATTAACAATAAATCGTTCAGTGAATAACAGTTAAACATACCTGTAAAATAATGTGCCAGTTAATTTATATGATAAGTTAAGATCTGCCATTCAATGCGTAAATTTGCAACACGTTTTTACGCCATAATATATTATCTTTCTACACGACCTAACAACAAATTGTCCATTGGATAAAAGGGAAACATTTTTGTTGTATATGACTTTAAAATAGCATACGGATTATCATTTTTTGATATGGCGTATTGTTGCTGCAAGTAATCAAGTAACACGAAAATTCAAAACACATTTTAATATATCCTATCTTTCAGGGATGGACTAAAGGGGATTATGGTAAGTTTCGGGAGTCCCTAAACTAGTTAATCCTCTTGCGTAGCCATGAATTTACGTCGTTTTTGATAAATGTTAAGATATGTGCGTGAGCTAAAAACACGAAGATATACTTTAGAAAGTACCATTTACAGTCACTTTTTGTTTTCAAAAGAAATTTCGAGTCTGGTTGAAGGATATCACCGTCGTTCCTCTTACGGAGCAAAGATCAGTCCGTTTTAGGTGTCATATCTGTATTTTCGCATGTCCATTACAGTGGCAGTTGCAAGAACTTGCAATGAAATGAATAACAGACAGAAATATACCGTGTTTACAATCGATCTAGCGACTGGATGATACCAGAGGCAGACCGGAGGGGTGGGGCTGGCGTTGTGAGGGGTTCCCACGCTATGAGTATGGTCCGTTCTTGTTATCTCCTCCTCGGCACGAAATATCTTTTGCCAAACTGACTGTAAATTTATGTTTTATACAGTAACCCATTTTATATGTTACAATCTTATCGGAAATTAATTTTTGAACACTTTATTGAATTCAGTAACCCGGAAAACATTATTTTAAAGCAATATTCACAACAAAAATCGCAATTTTTGATTCTATTTGGACTGTGGTTTTAAATTTGCATTACCCATTTAGGGGTAAAAACTGAGCTCAGCAACCTTAAAACTCTTACATAAGACATACCACAAGCCATATCCAACGGAAACAATGACGATGAATTGTTTGAATGGCATTTAGTAATTGAACACATCAAAATAAACACAACAGTTTTATGGATAACAATTACTATATTTCTATTAAAGCTACGTTTCAACGATGATTATTTTAATGACGATTAAATACAATTCCGCCATTTTGGATTTCTGTCGTCATGGGGATTCTCGAAATTGATTTTTAAGATCAAAATTCAAGCCATATCGACATCTACACTCACATAAATGACATTCTAAAACTCATAAAATATACAGCCGCACAAAATTGCGGTTAACTTAAAATCCGCCATTTTTTAGTCAATTTTAGTCCATATCTGCCATGTTGGATCTTTCCAAATTGTTCAATAAATTCAGAGACATCGAAAACCATATAAAAGACAGTAAGGGTCATATCTTACGATATTTTCACTTCTCTTGCGACTTATCTTGATATAAGTTAACAGGGCAAAGGACAGGAATGAACATGGCGAAATTTAGAAGTTTCTTGGCATCGTATTGATTACTTCCCGCCTTTGCGCTGAACTTCATATGAAAGTGAACCCGAAATTGAGCGAGACTGACTCCGTGTCGCAGCTTTTCGGCTTAGCGCGAAAAGAGACGCAGAGAAAATTGTTATAAATAGTGACGGTGAAATTTAATGGTGGTCTGCATCCAAAATTAAAACACGAGTTTTCCTTCTAGATAGACGACTGACAGGACAGTGATAACACATACACGGGCAAATTTCTGCTCGCTAATAATTCCATCGAAGACCAAAAGTTGTTATGTGAGGCTGTAAGAGGATATCCGATTTTTTGTGTGACGTCAGCTCAACATAGTAATTGAATGTCAGTCGATCAGCGAAAACGTGAAAAATAGAAATATTTCGTACACTCCCTTGTTTTTATTCATTCTGTACTTAAAGCGATAATTTCATATTTTCTAAGAAAGTCAAAACATAATTATTTCTTAGTCTTTTGCTCAATAGGTTGTCAACTCACTATTATACGATCATAGGCATTATTTCCCACTCGTATAAGTCACTAACAATTTCATAAATTGAAAGGTGATAAGCGAGATCTGAAGAATTTTAGACCTATTAACTTGTTAAATGTTGATTACAAGATATATTCTCGAATTCTAGCTTTAAGACTACGGTCAGTAATTAGTACACTTATATCGCCTGATCAGTCATGTGTTCCAGGCCGAGATATTGCCAGTAATATTTCCTCGATTAGAGATGTTTTAGATTTTGTAGACTTTGAAAACATACCATGTTATTTATTAAAATTAAGGCATTCGACAGAGTGTCTCATTCTTATATTATTGCTGATTTAAAACACTTCAACTTTGGAACTACATTGTATTTTTATTAACCATGTTAAAACCTTATACACGAATATACGTAGTTGTGTTGAAATCAATGGTCATTTGTCACGTTCTTTTCCCGTTACTAGGTCCGTCAGACAGGGCTGTCCATTGTCTGCATTATTGTTTGTCCTTACGGCGGAACCTCTAAACGCCCTCATCAAATCCAATACTAACATTACTGGTATTTCAATATCTGGCTCCCCCACCCCATCTCTTTTATACCAGCACGCTGACGACTGTACCCTCACCCTAGCTAATACTGATTCGATTATTAATACCTTCTCCCAGCTTGAGCTCTACTGCAAAATTTCCGGTGCTAAAATAAATGTCGAAAAATCCGAACTATTACCTGCAGGCTTTGTTAAATATAATAATGTAAATCTAGCTGTAGATGTTAAAGTCATACATGACTGTATCGAGATCTTAGGAATATATTTAGGGCCTAATCTTACCGCCTGTACGCATAGAAACTGGGATCCCAAATTGTCTAAAATTAAAAAATATTTTAAATATGTGGTTTCAAAGACACCTTACTTTAATGGGAAAATCTATTGTTATTAATATGTTATGTATGTCAAGTTTATGGTATCCATTAAGAATCTTAAATATACCTGACTACATTGTCAATGAGATCGAATCAGCTATTAAGAATTTCTTGTTGTTTGGTAAACAAACACTTAATAAAAAGTTCCACTATTCTTGGCACTCATGCCCAAGGAGGTTTAAATATTCCAAAAATTATCTTAAGACAAGATGCCTTTAGACTTGTTTGGCTGAAACGATATATTGATAATTCTTATAATGCCGTATGGAAATACTTATTCAATTACTTTTTAAAATCATATTATAAAATGAATTTAGATATAGAAGTATTTTCTATGAAATGTTTCAAAGGTAGTCTTGGAAATATATCACGATTTTATAGAGCTTTGTTAATTGCCTCGTATAATGCCTACTAGCTATAATGATATTTTAAATCAGCCCCTTGTTTGATAATCCACATATGGTAAAACTATACATTTTGATTATTATATATTACATAAGATTGTAAAAATTGCTGACATATGCTATTGTGTAATACCGGGTTTTCTCCCTTTAACACATATTCGCGATCTGTTTGATTGTGATGATGAAGACATTAACTATGCCAAAATTGAAAAATGTTTTAATATTATTTGTTCGTCTATACCTCGAGCTTGGTTAAATATTATTGATAACGAAAGCCATGTGATTCATAACAAAATATATTTATGTATCCCTTATGGAGAAAGAACTATGCCGGTTAAAAATTGTACATCAAAAGTATTTTATACTATATTAAGAGACAAGTTCTATCAGAAACCGACAAGTGAATTATTTTGGGATCTGCTACATTTTAATATTGTATGGAAAGATGTTTGGGCATCTGTGTTTTGCTATTTTAAAAGCAGTGAATGTATCGAAAATGATTACAGAATTGCACATAATATTGTACACACTAATGAGAAATTATATAAATATAAACTTATTGATGAACCCTTTTGTACACTCTGCCAAAGAAATCAAATTGAAGATATGAATCACTTATTCTTAACATGTTCTAGTCGGGCCCGTATCTACAGGGGGCGCGTGAAAGGCTCCCCCCCCCGCTCAGAAATTGCTAACAATCACTATTAAAGTATACACAGTTCCTTATATTAACCTAAAAATACTATATTGTTTTTTTTGTTTGAATAGTTATTTTAAAATGCTTATTAGAAGAATAGGTAACTACATAGCATGATGACTACAGCAATCTGTTAGAATGACCTTTCCGAAAATTTCCTCACAATGTTCGCCCCCCTACCGAAACTATAGACCCGTATCTCTCTAAGTATTCTTGCCAAAACTTTCGAAAAATGCATATACAAACATGTCTTGAACTTCTTCCATGACAATTCTATTATTACTAATCTTCAGAGCGGCTTTCTGCGCGGCGAATCTACTGTTTACCAACTTACTGATCTAACACACACGTTTTGTCAAGCCATCGATCAAGTTATCGAGAGCAGTGTTCTGCGACATAAGCTTTTGACAGATTCTGGCACGCTGGACTCTGTCATAAGCTTAAGGCGGCTGGGGTCAGAGGGGACGTACTTCACTGGTTCAAAAATTACTTAACTAACCCTAAACAAAGAGTTGTTGTGAATGGCGCCTCCTCCGCCCCAGAACAGTTCCATCCGGAGTTCCGCATGGCTCTGTTCTCGGTCCCCTACTATTTCTCATCTACATTAACGATATCATAGAAAATATAAACTCCAACATTCGTCTATTTGCAGATGACACCACCCTATATCTCACAATCGATGATCCAGCTGCTAATGCCGATACAATCAATATTGACCTAGAAAAATTAAACGCGTGGGCTAAAACACGGCTGGTATCCTTCAACCCCCTTAAAACTGAAACACTGGCACTAACTAACAAGAAAAATCCTCCATAAAAGAAGTCAACGAACATAAACACCTCTGTTTAATCCTTCAGTCAAACTGCAAATGGCACGCACACGTAGATTCAATTATCACTAAAACAAGCAAACTAATTAACTCTTTAAGGTCACTTAAATATAGGCTTACCCGAAAAATGTTATCAAATTATTCATTAAATGTATCGAACCTCATTTTCAATATGTGTTGTTTCATTATAAAGAAAACCACTTTAGAGAACTGTTCGAGACATCTAATGTATTACGAATAATGAAGTTAAATTACGTCTTAATCCCCCCCCCTCCAAAAAAAGGCACTGGCTCGCTAACCGAGAGGTCCCATGTTCGACCCCCATGCCCGTCTTCTTACCGTGGCGGAAATTTAAGGAATTTATTAAAGCAATAAATATGTTTTATTTATTGATTGATTCGAATGGCATGTGATAATCAAATTTTATAAATATGGTTGATTAACTCAACAGGAAACAGAACATGGAAATAAAATCTATTTACGATATGAATATATTTAATTCATTGATTCATCGCATGGCTGCCATAAAATCCAATTTTATAAATATGGTGGATTAAGTTACCAAGAAACAGAATTTAGAGTTAGGCTACGTTCGCACTGCATGTGCATTCATTGCGAATTCCGGAAACCGGTCTCCGGAATTCGGATTGGTTTTTCCTGGATTAAAAGCGGTGCGTCACATTGCACTTTATTTGGATTGAATTCAGAATTAAAAGCGCCACACTGAATGTGCAATGAATGTCATTAAATCCAAGATGGCTGCGCCAGACAGTCATATTGGTGGTTTTATGCTGCTTATGTATAATTTCCCGAGGCAAGCAACGCTACATCTCGGCCTTGCAATACTGGCATGGGGAAACCACGCCCGAAAATCAAGATGAACGTTTTAGGTCAACACCGGAGGCGAACCCGGGACCACCGGACTAAGGAGCCAGCTTCTTACTCACTGAACCAATAAGGTGAATAAGGTGGTGGATGAAGAAGCCGATTGATTTTGAACGATTTATGATAATTAAATGTCAGTATAGGCCAAAATGTCGTGTGTCGTAAATCCACAATCCGCCTGACAACCTATGTTTTAGTTTGTTACGTTACCACAGTATTTATCATGGCGAACTTTGGGGAGAAAGCGATTGGCGAGAGAACCTTCGCATGTCAAGAGCTACGTTCGAGATAATATGCAGTTTGTTGAGGCCAGCCATTGCAAAACAAGATACAAGACTCCGGAGGCCAGTGCCTCGACACGAGCGACTGGCTGTAACACATTGGAAACTGGCAACAGTTACACGACTCTTGGACAGAACTTTGGACTTGGACGGCCAACAATTTGATCTGAATCAAGCGTGTCACACTCAAATCTTGACTGAATAATCCGTTCGGAATAATTGTTCCGGGTTGAATTCGGAAAAATATACGGATTCGTTGATTCAGATTCAGTTCGGTTTTTATCGAATTAAGTGTGACGCCAAAATCCGGAATTCAATTCAGATTAAACCCCTAGTGTGAACGCAGCTTATGTCCCGCCCTCGGTAATATAAGGGCTGGACTAACTCTAAATACTTTTCGCCGTGAAATTTCATTTCAATGATCAATTCACATTTCAAACAGTAATTCACAATAAAGGGAGGTCAATGAACTAAATGACCGGTGGTCGAAAGGGGATCTGTATTTTATTGGGAACGGTTGTCCTAGATAGATTGGTGTTCCCAGCGCAAGAATCATAGATTCCAGAGTACTAATGAATAAAATGGGGTTTAACGTCCTACTGATGTGCTCCTAAACGGGGCCTAGGAAGACGGGCATACGCCATACGGTATGCTATGAGGGAACCTTTCCCCGGTTGCGGCGCTACCACCCATCTTGCATCGAATTCCAACTGCAAAGAGATCTTTTACACGCACGCCAATGTGTACACAGGGCCCCTGCTTTTCATCCCATCCCAACGACTAGCCAGATGTCCTTGTCAGAAAATCTGGATGAATTTTCTCGGCCAGTGCAGGGACCGAACACCCGAAATCCAGGTTAGCGACCCAGCGTCTTACCCACTTAGCCACGTGATCCCCACCTCAGAGCACACACACACGAATACAAAAATAAATTGGGGGGGGGGGTATTTGGATTTTTTTTTTTTTTTTTTTAATTTTGTTTTCCTAATTTGGTAACGACACATGTCGTAGACCTATCAGTCATTTGATTGGTCATACGAATTGACGTCACACGCATTGTAAATGATAAATTGTCGACCCTCTCTTTATCAACATCTGTTCAAATCTTGATATCACCATTAGCAACAAGTTTTCATCAGAGACTTCAACATGCGGGCGCTAATACTTGTATTCATCATGGCCATTGTGACAGACATATCGGGGCATTGTAATACACCAATTCGGACAATCTGTGATGCGGCAAAGCGGAGAGGCGTTTGCCTTTTCTACGATCAGTTTAAGCAATTTGCCAGAGGGAACATCAAGCGACTGAACCGGAAATGCTGCAGTGACAGCGATGCACTGGAAAAGGGTTCGTAATTCAAACTTTTATTATTATTTTTACCAGTATCTCGCCTGCCAAATATGAGGTCTGCTAAACTATTGCCTTAAAAGGTTTAATTTGGATTTTTGTTTTCATGTTACGCCTTACGATCTATCGGATACAGCTAGAAATACTGATACTGGTACTACTAATAATAATCGATGTGTACAGGGCGGGTGTTCCCGCTAATAATCTACGTTCGGGTGTATTCGAAACAGTGTTCGTGCAGGTTCGTGAACGATGGAAGAACGCGAGAACACGTTCACGAGTCTTGGACAAGAGCGAACGGTATCCATAGACAAGTTGAATTAAATTTATACAATCTAGTACTATAACTTGATAAGTATTGTATCAACCATCAATGGCTTGGCTATTAAGCATAATTATATTCTTTTACTTAATGCTACACTGATCACACATCACATGCCAGGGACGGATCCAGGAATTTTTGAAGGAGGGGGTTTGCCAGGTTTCTGTTACGGAAATCTGCCATACCTTTAAAACATTCAGTTGTAAGATTATTTTTAAAAACTGCAATATTAGTAGAGCTCTTCATTACATAACCATGTCCAGTAACTCATTTCACACTTTACAGGGGCGGATCCAGGGGGGTCTACCCCCACCAAACCCCCCGACCCCCTGCTCAGCTACATAAAAAAATAATGCCTTGCATCAATGAAATTACATCATAAAGTGATCCACATCAGTATGAAAATGATTTCTCTGTTTTAAAAGCTCAATTTGTATGTATGCCTATGTAATCTAAAGGCGATGATGGCAGATTTCCGTGACAGAAACCTGGCAAACCCCCTCCTGCAAAAATTCCCGGATCCGCCCCTGCTTTAGCATAGTTTTAGTTTTTACTGTATGAACAAGACGTAAGGTTTTATCAACAGGGAACAGGTTCATACACAGTGTATACGACGATGTTAAAATTCCATTAAGATAAACACAAATAGTTGAATCTTATTTCATACATACAGCTTTAAACATAAAAACAGTTGGATCCTATTCTATACATACTACTTTAAACATGAAAATAGTTGGATCTTATTCTATACATACAGCTTTAATAGTTAGATCCTATTCTATACATACAACTTAAAACACAAAAAGTACTTTGGATTCAATTTTATATATAAGTTTTTAACATAAAAGTAGTTGGATCCTATTCTATTCATACAACTTTAAACATAAAAATAGTTAGATCATATTCTATACAACTTTAAATATAAAAATAGTTGGATCATATCCTCTACATACAACTTTAAGTAAAAAATAGTTCCATCCTATTCTATACATATGCTTTTTTGTAGCTTTTATTGTAACCAAGAATGGTGACCAACTTGTTAAGCGTTTTAATGAGGATTTCAAGCCAATGGAATTCGATACTTGTGACGTAAGAGGGGACAACTTCTGCCCGAAATGCTGCCAAGGTATGTACTCTTATTAACTGATATTAAGCAGTATTTTGCTGGTTGATTAATTCAAATGGTAGGCCAATCCGGCATTAAGAAAAACGGCAGGCCCAGCACACCATCGGTAAATACAACGCGGGATTTAAAACAAACCCCTTCATTAGACAAGTTAGGAGCAGGGGCCTTATTCACGAAATTTTAACTAAGATAAAATCCAAATTTTAGTAATTTGATTGGATAATATTAGATTGATTTTAGTGCTTAACCAATCAAAACTGAAGTATCTACTAAAATTTGGATTTTATCTTTAGTTAAGATTTCGTGAATCAGGACCCAGAACAATAGGACGTTCAGCCCCATTTCATTTCAGATGGTTTCCGTTGTAGTGAATAGTTGCTGTTGGTGTGGTCAATATGTGATGTTATATCATACTATGATCTGGGCCCTGTTTCACGAAATTTTAACTAAAGATAAAACTAGTAGTTACTTCAATTTTGATTGGCTAAGAACTAAAATCAGCCTAATATTGTCCAATCAAATTACTAAAATTTGGATCTTATCTTAGTTAAAATTTCGTAAAACAGGCCCCAGTATGTGTTTTTACCAATGGTAAAATGTTTATTTTGTCTTAAATATTGGATATCAAAGTCCATCCTTTCTTGGTAAGATAACAGAGACAATCCTACTTGTCACGCACAACCAGGGAATCGAAACCACACCACTTTACTCAATGACAGACCTTATGATACAACGCACGCGCTAACCATTCGGCCATCTGACCCCATATCGCAAAGGAACACATGTATTATTTTACAGTGAATGGTAACTGGGGACACTGGTCATCGTTTAGTCAGTGTTCTGTGAAATGCGGTAATGGGACAAGGACGCGGACTCGTCACTGTGACAACCCCGCACCGTCTCATGGAGGTAGCGATTGTGTTGGTATGGATACAGAAACCCAAGATTGTAACACTCAGTTATGTCAAGGTAGGTAATCCAGACGTTCGGGTGGAGTGAGTTAAAATCCGCGGCTTGTAGTTATGCATTATAATTTAGGAAACAAATCGTAGATAATGTTTGCCATCTAGATACAATAATTCCCACCTTTAGCGTCGATTACAATGGACGGTCGGACAGACATGCAGACCCATTATAAAAGCCCCCTGCTTTCGTCGAAAGGCGAGGGACAATAAAGTTTAAAGAGTTATTCTGAGAGTAATTGAAGAATTTTGAAAAAATAGTGGCATAAACTTACTTATTTTGTGGTTGTTGAGATTTACTCTAAGGGAATTGCTCGATCCCATAGTTTTGTGATGCAAAAGCACCCTAATTGAACTATCGCTGTTACCATGGTAATAAAACCTCTGCACGCCACCAACATTGGCATGAGGGGACATATTTAGACATTCTGCACTTCTTTATTTCATAACCCATTGCCACGATCATGCCGGAGCAGTTTTTAACGCACAAGTTTGACTTTAGATATTTCAATTAAAGCGGCCCCTGCATAATCCGCAATCCGTCATGATTTTTAAACCCATTCCAACCTCGCTCTTAAAAATGTGTATTTACTTCCTTATTCCCTGTGTGACCTCCCTTGTTATTACATCTAGTCAGTCTGGTATTTTCCCAGATATTTTTTAAGTTGCGATAGTTCGACCCTAACGAACTATCTAATTAGACCTTTATCGAACATTCCTTTTATGTGTAAAGTTGTAGAAAAAGTCGTTTTGAATTAGATGCATAAGGATTTATTTTGTTTTAACTTGTATTCAAAGTTTCAGTCTGCATACAGAGAATTTCAAAGTGTAGAAACGGCCTTAGTAAGAGTTTACAATGGCATTTTAATTTCTATTGGGAAGAGAGAAGGGGTGGTTTTAGTTCTTTTCGATTTGTCAGCAGCTTTCGAACACGGTCGATCATAATATTTTATTGTCACGTCTTAAATCTCGTTTTAATATTTCTAATACTGTTTTAAATTGGTTAGAATCATATATGAAAGGTGGAAGCCAAAAAGTATGTATAAATGGTAAATATTCAAATTCAATAGAACTTAAATATGGTGTACCCCAAGGAAGTGTTTTAGGTCCAATTTTATTTACCCTATATTGCTCCCCACTAGAGGACATTATTATACACCATGCTCTATGCAGATGACACCTAGTTATACCTCAGGTGCAAAAAAATTGGCAAATAGCATATTATGTAGAATAGAGCAATGTATTACTGAAATTATAAGAAAGTTATTAAATCGAAAATGCATCGAGTCACTAGTTCACGCTTTAGTCACCTCTCGTCTCGACTTCTGTAACAGCCTTCTCTATAATCTTAAGCCTAAACATAGCACTCAGGATGGTCTTCAACTTCTTCAAAACCCTGCCGCTCGTTTAGTCACTCACACTAGATTGCATGAACACGTCACTCCTATCTTACACGAAGTCCATTGGCTTCCTGTCTGTCAACGCATAAAATTCAAAATTCTCATCTTAACTTCCAAATGTCTCCACGACCAAGCACCTCCTCTTTATATTTCAGAACTACTAACAACATGGGTTCCACAGAGGTCCACTCGTCAGGCTACGTTTGAAGTGGGAGGGGTTAGACTAAACCTACCAGAGAATACCGGATGTGACTATTGAGCCCTTGCTTTCTCTATTACTACACCCACTCTTTGGATTTGGAATGACCTGTCACCTAACATTCGCACAATACACACTTTAACTGCTTTTAAAAGGGTCCTAACGACCTTACTTTTTACAGAATATTACTCCTGTATATATTTGCATTTTATTTGTATTTTACTCTGTAAAGTCCATCGTGATGTATAATGTGATTGACTATAATCAATAAATTATTATTTATTATTAATCAGCAAATGGACGGGGGCTTTGTTACAAGATTTCTGGACAGGCAGCTGCAGAACGAGTCCGTGTGGCCACAAAGACATGTGTGATTTGGGACGTAGGCCATTACGACTAAAGTCTAATATGTAATAGATGTCATAATGCATCACTTATATAAGAACAGTTTGTACTGTATTACAATGTAACATATTTATTATTTTACAGTGAGTGGTAACTGGGGACATTGGTCATCGTTTAGTCAGTGTTCTATGACATGCGGTAATGGAACAAGGACGCGGACTCGTTTCTGTGACAACCCTGCACCATCTAATGGAGGTAGCGATTGTGAGGGCATGGATACAGAAAACGCAAGATTGTAACACTCTATGTCCAGGTAGGCAAACTATACATTCAGTTTCGCCAAAATTAAAAATTTTTAGGACGAAATTAAACTTTCATATTTACAGCGGTAATAAAAGGCCTATATTTCCAAGTTATAAGGCAGTCCCAACAAGGAAATAAATTTTATATTATCAGAAAATATCAAAAACATGTATATAAAATGGTTATTAAATTAAAATCAAATTCTGGATGGCGACTGAATATGACCGGAAATGTATGCACAGATGTTTTCCGTTTAAAATTTACCTGTATTTTTTCGAATTTGACGAAATACCAAAGTTCTGTCTTCACAATGTCGTGCACGTTAAAGATCCATTGACATTTTGAATTCGATATAAGGGTAGGTCATAGCGCCAATAAACATGTCCCACTGGTGAAGTCGATACCCATACCAATCATCGTCCCCTATAATAGAGTGGTTCAGGCTAAAAATGTTTTATAACAAACAGACACTATTTCGGGACAGTAAAGTGCTGTAAAGACATTATATGATAAAACTTACTATAAAAACTTCATTGATCAACAATGGAAGTCTGGCCACTTCTGATTTTTGAGGATATATAACCATTTGGACATATGTTATAAATGGCTCAAAATCTTCCCGGCTTCCATAATCAAAGGAGTTATCTCTTAATGAGAATAAGAGCTATGTCCCTTGGTTGTACTAAAAAAAAATATGCTCCAAGCTACGCACGTCCCGGAAACGAAATAACTTCATCGCAGTCGGAAAATATCGTTTATTTCCAAACTGCAAAGTAGCAGAATACACTCTATGAGACGATTGGATTTGACATATGTACGCATGCGCGAACGCTTAGTTGTTTTAACAGTAAACCCGCGCCTTCAAATGTCTTTATATTAACTGTGTTTATAATGCTACAGTAGAAATTAAAATACATGAAAAGATCGGCATTTGGCATGAATTATTCAAGATTAGCCTAATACATATGTAGTGAACTGGATCTCCGGATAGAGCAGATTACTGTGGTAGAGTGGGCCTGGCTCTATCCGTTTGTTCCGTGGAGGGTTCACTACTGTAGAGGTGTGGGAGTAGCCAACCAAGCAGCTGGCTCAGAAAGACTAACACCAGATTAATCAGCAACTCTCTTTATTATTCTCCTATTACAAAAATAACTCATTTCCAACCAACACTCGTCAGCACTATACTGTTCCTAGTGGGGCTCTCTAAACGCTCCTTGACGGGCTCTATTAATCGCTCCTTATCGGGCTCTCTAAACGCTCCTAGAAGGGCTCACTGTATCGCTCCCTATAAGTCGGGGTCAGACTCTAACGCTCCTTGTCGGGCTCTCTAAAACGCTCCTTGTTGGGCTATCTCCATAGCTCCTAACCGGGCTCTCCTTATCGCTCCCTATACGTCGGGGTCAGACTCTGTTTTACCACTTCTATGACTCGACTCAGACTCGATTCAGACTACGACTCAGAATACGACTACTGTGCTACGGGGCAAGACATGGGGGGGGGGGATATATACCCTAAAATCACGTGACATAACCACGTGGTACAAGCCACACCTACTATTGCTGTCAATCCTAAGCACGTGCAACCAATAGATAGCTGGCTAATGACGGCGCGTGTAAGGACAAAGTTACGAAAATAAATTAACAATATACATAAGCATTAAAATATAGGCGATACAATAACAAAGCTAAAGTTCTTAAAAAATGTACAATTAAATTAAATAATTACTAAATACTAACTGTGAGAGGGAAACGGATTTCCAATAAACAAAGACTGAAACCTGCGCGATGAAATCGTCTAAACTGAGGACGCGGATCGGGCTATGAATTTGCGTATCAGATCACCACACATATATTAAAATGAACAGTGCGTTTACTTATTTACACCCAGACACTGGCCTATTTATAACGGCATGTTATACAGAGGGAGCGCGGGAGAGAGAGGGGTCTATAAATCTAATAATGTAACACTTTAATGTTAATCTCAAAGATAACTAAATATTATATTGTGCAGTACGATGTTTGTTATGAAAAATAAATTGCCGGGTAAAGTACGAGGAAAATATAATGACATGTAATACGGAGAGTGAGAGAGGGGGATAAACACCCCAATAAAACTATTAATTTAAGACTTTATTTTTTGTCCCTCAGATAAATAAATATATTGTACTGTATGATGTTTGTTATGATAAAAGAACACATTGCTGGATAAGTGGCGTATGCGCCGAGCCAGCGACTATTGCGTATGTACCGAATTTAGAGCCAAATTTTTTAGTTTCGTCTGTATAAAGGGTTGTTTTTTTTCCGACTTCAAGGTTTCCTAAACATGTGGACACCGACGCGCTCACATGATATTCTTTGAACTGTAGATTTTGATGGAGTGTAATTAGATTTAATCCCGCGAGAGCCAAACATGCGGTTATAACCACTGCTACGTTACCATTGGAAACGTTTAGATTTTTAAGTTTCATGACCAAATTATGGCATCATACAAAATTCCTTCGTTCATCTAAATAGTTTTGGACTTGAAACCATTCTTTTTACCTGCCAATTGTTTTTTTTATTTTCATTATTAGCCTTCATGCGAATCATTTCTTTCTTAGTCTTCCGAAGTTGATTTTTTTTTTTAAACTTGGCGATTGTGCTTTTATGACAATCGCCGCAAATACTTTTTTTCTATCTAAATCAGTTAAGGTCGCATCGGCAGATGTCTGAGTCTCTCTGTTTATTAAATTAATTTCACTTGTGTCTGTCGATGGAGTAACGTAAACTATCCCGGACAAAATGGGGTGTCAAGAAAATCGTCGTATGATTTCATACATTTAGTGAACTTAACCTTACTTTTACTCAGCTTCCTAGTCTTTGTCGTCAGTCTGACCAGTCTATTTTGAATGTATTTGTCACCAAAAGTTACACAGTCGTCATGTAAAGCAGTCATGATAGTCCGATGCTCCGAAGTTGTCGGGAATTTATTAACATTTGTCTAGCATAAAGCCTATTTGTGAATTTTGTCATAGGTAGTTTGTTACAGTTCCCAAATCATAGGGGTACTTGTTCAATCCAATGCTGGATAGCAAATCATCCGTGGACGATATCTTGCAGGGCTCAGTCTCAAATCTAGAAAAAAATAAGTCCGTCGATCAAAGCCTATGGCTACAGGATGGTTCGATAATATACTATGATTATAAAAATAATTTACACCATGTTACCGAAAAGGGTCTGGAAAATAAAGACTGCAAATAAAAAGTTTGTTTCGGTTATTTTCCGGTCTCAAATAGTTCTGCGTATTTAGAGCTAGCAAATATTTATTTCCTAACCACGATAGATGCCAGCGTAAACCAAGAATGTAGCCACTTAATAAAAGTAAATCTCGAAAGGTTGTAGTGAATTTATCTGGGCGATTTCACCTACTTTTAAGTTAGAAATGAAACGAAGCTATTATAGCTAGCTCTGTATTTAAATCACCAAAATCGCCAAAATCAAAAATCAAATCAAGGAGTGAAATCGAAATTTTTGCTCACGTTCGCTATCAAATAAACACGTAAGTCGAAGCCCGTAATGAGTGTATTTTTTACTCGGCGTTATATACCAATACATGTTTGTAAAAATACCTCATGTGACGTATATTTGCTGCGACTTCCTAAACCACGTGCGCGGTGCTAACTTCTGCTCACTTCAGAAGATTTCTCGACGGAGCAATCACACAGATAAGCGGGTCAGTTTTTATAAGGACAAATATTGTGTCTCTGAACCACTCTACCTATAAACATGTCTCACTGGTGAAGTTGATACTGTAGTGTCGAGTGGTATTTTTATATCAAGTACCAAGTCCCACTTGGTGTTCCAAGGCGTCCGCAATCTATAACAAGTTACCTATTTGAAGTCTAATGCATATTCTGAACAGTAGCCGCGGCAAATCGGCTATATATAGGTGAAATCCAGCTGGTAACACGGGACTCTGTTGAAAGGCGGAAGTAGTCCCGGTTATCCTGACGGACATCTGTATGGCCACAGATCACTAATTATTTCCCCATTGACTTCAATGTTAATTCTCGTCTCTTAGACCGGCTGTAACTTTTTCCCAAATATTTGTTGGGTAGAACGCTTTCTGACACAGATGGAGCAACATGTGGCAAACTCTTGCCCAAAAGCATGTATGAGGTTCTTCATGAAAAACTTGAGATACACAAGCTGGAAGTAGAGACAGCAAACCAGGCAATTGTCGGCCCCCCTTTTCAACGTAACCAACCTCACAACTCTTGTATCCTTCCGCCTCAAAATCATGAATATTCACCAAAACCTGGCAGAAGATGTATTTTCAAACCCTTTTCTTCGATTCTACACCAAAAAGTAAACAAAAATCACCATGCAAAAGGGGGAAAAAGGGAAAGGGAGAGAAAGACTAAAAATAACTTGGCCCTACAATTTGTGGGTACCGGCGTAGAAATATTTAGTGATCTGTGTCCGTATTCTACAGGGTAAAATCACAACAATACCCATACCAATTACCGCTCACTATAAACATGTCTCACTGGTTAAGTCGACACCCATACAAATCACCGTCCACTATAAACGTGTCCAACGGGTCCAGTCCACTATTTTATCTACCACTGTGAAAATGTTCCACAGGTAAAGTCGAAACTGGTATATGTTTTTATCTTACTTTTAGATTATTTTGTGAAATACAAACCTAACATGCTATATAAAATTGTTTTCTAGTTAGGTAAAGGAATTTGTAAAATTAGCTCAATTATTTCTCAATGTGTGAGATTCGAAAAGGAAAAAATACTTTAAAACAATTTAATATTGATTTCAGCTGAACTATGTGCAAGTTTCGATGGTTATGAATTTGATCCGGCTACAAACATCTGTATCAAAGTTTTCCAAAACAAACTGAACTTTTTTGGAGCCAAGGCCCAGTGTGAGGAGGATAACGCCACATTGTTTAAGATGGACTCCATAGCTAAACGTGATTTTCTAGCATTACAATTACAAGGTAAATGTATTTTAATTCATTTAGAAGACGATTAGGGAGCTTAGGGATGTCAACGCCACGTGCTTTGTATTGCAAATGTGATTCACAAACATATATTACTCCCCTTTCTCAAACGTTGTTAGTTGTGTTAAGGACGATAAGGAAGGAATGGATATTATTAGTTTGGATGCAGCTATGGCGGTGTGGCGCGCCAGGCAGGGTAAGCTTACTCTTCCGGACACCTGTTACTACTGTTAGTCGTGTATTTTGTACACGGGGGGCAGTCCATTTGCTGATTACACTATTTTGCCTATAACGTTTTTTAGGACTTCGAATTCTGTCTAATGGTTTGAATTGTTCGTACTTGGTTTTATTTTATTTATATCATGGGTGACAGCTGGTTTGGGGGCTAGTAGTATGTAAATGCGGCAATGGTAGAATCATAATACGATGTAACGTCTTCGACCTAGGGTAATATGGCAGACAGAATTTCCACGTGTACCAATTGTTAGCACGGGGCAGGGTATTTACTATCCAAATATTTCTTGAACTAACACCAACAGTGGTGAGAAGCCCAGGAAGTGCTGCAGGAGACCACACTTTACTAGGATCATTTTAGAGTAAGCGAAAAGCCAATGTTTGGGACACCACATCCTTCGCATTGTACACATATCGATCCACGGAATGAAAGGAAATGAAATGTACTTTAACGTCCTACCGTTCTGCTCCAACCGGGAAAATGAAGACGGTCATACGCCATACGATGTGCTATGAGGGCAATATTGCCAGGGCAGCGGCGCTACGGTCTGCTCTTACTCTGAATTCCAACTGTTAAAGGCTACGTTCATGCCAATGTGTAGACGGCCAGGCCCCCCGTCCAACACCACTGACAATAGTGACAAGGGAGAACCACAACCATACACGTAAATGTCAATGAACATCGAACTATACAAATAAACATTCGTTCAGCTAGTCTCAAAATGACCTAGTAAAATGTGGCCGAGATTTTAAACATCATTCCATCTTTAATTATAAGCCTAATTTGTTTTGTTTTTTTCTTTTGTTTTTCAAGGCGATACAACTATCAGTTTTTTTCTTGGGGCGTTAGATAAAAATGGTCACAACGAATTTGTACATCTCGATGGCACAGCGGTTGACTGGATCGGTGAATCACCTCGGCCGGGTAAACAAGACTGTGTCAGGTTTCATAGGCCACGATCAGAAATGAGCGAGGCTTATTGTTGCAATATGTTTAAGTCTGTTTGCGAAAAAGATGTCACACCAACTGAACCTTAATAAATATAATTTATTTTGACTATATTGTACTAATTCAACTAGCCCATAATTCTTTCTTTTTTTCTCAATCGTTTATAGATTTTCTGTTCAACATAGCCGGTAATTTCGGATTCGTAAAACTTTTTGAAAATATGTACATTCCAGCCTCTACCCATTCTTAGAAGGGGCTATCAAGAAATGTATTAATTTCGGAAATAGGAGACGAATTCAAGATATGACGGCCTATTTCGGGTATTTCCAAGCCGTTAATGCGAATTATTCACCCGTAAACAACTTTTTCGGCACGAAGAATTTTCAAATACAAAAGCTTCGACCCTCATCTAGGCTATCCGGATATATATTCAGTTTAACTTTATTTCAATAATCGCTTTTGCGTAGGGATCTTTATTAGTTGGAGGAAACCGGAACAACCGACGAAATCCTACGTGGTTGCACCGGCCACCCTACCCCTTGTCAGATACATCCGGGGAATCGAAACCACACCAGTTGACCCAATGACAGACCGTATTATACATCGCGCCCACACTATCCATTCAGGTATCCGGGGGGGGGGGGGGGGGGGGGGGGCTAGTGGTCTGGAGTGCCGCGCTTCGAACTCTAGCTGGCCGGTCATCTCTGGCTTGCGGCTGTGGTTTCGAACCCTGGTGTGAGCGTATGTGGCATGGAGATAGGGGCACTTTCTCAACCTTGTGGGTTTCCTCCGGGCACTCCGGTTTCCTCCCACTGCTAAAGACGTATGATTTTTTTTACTGTAGACTGCAGCTTAACATAGATATGGAACAAATTATTGAAAAGCATTTGATAAAAGGGTGATAATTATAAGAAATCTGTTTATTATATTAGCGTACGGAATTGTCCATTATGGGGCATCGTGTGTTAGTATCTTTTTAACAAGAATACGCTGTGACATATCATCATGTCTTTTAAGTCAATTATATTTAGCCCTCGCCCCCTTTATTTATAGGGGGTTGGATAGCCGAATAGTTAGCACGCGCGTGTTGTATCATAAAGCCTGTCATTGAGTCAACTGGCGTGGTTTCGAATCCCCAGTTGTACGTGACAAGGAGTAGGGATGCCTGCCCAACCTCGTGGGTTTTCTCTGGGTACTCCGGTTTCCTCCACCTCCCACTGCTAAAGACCCCTACGCGCAAGCGAAATACTGAAATAAAATTAAACCAAATGATAGTCCCAAAATGACAAAGTTTGTGTCGAGTGGATAAGCATGCTGCTTGTTTTCGTATCCTTTATGTAATTATACTGAATGAAATATTGTTTAGACCAAGGACAGCTGTCTAGTCGTTCGGGTGGCACGAAAAACCGAGGTCCCGTGTACACATTGGCGCGCACGTAAAAGATCCCTTGGCAGTTTGAATACGATTTATAACGGTTCTCTTTAGTTTATCAGGTCCGTTCCCCAAATAGACTAATTTATTGGTGCATGGGGGCGCCATAGACTCCACGTAATAGATATAAGAAAGTTTGCATCAGGGCAAACGGACCCATTGGCGGGTGGGCGCCCTTAAAACCAACCGACTGACTAGTGCACCCCCCGCTAGATACGACCCTGCTTTCATCAAATTGTACAATCATTTAGATGCACAGACCTTACTGACCCCCAGCTATTATTCGATAATATATTGTATCGACTTTTCAACTTTAGAAATTCTGTTTAGTTACGTTCTAATTAAACATTATAGTCCAGTCAATTTACAAAAAAGGTGGTCTACCCCCACCAAATTGCAAGACAAGGTTTTTTGATGGTGATTGGTAGTGTTGAGTCTACTGAATGCCATCCTGAAAGTTTACCATCAGCCAATTCATAAAAAAGGGGAGGCCAACTCCACAATCAATTACAAGAAAAGGTTTTTTGATGGTTCATGGTAGAGTTCTGTGTACTGAATCACAATCTAAAGGTACCTGAAAGGGGCAAATTTTGAGGGTAAATGCTAAATTCTTTTCCTGTAAAAGGGAAAATTTCAGACAAGCATAAAGTCATCAATTTTTAAGCGAAACAAATGAAACTAACAATTGGACTCGGGGTGTCAAAGCCAAGCTTTCTTGTGAAATTGTTTTTGCATATGTCCGATGCCCCCTTATGCTACTTTCGGGGGCAACTCTATCCTAGAAACCTATGATCGAGAACCCACATATTATTATATGAATGGACTCTGCACTGTTGCGTCATAAAATAGCACATTTGGTCATTCTCCCAATTGTAGATATACGTACTGATGTTAACTGGTCCCTTACACCATTTTGAGATATATCCCTACGCCACAACCAACGACCGAAATGCCACAACCTGCGACCAAAATCCCAAACTTACGAATAGGCAAAACTCTGCACTGATTTATGTGATGAATTTAAGTTAAGGGGGGGGGGGCTGAATTGCTGTACAGGCGTCTGCATATGCTTATGTCGACATGATAAAGGAAGCTATTGAAATTGTAGTTTTGCAGTCCATGAAATTGATTGGGGGGGATATCTTCTGATACTGCAGGGGCAAATGCTAACATCCATGCAAGAGGATTATATTTTTGTTCAGACAAAAACAGCGAAAAATCCGTGTATGGTATAGACTGTTTCAAGAAACGTCTCACATCAAGAGTATATGTTTCCAAGCCCTGTTTTTTCACATGTTCAGTAGGTGTGATAGCACATGCAGGATCCATGGCATTGACCAAAAATTGTTCTTCCAAATGCTTTATTAAAGGACATCATGTAACAATAACAGAATGTGCAATATAGACGGCTTTTTTACTATTACGTCATGTCTTTCTGTGGTCGTCATCTTATATGCAATATTGAACGTTTATTTTGTTATTACGTCATATCTTTATGTGGTCTCCATTTTATAGTTGGAAGTGATAATGCTGCGCCACAAGAACCTTCCTTTCGTCCCCAAAGGAACTGTGACAACCACAGAAAGACATGGAATCACTGTACACTATAAACTGCCCATGTTGCATCATTGTAATGCCACTTCAGTGTCATGTTCTGTTAACCTCTATATAGATTTATAGGGAATAAAACCAAAAGTTTATATATTTTAGTACGTGGATACACCGGTCGCCATAACATGTCCTTATATGGCTATATGGCGTTATATTACTTTTAATGGGGTCATTTGACATTGTGATATCATATTCCTATATGTTTATTAGAAATATGCGGTTTTAAAGTTGCAATTTCATATTTTTAAGTTATACTTTTAAAAAATATTAAAATAAAGCCCCAAAATCGATTGCATATATAAACAGTCGTGCCTTGTTAAAGAATAATCCTTTTAATACAATAATTCACTATTTCTCGCAATCTTTGGGGGGTAAAATCATAAATTGACTGGACTAGTAATAAATCCCATATTATATATCATTTACAAACTACATATGATCTGTGTTCAAGCTGCGCATGACTCTAAATGACTCTAACGGAATAGCACTGGTTAGTAATCAAACATTGACGTGACAAGAAGACAATTCCAGTCAAGCAATCACAAAATATTTCACTTTTCAACATAAAACTTTTAATACTTTGTTACTACTCATTTTAAAAGACAAAATATGTGTTCAGAACCAAACAATTATAATTCGAACGGCGCAATTTTGAGAACTTCTTTCTAAAAGCGACAAGTTTTCCTAATAAGTAAACTGGCGCCGCATCGCAATTGCATAGGCGTAGGCACATATCACTTACTGTCATACAGCCGAGACTAGATGTAGGGGCCGGAATCTGCCGAGGTTCGCGGAGTGCTTTACACGTGCTCTCCAAAACACAAGGGCCTAGCTAATCTGGACTAACAAAGGAGGTTACTTTTTCTTTAGACAAGGACAAGTTTGCACCGAAAAACTTATAGAAACAAAATGACCCACCTTTTAAAGCAACAAAACACAAATTTCTGCTTCCTGCTGTTCCGCCGCCATTGATCTGAAAGTCTTTTTGCAGTTTGTTGGTGATGTACGGTTCTTTCTTCATTATCCATCTTTTAATTACGAATTTCTGTATCACCGTACTGTGTGTCTCCAATCATTGGCCTTGGTCACCGTGAAGGAATTCCCGCTGTAGTACGGTAGTGACCATTAATGTCTTGGTTCAGCGTCACGCCTGTAGGTAATGTTGCGACCACAGACCTCGTGTTCCCATGGCTCACTCCTTCGTAATACGTACGGGTGTCAAAGGTTAACCAGAACTCGTAGGGGTGTCACAGGTTAACCAGAACCAACGAATAATGATATAAAACATGATAACAGTTCGTTCCCATCTAAAAAAAAGCGTCTACCTCACACGCACTCGGCAAACCTCAGCAGATTCTAGTACCCTACATCTAGCCTCGACTGTATGACGATGTCCGCCATTAGAACTACTTTCAAGTTCCCGGATTACCAACGGCGTTGCCCATGACGACGCATTTGAAGAATGTTTTATCTTACAAAGTTTTCAAAGTCTGAAGCTGTTTTTCTTTCAAGTTTATCCAATTTTCTTTAGCCAAGGACAAGTTTGCACTGAAAATACTACACAGCCTTCGAACGGCGCAATTGTGGGAACTTCTTTCTAAAAGCGGCAAGTTTTCCTAATAAGTAAACTGGCGCCGCATCACTTACTGTCATACAGCCGAGACTAGATGTAGCGTCCGCAATCCTCCGAGGTTTACCGAGTGCTTCACACGTCCTCCCCAAAACAGGGCCTAGCTAATCTCGACTAACAAGGGATGTTACTACAATAATAAGCTAAAGTATATTAATAGAGCTTTTTGTAATTAAAGGAGAACGAACCATAACAATAAATGTAAACAAGAACTAAACTATGCATGGCGTGTCAACTTGACATCGCTATAGTAAACTCATTTTCTATAGAAACCGCACCTGCCACCCACGGTTTCACAGATAAACGTGAAATTCTATATTCAGTCCATCATTGTCGGGAGTTTTATAATTTTTAAATAGTTTTAATGCTGCCAAACTTCCTCTGTTGTCCATGTTATGTTCCAGCATCTGACTTTTTTCAGAAATATTTTATCCTCGAGGCTTGATTTGTTATCGTTAGTGTCTCAATAATGATTCGAAAAATAGTTATAGATTTCCTTTGATATTTCCTTTGGGCAAGTAATTTCAGTATTATATATTTAAATTCTTTTTAATGGTGTTAATATTTCATGTTGTTTCTCTAAACTTCGCAATAATTTTGTATTCGTTTTCCCCTTTTCTTAATACTCCACTTTAGATCTTAAGATAGCCCCTTGGATTTTTTTATCATAAATTTGATCAAGCTTGTGTTTAACGAAGCAATATTTTTCGTATGTTTAAGGATGAAATTTTATTTTTGTAGACCTTGCATTTCTGGAATTAGCTTTTCTTATAACATACTTTTATTTTTTGGTTTCTTTGAACAGTATTTAATGGTTTCATTTTTAATTTTAAATTTGCTCATACTGACTCTAGCGAGGTAAGCAAGGTCTTATTTTCTCACTAAGATGTCCCTTTACATAGTATAGGCGTCCACACGGATTGACACACATCGTTTAGCAGTGAAAAGTTGCCTAGTAAAATTGAGGCTCAAATTATTTTCAACATTGATTCATTGGTGAGTGTAATGACTGAGACCGATGTTCAGAGCTGAACTACGGTAACACCTGATGACACCTGGTGGCACCCGTTCCCCTGCATCACTAGAATCTTTCTTCGGTCGCTTTCGGATGTGAAAACGACCCATTAATGCGAATAACTACCAAAAATACGTTTAATTTGCGAAATTTTCACTTACAAAGAGAAAGTGAAAGCGAAAGCCCTGGTTCGGATGCTAAACTACTATTTATGATCGATTGTTCTGAAGCACAAGGTGTGCGAACTTGCTAGCTCAGATGACGTGATCCAGTAAGTCACATTTGCCAGTATCCGATAACAGTTTTTCGACTGGTAAATTCCAAAAATGCAAAATTTTCGAAAAAAAACTCAACCCCCAAAAAAATCCTCATTTGAAAAAAATTGACCAGAAAATCTCAAAATATAACTCATTTAAAGATCTGAAAAGGGGGAAAAATCCGATTAAATCCGTATAAGTGGAAGCACTGAGAATTCCATATCGACTATCGATGATTTTTTTCATACAAGGGGGCGAATTTTTTTGGTCAGAAATGTTTTCGGGGGGGGGGGGGGCGAAACTTTTTCCGTTTAGGGGGGGGGGGCTGTTTTTAACTTGTAATATATCGATACAATTAAAATGTTTAATTATGTAGCTATCTTGATGGGGTTTTTTTTATTTTATAATTTCCACCCGATCTGTCCAAATCCTTATCCACCAATCGTCGTACGGGATCGTTACAATATGTCGGATTACCCAGTTTTCTAAAAACTGGAAGTATTATTGTTTCTGGAAATTACATGTAGCTGAGCAGTCATTTATCGCGATATGGTATTTTCAGACCCAACTACGATATCATGTGGCAAAAAAATCGTCGATATAGTGGTTTATCGAATATCGCCAAAAACTTCAAATATCGAAAAAAATTCTCATAAAAATAGACAATAAATACGCTATACAGCAGTGAGGCGACTGCAATAAACTATAATAAAACTAATATTTTGAGAATAGTTAAATGTTGAAAACACCTGCGCAGTATCCGCAGCCGTTTGTCATTGCATTGTGTATGCGTTACTTTTACTTTGTTTAGTCGACATGTAAAGCTTAGGCCTACTAAACGCCTGAAAATTTTTTTAAAAACGCGGCTACTTACCAGGCTATAAATTGGTTGTCATATTTTTAGAAAACTCTCCGAAACATTATTTCTGAAAGCAAGAATAAAACGATCTATAATAAATAGATTGCTGTCACAATCATGTCAGGAATACCGCAGCCAATCTAAAAGTAACATTATAATACAGCTTCGAATTCCCAGAACGTTCACTTTAAAACTGATAAACCATATTTATTTCATCATTTAAAGTTGCTTGCCTTTGATTTTCGGATGCCTACCGTTACTCTGAGTCCTGTATAGTATTCGTCGATACGTGTATAATTTAGAATAACAATCTGATATCGGATAACAATTATTACAAATTTTTAAAGAACATTGGTAGTGTGATGTCATGATCGATAAGGATGATAAAGAAAGTTGGTGCTTTTAAGAGTGTCTTAAATTTAACATTAAAAATGCAACCATTCAATATTGTAAGAAGAAACAAAAAGGTGAATTTTTTTTTTAATGAGAAAAACTGTAACAAGAAATGCAGAAAATAAAATCTATGGCGGGTGTGGCACCAGACAGGATAAGCTTACTCTTCCGGACACCTGTAACCACAGTTTGTCGTGTATTTTTTATACGATGAACAGTCCCTTTGCTGATTACACTATTTTGCTTTTAACTATTTCGTAGGACTTCTAATTTTGTCTAATGGTTTGGATTGTTCGTACTTGGTTTTATTTTATTATCCACGAATGTCAAAAGATAGTAAAAATATTATTACGTTAAACACAAGCTTTAACTAATGTATAATATAAAAATCCGAGAGGTCATCTTGAGATCTAAAGTGGAGTGGTACGAAAAGGGGAAAGGAATATAAAATTATTCAGAAGTTTAGAGATAAAATCAAAATAACAACAGCATTAAAGATAATTCAGATAGATAATACTGAAATATATAACTATTATCAATGTTTTATAAATATTATTCAAATCTTTATTCCGATATCACTCGTAACAATTCAAGCCTCGAGGATAAAATATTCGTGAAAAACTGTTTTACCAAAATATAAATGACCAGCGGCTGCTACGCAGGATACGTCCACATTTAGTCAGAGATGGATAGAGAACAAGCTAAACAAAAGGCGATTTTTAGAAAAATCAGGGGCCATAATTCAGGAATGTACATCGATAGGAACGAAGATCTTTGGGTTATTAAGATATATTTCAAGTTTCATCAAATTGTGGAACAAAAACTGGCCATTTATAGCAAGATTGATAAACGTGCATGTCGCAAATACAGACAATATTCAAGTCACAATGCTATGGAATACAATTACTAACCAAATCTAACCAAAAAATATTGGGTCTTTTCCCAATAAATTACAAATGACCACGCCCTAACAATGGGACTGTTTAACAAAAATCTAACCAAAAATGTCGGGCCTTTCCCCAATTCAGATCGTTTAAAATATTACCTGATCTGGGACTTTTTAACATGACAATGTGTTTGTCGAAAATGGTGGGTCTTTCACAAAGTTAAACTGACTTTTAGTTTAATTCGGTGACAGAACAAACTCATATAACACTGTGTCGTTCGGTCCACTAAATATACTAATACATTTAACATCACTTTGATGAGATAACCAAGCCTAAGGGAAATCCTAGACACGGACTAGCACGTAAACAAAGATTTTGGGATAATACAATACAGATATAGAAACAAATATTCAAATTTATTATCTGTCATTTGTTTTTCTCTGGAGATCTATTGACAATACAAATACGATAATATATTTAAATTTTGACTCATCATTAATTGGTCTCTGACGACACAGGGTGTGGCATATTACTTACATATATATATATAGAAATAGGCATTAGACTGATTAAAAGTATTGGTGCCGCATACTTTGTCAGGGATAAGTATCCGGACATCTCTTCTACGACATCTATTTCTACTGTGATAGCAGACGTTAATCAATTCTTGGCATCACCATTATCAGCAACAAGATTTGTCATGCAGGCTCTATTACTAGTTGTCCTCGTCACCACTGTGACAGCCAGATGGGAAGATCCTCGCAGTGATCAATGGTCTCCACTTAATACCAAATGCCAGGAATTTAAAAAGAAGGGTTTGTGCCTTTTCGACGATCAGCTTACATATTTCGCCAGTAGCAGAGCCAAATTTCTAGCCCATAAATGTTGCAAATCCACCGACGTCGTAGAAAAAGGTTCGTAATATTATTGATTTCAACTTATTGATGTATTGATTTATTTGAATAGTGACTATACCTCATATCATGTAATATTCCCCAACAGTCACACCACCTGCGATGATGTAACCCCGAGAGACTTTTGCCTTTTCGATGTGCTCGACGCAATTTGTCACAGGTAAAATCAAGGGTCTACACATAAAAATATACATACAGTTTTAAACAAAAATAGTTGGATTCTATCCTGTTCTATTCTGAACATAAAACTATCTTGATTCTATTCCTATTCTATACTGTTTGATACATAAAAATAGTTGAATTTTATTCTATACATACAGCTTTAAAAACATAAAATAGGTTGAATGCTGTTCTATACATATAACTTTACATATAAAAGTAGTTGGATCTTATTCTATACCTAATATGGTTTATTTTGTAGCTTATATTGTAACCAAGAATGGAGACAAAATTGTTAAGAAGTTTAATGGATATTTCTTGCCAAAGGAATTTGATACTTGTGCAATAAAAGGAGAAACATTCTGCCCGAAATGTTGTGAAGGTACGTAGTCTTGTCGGGGGTCACGGTGGATAAGGCGCTGGTTCGCTAGCTGCATTGGTCGAGAAAGCTCATCTCGATTTTCCGGCGTGATTTCCACTTGTCAGTGATGCAGAAGGAGGGCCTGACAAGGACAGCTGCCTAGTCGTTCGGATGGGACGAAAAACCGAGGTCCCGTGTACGCATTGGAGTGCACGTAAAAGATCCCTTGGCAGTTGGAATTCGATATAAGAGTAGGCCGTAGTGCCGCTGCCCGGGCAAAATTTCCCTCATTGCACACTGTATGGCGTATGCCCGTCTTCCATTAGCCCAGGTTAAGCGCAAAAGAGTAATACGTTAAACCCCATTTCATTTCATTTCACGTAGTCTTGTTAATAAAATTAAAATAAAACCAAGTACGAAAACCATTAGACAGAATTCGAAGTCCTAAAAATGCTCCCCGTGTACAAAATACACGACAAACAGTGGTAACAGGTGTCCGGAAGAGTAAGCTTACCCTGCCTGGCGCGCCACACCCGCCATAGCTGCATCCAAACTATTAGGCAAAATGTCGGTAAAAAATGATATTGTGTAGAATCTGGAAGTCTTGGTCACTTGGTTGCTGACGACGGGATAAATGAGCATAATTATGTATTATTTTACAGTGAATGGTAACTGGGGACATTGGACAGAATATAGTTCTTGTTCTGTAACATGTGGTTCTGGCGTGAGGACACGCACTCGTCAATGTAACGACCCTGCACCATCAAATGGAGGTAGCGACTGTGTGGGTATGGAGACAGACACACAAACTTGTAACACTCTGTTATGTTCAGGTAGGTCATTTAGCTTTCCGAGAGGAGTTAAAAGCCGCGCCTTGCGTCCGTTTGTTCGTTCCAAGAGTTTTACAACCACTTCCACCAAGGGTGATATCGTAGACAAGCGTTTCCTAGGAAACATGCCGGAAGAAGCCGCAAAGTAGGCCTGGTCCAGCTTATTTGGGTAAGACACAGTGTCGTTGTCGGGGAGCGAATGGGGTGTGTTCCATTGAGAGGAAAGGCTCCGGATGTAAAAAAGAAAGAATGGCGTTTTGTCATACCGCTATGGGTGTGGTGAGGTAGATTGTGGTTATGCATTATAATTTAGGTAATAAAAATCGTAGATAATGTTGCGCTCTGGATACAATAATTCTCACGTTTAGCATTATTCTGATTAAAACACAGATCCTATTTCGTTCAGCATCCATTGCAGCCTAGTCATTTCATTAAATGATGTTTAATTCAGCATACCAAACTTAAAGGGACAATAACATTCTTGCTGGCTTGGTAGCTCCAGAAAATAAATAATACCCTTATTCTAAGTACTAGATGTTTAAATGTCCTACCTGTTGTATAAATTATCCATTACAACCTATTTTACTTGTCCAGATGGTTCGAAAATATTTTAAAATCCAAGTCACATTTGAAAAGGTTTACGTTAGACTTTTCAAATCAATTGGTTGAATTTTTCCAAATTTTTTAAAATAGGTGTGTTAAGATGAAATTTATATCATCATTTAATTGGAATATTGTACAATAATACGATTTGTTGACCAGAATGAAGATTGGGACATACTATTCAGTTACAACAAGAGTGGTATTGGGGCTTTAACAATCTTAACAATATGCAATCTAATTAAAATTCAGATCTATATTTCGGTTTTTATAATTCAAACGAAATTTTGAAGTATAAAAACGAAACGAAATAGGATCTATGTTGTAATCAGATGGAACAATATTCAACAGCTACAGAAATACATTAGGAGCCACGGTGGCTCAGTGATTGCCATATTTGCTCGCTAACTTGGAGGTTCCGTGTTTAATCCCTATGTTGGCCGAGAAAGTTCGTTTTGATTTCCCGGCGTGTTCTTCCTCTATGCAAGCGGGGGGTCCTGGAAAGGGACTTTGTACAGTCTGTCGGATGGAACGATAAATCGAGTTCCCTTGCAGACGTTGGTGCGCTGTAAACGGGGGTCCTGGAAAGGGACGTTGTATAATCTGTCGGATGGGACGAAAAATCGAGTTCCCTTGCAGAAGTTGGTGCGCCGTAAACGATCCCTTGGGAGTCGAATGGTAAACGGTACTTTAAAAGAATTTAATGTTGATTTCAGCTGAACTGTGTGCAAGTTTTGATGGTTATGTATATGACTCCGCTACCAACATATGTATCAAAGTTTTCCAAAACCAACTGAACTTTTTTGGTGCCAAGTTCCAGTGTGAGGAGGACGATGGAGTTTTGTTTAAGATGGATTCCTTAGCTAAACGTGATTTTCTAGCATCACAATTACAAGGTAACTATATTTTATTATGCCCTGCCTTTCGCAGAAAGCGAGGACTATTAAAATGGTTTCGTCCTTAAACATAATCTGATAATATTAACTGTGGATTGGACTTCTTTATTATGACATTGCAGGAACGAACATTACAAATACATCTATAACTCTAACAACCAATACAGCACACAGGAACGTAACATATTATATACATTAGTTTGTCGTCATAATGACCAGCGTCCAAATTCACGTCTGCTTCCATTGTTGTCACATGCCCTCGTTCGGTCTTGTAGAGCAGTCTCCGGTTTGTGGCCTCTCGATAAGATTGTCTTCTATCGTCTCTCGTTAAGCTTCTAACTTGAGATCATTTATAAGGTCAAGGTGTTATCAACAACCTTATTAGTATTTAACAGCCATTCACAAGTTATAATACATATATATTAGAAGCCTTCATTTAAAGTTCCAATTTCACATTTTCTAAGAAAGTCAAAACATAATTATTTCTATGTCTTTTGCTCAAAAGGTTGTCAACTCACTATTATACGGTCCTGGGCAAAATTTTTTGGGCATTATAAAGGGTGACACAGGGTGATTGAGGAAATAGTTACTCAATTACCTCCCTTGTTTTCCCATTCCTCTCCATGGACGGCCATCTTCAAACGTTTGAATTTGAAGTTGAAAATGATATTTTTGCCAATTTCTCAACTGGCAGTACTGAATTATAGGATTAATAGGATTATTCTTTAACAAGGTAGGACTGTTTATAGGTTCAATCTATTTTTGGGCTTTATTTTAATACATTTTAAAAATATAACTTAAAAAAATGCTATTGGAGCTTTAACGGACAATCATATAATATTATCTAATAATTACTAACTTAAATAATGCATGTGTAACACATTCATATACTAATTGTACGACAGCTATAAACCACAGCTGCTTAATGTTGTGTAACAGTCCGCCTGTCTGTCTGTCCGCCTGTCTGTCCATCAGTCCACCTATCCGTCACACCTTTTGGGACAAAATTACTTTGTTTCTAATTAAGCTAGAATGGTAAAACTTGGTGTAGGTATTTATTGTGTCAATGCTTTGGTGGAGTGCTAGGATTGGTATTTTCTGCTTACGGTAAGCAGAAATGAGCAATTTGATTGGTTGATGCTTTGGGACACAAACACTTTTGTTCTAATTAAGTGAGAGTGGTGAAACCAGGTGTATAGTATCATTACAGCAATGCTTCGACTAAGTTTGATAATGAACATTTTCTGTTCAGGATGAGCAGGGCGATAAGCAATTCGATTGACCGAGAATTTGGAACACAATAACTCTCCTTCTAATTGAGATAGACTGTTCATACTTGGCGTAGGTGTTTATTACATGAATGCCTTGATGGATTTTGAAGGTGGGCATTTTCTGCTTAGGGTAAGCCATTTGATTGGTTGCTACTTTCTGACACGATAACTGTAGTCCTAATTAAGTGCGGGTGATAGAAATTGGTGTATAGTTGACCATCGGTTTGATTGCTTATTACTTTTCAAAAAAATAAATGTGTGATTAATTAATGTGTGTCATCTTTATTTTGGGATTTCAGTGGGGGACATGAGTGTCACCGGTGTCTTTTTTCATTTAAACGAAATTGGTCAGTTTTTAGGGAATCTGAACCATGGGGGCATACGCTTGTATTAAAAGGGATATTAATGGTATTAAAGAGGGTGTTTGTTGGCATAGCCCCGAAACGATCTAGTTCGTGTCGAGTGGACGTTAAACCTCATCTCTCTGTATAGTTAAGGGGGGTTGGATGGCCGAATGGTTAGCGTGCGCGCGCTGTATCATACTGCCTGCCATTGAGTCAACTGGCGTGATTACGAATCCCCGGTCGCCTGTCCAACCCGATGGGTTTTCTCCGGGCACTCCGGTTTCCTCCCACTACTAAAGACCCCTACGCGCAAGCGAATTATTGAATAAAATTAAACCATATGTCGTCCGGAATTTACTAGTTTTATCTACTGGACGTTAATCTCTCTCTCCTCTCTCTTTCTCTTTCTATCTCTCTCTCTCTCTCTCCAATGCTTGGGACACCCCACACTTCGTATTGTACACATGTCTATACATAAAAGAAACTGCTAATGAGGTCAGACATTCACCATGCAGTGCTCTATGGTGGGAATTTTGCCCGGACAGCGGCGCTACGGTCCGAACAACTCTTATGTCTAATTCTGTCAATGGTTCTTTTACGTGCACGACATACTCTTTTTCGAATTCTGTCAGGGGTTCTTTTACGTGCACGCCAACGTGTATTCGAGAACTAGGCTTTTCGTTCCATCTGAACGACTAGCTGTTCAACACTATTGACAAGGGGAAACCACGCCGGAAAAACTATACATGTAATTTATTAACTAGGTTAGTCTCAAAAGGGCCTAGTAAAGTTTGGACGAGATTTTAAACAACATTCCAATTTTAATTATAATCCTTATTTGTTTTATTATTTTTTTTCTTTTGCTTTTCAAGGCGACAAAACTTTCAGTTTTTTCCTTGGAGCGATAGATAAAAACGGTCAAAATGAATTCATACATCTCGATGGTACAGTGGTTGATTGGATCGGTGAAGATCCTTTGCCAGGTAATCAAGACTGTGTCCGGTTTAATAGACCAAGATCAGAAATGGACGAGGCCTTTTGTTACAGTTTGTATAAGTCTGTTTGCGAAAAGGATGTCACAGTAACACCAATTGAACCTTAATAAATATTGTTCATAATTTATTTTGACTAATGCATTCATTAAAGGGGCGTTACGGGAGATAATGAGCTGGCAGTTCTCACAATAATAGTTAAAACTAGACAATGCAAAATGAATAGGCTGAAAATGTCAGTCAAATTGATCCCCTCTGAACCGAGAATTTTATACATAGCCTCGATCAACATTACTAGAGTCGTTACGATATGAAACAGCCTCGATTATTCATTTTTTGATTTATATTAATCATCAACATGTTTTGAGAAGAAGATTGGATTTTGATCGGCAGGATAGATTTTCAGGTTTATAATATCCAACTGAATGCCCCGTTCTGAAGGCTCTAATCGCTGCCTTATGATTTTCGCCTCGGTTACTGATCTTCACAATGTCTTCCTCCTTAATTGCTTCCAATCGATCTATTCTAAAATAGATGACGACATTCAGAGTTTGGATTTGAGGGCACGGATTTAAAAACAGCGTTTCAATGATACAGTAATACAATCATACATGTACGAATTTTACATACAATGAAATTGGGTTTAACGTCCTTGCTCCTATAATGGGCTAATGAAGACAGGCATACGCCATACAGTGTGCTATGAGTGAAATTTTGCACGGACAGCGGCACCACGGCCTACTCTTATATCGAATTCCAACTGTTAAGAGATCTTTAACGCAAATGTGTACACGGGACCTCGGTTTTTCGTCCCATCCGGACGACTAGGATTCTCGCAATGACATGTTCGATGTATTGCTGCTTATGGCCACAGAACACCAATCATTGCCCCATTGACTTCAATGTTATTTCAAGCTCATGTCACAAGCTATATAACTCTTTCCACAATATTCGTTGAGCTAATTCCTTCACAAGGCATAAAGTACAACACCTGGCAGTCATCTCCTCCGAAGCATTATGATGTTCACCATGAAAATCAGTAAAAGTGAAAGTAGACTGGGGTCAATTCTTTACTTCCGGTTCAATGTGAGTCGTCTTTTAAACCCTTTTACCCACCCAAACAGGCAAAATATTCCAAATTCAAAACCTTCCCAACAATTCCACATCTAAACAAAACCCCCAAAACGGCCGATAAGGGGAGAAAAAAATAAGGGAAAATTAGGCTACCTGGTAACCAAAGTAAGAATTGTTTTGGTGATCATCAGAGTGACTTTTGGAATCATATTTGCCTCCATTTTTATTCGATTATCTCCCTTTATTAATAAGGAGGGGAATCTATAGGGTCTGACATCGAGTCAAGTGGTGTCGTCTCGATCCCCCGCCTGTCCAATCTTGTCTTTAATCATTCGGAATTTACAGAATTTCTAATTGAAAGAAACCGGATATTTTCAAAACGCAAGGATAGAAGATACGTTATCATTAAATAATCCTGGTGTTGTAGAGAGAGAGGGGGGGGGGTGTGTGTGACAGAGAGAGAGACTAGGTCATTTCGGGACTAACACATGGTTAAATTTTATTTCAATCATTCGGTTGCGCGTAGGGGTCTTTAGCGGTGGTATGAAACCGGGGGATCCGGAGAAAACCCACAAGTTTGACAAACGACCCTATATTCATTGTCACCTACAACCGGGGAATCGAAACAACGCCAGATGACTCAATGACAGGATATCTAACTAGGCGGTAATTACTAATCTGACCAATATCCATATCCATATCCATCCATAACTTGTCAGCTTTCAAACTGATCCCGCAGTGAATATTCGCTTTGCCGCTACAATCACTGATAAGCATGACATCGGCGAGGCTTAATGAGTACGGCATATTAACTTTTTTAATCCGACAAATTAAATTCTCAAACATTTTTTTGAATTATAAGAAAAATAAATAAAGAGGTTTGAAGCATTTGTAATTAAAAAATATTTCCTATTTAGTGTAAATGGGTATTAAAATGAGTAAAACGCATCATTTTGCCCGAAGCAGTTAGGTGTTATGTAAACAATGCACGAGCCGTTAAGCCAATGACTGACGGCACGTGAAGTCAATGCACATGTTGTAGACAGTCATGTGTGACAGAGATAATTCGTAAGTAATTCTCTGTGAAACAGATTGGTCAGCTTTAAGTAGGTCCTTGGGACCTTTTAGCTGGTCTGTGGTAGTCTTGATAACTGTTTCTTCGCGGTTCAAAAATCTGAGACTTATTTTAATTTTTATATCGAGAATTTTGAGGAATAATTGTTCAGACTAAATAGCCTGCTCTAAATGACGTCAGACTAGTTCCTACGTCACTGCGACTGGAGTTTATCCAGTCTAGTATTCAGTGCAGGGATCTATTGTAAAAGTAGATATATCTATGTGTGAAAAATGATCTTAATGTAACCAATCCCAGCGGAAGTATACAAAAAAAACGAAACGAACTAATAGAGATCTGTTTTGCTAAAATATTGTTTCTGTATTTACCAAGTCGGTTTTAGTAGTAGTAGTAGTAGTAGTGGTAGTAGTAGTAGTGTGTCATGAGTGGGGCCGGGTATGCTTATATGAGGGGGTGAGAAAGAGAGAGTAGGGGGGATAAATACTTGATATTATATTTACGGACTAACGAGTAGCGGTGGCCCTTTGGGTAAGACATCGACTCGCTAACCTGGTCCAAATGTTGGCCACAATAATGTTCACCGGATGATCCCGGCGTGTCCCCCCCCCCTCATTATCAATGGTGCAGGACGGCGGGTGCAGCCCCTCCCCCCCCTTAACAGTTGTGCAGGGCGGAGGGGGCGTGTGGGTGTTCAAGGAGAAACCTATATTCGTTAGTCGTGACATGAATTGACACTACAATAGTTGAAAACTAGATATTGTAAAGACAATTTGCTGAAACCTTCAGTCAAATTGATCCACTATAAACCGAGGATTATAGGATTGAAATTTCCGCCTACCCTCGATCATCATTACTAAAGTCAGTACGATTGAAAGCATAGTCTCGATTATCCATTAATTTATTGATTAAATGGTGAAGGGAAGTTATGCAGTAAATCAGGCTATAATACACCCAAGATCCCAGGCTAGCGATGCCATCGAGAGTTGATTATGGTACGGATGAGTTAATTAATGTCTAATTAATAATTTAGATAACACTTCAGGCCTAAAGAATGACCTGCAATAGGTAGATTTTGATCTTGTATATCGTATGTTTAAAGATGCAGGTCTTTCTGTATGCCACAAATGTAATATGAAATGGCAAGCCCATAATCAACTCTCAAGATGACCGGGTGGTCTTGATTTTTAATGGATTGAAACAAGGTCGGCATTTAATAATCTAATTTAAAAATGAATAATCTAGGTCTTGTTAAATATCGTAACAATGGTCGTAATCCCCTAATTTTCGAAAGTGCCTTTTTTTACTACTGAAAGTGCCTTTCAACTAGCTTTTTAGTTCGATTTTGAGGCTCTTTTTCTAAGATTTCCGAACGTTTAGACGAAAATATCAGCCAAATAGCTCTTGGGTTGGCTACAGATGCAAGGAAATGACGGATAATTTTCTTGGGGCTCCACCCCCTTTCAGCGGCGTGTCCCGTCTCCGCGGTCAGTTCCCTCTTTTTGCGCCCCGCCCCCTTTTCAAAATTCCTAGATCCGCCCCTGGTACTGGTCTTATCAAAGCTTCCAACATTCATAACTTCGCTCAGAATGAAGTAATTTGACTGACATTTTCAATTTATTCATTTTGCATTGTCTCTACATGAACTGTTACATCAAGAACGGCCAGTCCTTTATCTAATTTTTTTCATAATGCATCTTTACACTCGATCCACGAACATAATAATTCAAACAATTACAAAAGACAATTTTGATTTGTATCTATTTATTAAAGTAACCATTCATCATTCTGATATTTCGCTACAATTTCAAATTTCTCACGGCTTCGCCCACCCTAACATGTACTCAACGCTGATTGATTAATCCATGTCTGACGTCATAGGGTCAAAAGTCGCTCGTTTGAAACCCGACGTGCACTCCCACTATAACTTGACAGATCTTCATATAGTTTAGACCATCGAAAGTATAAAAAAAATTAACGAAATACAAATCTGGGTTCCTGTGTCACGAAATTTTAACTACGATAAAATCCAAATTTTAACAATTTGATTGTATAATATTAGATTGACTTTAGTGCTTAGCCAATCAAAATTGAAATAACTACTGTATTTTAATCCGATTAAACAATATTCTACCATGAATATTTCGTATCTGTTTCATTAATATCAAATCAACCTGGATACATCTTAACCTGGATTCAGATTGAACAAAAAATAAAAATTGTCCGAAAACTTCAAATGGTGAACGGAGGCCTTAAATTGGAGATAGTTTACAATGGTGTGACATTTCTCTCACAAATAAACTTCCTTTCTTTGGAGCACGGAGTTTCGTCCATTTCTTGATTCTGCTTGTTATATCTCACACAATCTTGAGTTCCTGCTGTAGGTAGAGTACCGATCCAGACAACCGGTGTACCATCAAGATGTTGAAAGTTGTCGCCGCCTATATCTATCGCCCCAATTATGAAATCAGGAGAGCTGTCACCTTGTAAAGTAAGAGGAGGAAACAACATATTATTAATCGAGTTTAAAGGCTTAATTAAGAGGTAGTTTGAGTGATCGAAGGGTTCTGCAAGGTGTATTGGTGTTGAGAAGGGCTTAAAGGTATTGAGGTGAATAGTCGTTATTTAGAGCAGAATACGTAATAGATAGTATTTTAAAATGGATACCTTGACGGAATCTAAGCCAATGGACTTCTTTGGTATAGAAACAAAAATGCGAAGTTTCATGTAATTGGATGAAACTGTGAACTGTAGAGTGTCTACAAGCTAAAACGCGTTTTGTTGTACAGACCCAAACACGTTTTCGTTTTCGTATCTTCTAACAAACGGTTTCGGTATCCAACGTACGCTAGATAACGTAAATTTCCACTCGAGGAATTTCTCGGTCAAGCCAAAGTTTTTAATCGATAGTTTAGCGGATATACAACAATTCAAGCAAAATATTGCATTTGACCACATTCTACACACCCTACACAATCAAAATATATAAACAAGGCCCCGAAAAATGATTGAAAGCTCAATGTTCGTTTACATGCATACGTGAATCCAGCTCCATACGCGTAACGTTTTTCACTGACCGAACATTGTTTTCGTATTCGTTTTTGTACCGATGCCAAAGTGGATTGACTACAGGGACGCCAGTGGATTTTTATACGGCCACATTTCCAAACCCCCTCTCTTCTAAATGAAAAAATATATATTTACCGGCTACTACTGTTTGTAGAAAATCACGTTTATCCGTGGAGTCCAGCTTAAGCAAAACAGCGCTATCATCCTCGCACATTTTCTCTGCACCAAAGAAATTCTCATTGGTTTGGAAGACTTTGATGCAGATTAAGGTGACGGAATCGTATTGATAACCAAAACTTGCACACAGTTCAGCTGAAATCAAAATTAGATGGTTTGAACTGTTTTCCCATGCGAATCTCGCACAATCAAAAATACATTCAATGCTATACTTTACAAACAGGTTTTTCTTTTAGAAAACTTAATTTTTTTGACAGATTGAAAAATATATCGATCTAAAACAAACTGGAATAATTTCTTTTTTTACAGCACGATTTATCTACAAATTGTAAAATGCATAACCACAAGGCTTCGGCTTTCAACTCCACTCAAACGTCTAGATTACCTACCTGGACATAGCTGAGTGTTACAACCTTGCGTTTGTGTAGCCATACCCTCACAATCTTTACCACCATTAGCTGGCGCAGGACTGTCACATTTACGAGTGCGTGTCGTCACACCAGTACCGCATGACTTTGAACATGGACTATAAGGTGACCAGTGTCCCCAGTTACCATTCACTGTAAAATAATACATAATATGCTTAATTATCCCCTCGTCAGCAACCAAGTCACAAAGACTTTCAGATTTTCAGTTACCAAATAACAAAATGTGTTCGTTTTTGATATAGTACCAACTGATCTAATCTAAGGGATAAATCTATTATTCTAAGAGGTATATACACACAGTAACACGAAATAATGGTCGACTTACTCAAATCGTGTACCTATTGTGTTTTTCCTATGGTGTTTAACATCCGCTTCCAGCGAAGGTGATATCGCAGACAAGCTGTCCTATTTTCACTTTTATTACCTTAGCGCACGCTGAGAAGGCGACCCTATCTCCAAGCCACATACGATGCTAGTGATGGTAACGATAATAGACGATTCCAGAACTTAACATCTATTTACTTTATTTTAAAAATGTACTTCAGAAAAAAATTAATTGCTTTTGTTCAAGTGGGATGGCCTGACAAGGACAGCTGTCTAGTCGTTCGGTTGGCGTGCACGTAAAAGATCCCTTGGCAGTTGGAATTCGATATAAGGAGTAGGCCGTAGCGCCACTGCCCGGGCAAAATTTCCCTCATAGCACACTGTATGGTGTATTCCCGTCTTCTATTAGCCCAGGTTAGGTGCAGAAGAGTAGAACGTTAAACCCCATTTCATTTCATTTCGTTCAAGTGAAATGTCCGTGGAGCCATAACTAGAAATTTTGTGTAGATGTATTATGTTTGTATAGCCCATGTGTGTATCCTCTCAATATCCGAATTAAAAATTTAGGCACCTTTTTTAGGATCTTGAATCAGCATATATAAAGATGAGTAAATAATTTTAAATTTCACTGTAATTTTTTGACAATGTCATTAATGAACACCAATAATGACTGGGGTACCCGACGAGATATTTTCGACGACAACACACTGTTTTCTATCAGTTAAAAAGATTTGAAGCCACTTCATTAAGCCCCACCCCACTAATACCAATAGCGTCAAGCGTTCGACGGAGCCAGTCATCTATTGCCCTTGAAAAAAAAAAGATTTATGTCTCTAAGTTGATTTATAGAGTATCCTTTCATGAAACCACCTTGGAACTTTGCTATTCCATAAATATATGCTAGTGTGTGCATTTTTCAAACATTTTAGAGACTAGTGAGGCCGGTCGATAGTTAGAACAATCAGATTTACTCTCTTTCTTGTGGAGTTTAGTCGTCTACATTTCAATTCATCAGGGGCCATATCTACAACTCCCATTATTTACACACTAGGTTAGGAATTTGGATGCATTTGTTTGTATTCGTTCTATATCCCACTAACACTATTTATGGATTAACAATTACTGGTTTATTAACATGCAACGTTTCGACGATGATTGTTAAATCATGCCTTGATAGACCGTATAAAATAACCCGTTTTCTATGATTCACATACATACATACAACTTTGTGGTCTGCGCCCAGTTTTTATTCAGTGCTGTGTCTACGTAAATTTTAATTGGCAGCCTGAGGCCAGAACTCAAGGGAGATGATTCCCAGAACCGGGATTGGCGTTTTTGTTTTGAGTTAGTTTTAAGAGTTTTATGATGAAGTGTAACTGTTCCTAGTTCCCAATAAAAACTGAAAGAGAATTGTGTTGTCCTTACCACCAACAACGCAATATGGTGGAGTTTGCAAACTGACAACTTTGTTTCCAACCGTGACAATTAAAGTCTTTGTTTGTTCCAGACACATTGGATTTTCAACACAACAGACAACCATGTGGTTTTTTTTGAATGACAGCTTGCGTTATTAGTTGCTGTGTGTTTGTGACCAGTTATATATTATGGCCTATCATCAGACAAATCAGCCTCACAGTAGTACGCCAATGTGCGGTCCCGGTGCCATATTGACGAACAGGAAACAATTACATATAATTTGCATGATAGCGAATCGACGAGGTGTGATGATTATACTCATAATAATGACATTAATACTCAAGGCCAGAATAGTTCCGGTTTTTCAAGTTATATGCCTGATAGTGACCCGCCTCCTCGTTATTGTCCACGCCATTTTTATATTGGACCCAACCCTAACAACGCAATATAATTCTCTCGTCTTTATCAAACAAATGATTATATCACATACTAATCCCTGATTCACATACAAACCACTGACAGATATAATATCATACCGACCACAGACAGTAACATCAGATCTATTTTACAATCTGGTTCCAAGTTCACAAACCATTCTCAGACTTAAGTTGAGAATTTACTCAACTTTCAATCACTGTTTATGGAAAATTTATTTGATCCAGAAACACAAAACTTTATGCATAGTTTCTTATTGGTGTATTTGATACATTAAAACAACAAAAGTTTTATAAAAGACTATATTTTAAATAAAATAAGATTAACTGTTTTGAGTAAATTCTTAACTTAAGTCTGAGAATGCTTTGTGAACTCGGGGCTTGTTCTCCGAAATGTGCTTGATCCCCGTATTGATATCGAGATGGCACTCGGCAAATCTCGACAGATTCCGTAAACTACATCTAGTCTCGGCTGTACGACAGTAAGTGATATGTACCTACGCCCATACATTTGCGATGCGGCTATCGGTTTACTTTAACAGGAAAACTTGACGCTATTACACAAATTGGGAACCTATTCGGAAAGCGACCTATTCGACCGATGTAGCTGCAACCTGTTCGTTGGAAACCTATTTAGAATAAAGACAACAGCCGCCTTAACTCATCTATTTATCAACCAATAAAATCCAACGTTATGTCTATCACATGAAAGTAGAATATATTATTTTTTATCCATTCTATTTAGAATAGAAGTGTAATTTCGTCATTATCTTACAGATGGATAGGTCGCTAGCCAAATAGGTCGCCAATTTGTGTTCGGTATGGGCGCAGCCATGTTTCACCCGGGACCTTTAAAGTAGTTTCAATATGGCGGAATTCCTCATACAGCCGAGGTTAGATGTAGGTTCCGAGTGATCTAGATGGGGCACTGGGCCATCCATTTTCCTTAATGCCTGTTCAGACAGCTAACTGAATTAATTAACAACACAATCCGGTTTAATATCAGATAATTAGAGTACATACCTTCGCAGCATTTCGGGCAGAATTTTTTCCCGCTTACGTCACAACTATCAAATTCCATTGGCATAAAATCCTCATTAAACCGCTTAACAATTCTGTCTCCATTCTTGGATATAATAAAAGCTTGAAATAAAATAAAATCGTATAGAGTAAAGCATTAACTAGTACGGGTGATAAACTAGAGTATTGAACAGTATTGATAATAGACTACAACATTAAACAGTACAGAGTATAGACTACAGTATTAAACATACGCTCACACCAGGGATCGAAACCATAGCCGCAAGCCGGAGGTGACCGACCAGCTAGAGGTCGAAGCGCGACCCCCTATAGAGTATAGACTGGAGTATTAAACAGTATAGACTAGAGTATTAAACAGTATAGACTAGAGCATTAAACAGTATAGATAATGGACTAGAGTGTTAGACAGTACAGAGTATAGCACAGGTGACAGAAATGGTATATACGAATACAGACGATATATTTGAATTTTATGATACAATATAATCACAGGCACTTGAAGCGATTAAAATAAAACTTCTTACTACTGCTTGACTATATAGTATATTATACTATTCTATATAGTCAAGCAGTAGTAAGAAGTACTATATAGTCAAGCAGTAGTAAGAAGTTTTATTTTAATCCGGTCAAGTGCCTGTGAATATAATATGACTCTATAATGTTTTGAAACTATATGATGGAAGACGATTAACAAGTATTGTTGCTATGATAATAAACAATCTTAGCCACATCTTGTCAAAACTTCAAACAGTGATAACATGGCATCAGAATAGGGGGATGGGATGGCCTAGTGGTCTCAAGTGCCGCACTTCGACCTCTAGCTGGCCGGTCACCTCTGGCTTGCGGCTATGGTTTCGATCCCTAGTGTGAGCGTATGTGGCATGGAGATAAGGGCGCCTTCTCAACCTCGTGGGATTCCTCCGGACACTCCCGTTTCCTCCCACTGCTAAAGACCCCTACGCGCAAGCGAATTATTGAAATAAAATTGAAACCATATGTTAGTCCCGAAATGACCTAGTTTGTGTCGAGTGGACGTTAAAGCCCATTTCTCCCTCTCTCGCATCAGAATAGAGTAATTAGAATGAATTTTTAATAAATTTATTTTGAAGTATCTATTTTGAAACTTTTATAGAATGAACGGATAGATTTTTATCTACATCTTACACGATGCATCTATAGTCATTGGGCCGAATGAGCTTGCAACAAACGTGGGTTGTTTATCTGTTTCCGGCACTGCCGTGCTAATTTATAAATGCTGTTTTAGGATTAACATACCAATGCTTCACTTTTCGGGGGTGGGATGGCTAAATGGTTAGAACGCGCGCTGTATCGGATCATAAAGTCTGTCATTGAGTCAGCTGACATGGTTTCGAATCCCCGGTTATACGTAACAAGGAGTAGTGTAGCATGTCCAACCTCGCGGGATTTCTCCGGTTTCCTTCCTCTGCTAAAGACCCCTTCGTGCATGCGAATATGGAAACAAAATTGAACCATATGTTAGTCCCAAAATGACGTCGTTTGTGTCGAGTGGACGTTGAACCCGATCTCTCTCTCTCTCTCTCTCTCTCTCTCTCTCTCTCTCTCTCTCTCTCTTAGGGGTCTTTAGCAGTGGGAGGAAAGCGGGTGACCCTTAGAAAAACCCATGAGTTGGACAGGTGATCCTGCTCCTTGTTATGTACAATAAGGGAATCGAAACCACGCCACTTGACTCAATTACAGATCCCCTGATCCAACGGGACGCGTTAACTATTCGGTCACCGGAGCCCCGTACTATTCAAAACACGACAATCTGTATTCGAGGCATCGTGTATTTCAAATCATTGCCCATCCATCTTATTAGAATTTCTCTCAAATACTACATCAAAATAATTATCCTTTATCCTTTACAATAAAGAGCAAATACATCGACCAAAACAACATTTCTAATCTGGATACAATTTTGCAAAAAACAAAAAGAATTTCTTATGATGACCAAAACAACATTTCTAATCTGGATGCAATTTTGCAAAAAACAAAAAGAATTTCTTATGATGTGGGTGAAGTGAGAAAATTGAGGTGAATGTGCACTCGGCATAGACTTGGTTTCAATTTTATTTCAATAATTTTCTTGCGCGTTCGGGTTTTAGTGAGGGGGAGGAGTAAATCCATGACCAATGAGGTGGAGGAGGTTAGGGGTGAATCGAAAGCATGCGAGTTGTCTCAATGACACGACGTTTGATATAAAGCATGCACATTTCGCCATTCGACCACCCAAACAATCGAAAGTAAAAGTGAACATGAATGTGTTTTTTATCAATAAAAAAAATGAAAGGAAATGGGGTTTAACGTCCTACCTAAACTGGGCAAATAAAGACGGACATGCGCCATACAGTCGGCTATAAGGGAAATTTTGCATGGGCAGCTGCGCTACGGTCTACTCTTAAACTGCCTGGGGATCTTTACGTGCACGCCAATGAGTACACAGCTAGACAGCTTTCCTTGTCAGGCCCTCCGGCTTGCATAACTGACAAGGGAAACCACGCTGGAAAATCTGGATGAACTTTCTCGGCCAATGCAGGGAACATCCGACCTCCAGGCTAGCGTTACAGCGTCTTACCCACTTGATTCCCAGTCGTCTGGATAGTTTTTTATAGTGTGCCTAGAGTTCGGGTGTTATAGCTAGTGTGTCGAGACCGCGGTTGTCGTCCCATCTGGACGACTACACAGCTGTCCTTGTCACTGACAAGGGATCTGGGTGAACTTTTGCGGCAAATGCAGGAATTGAACACCCGACCTCCAGGATAGCGAGCAAGCTTCTTACCCACTTAGCCACGTATCCCCCTTTTCATCAATAATAAAAATCGGACACTTCGCAAATAAATCAATGAATACTAACCTTTTCCCACGGCGTCGCTGGGTCGGCAACATTGACGGGCTAGTGCTTTGGCCTTGCTACTGATGAAGGTGTTCAGTGGATCATCGAAAAGGCACAACCCCATCCTCTGAACCCGCTCGCATTTAGACCAAAGAGGATGCGGGTAATAAGAACTCTCGTGGCCCCACTTGGCTGTCACAGTGGTCATGACGACGAAAATTAGTATTAGAGCTCGCATGTTGATGTCTCTGATGTCAATGGCTAATGGTGATACCAAGAGCTGAACAGATTATGTCGATGACGAGGGGGTTTACTATTTATCCCTTACAGAGTATGTGACGTCAATCCTTTTCGCCAATAAAATCAATATCATTATATAAAATCAGTAAGTGCCGTTGGCAAATAAGAGAAAAAAATCTGATAAATTCCAGAATATTTGTTGCTATATTTATATTGTAGTGTCCCAAAATCTTTTTTGTATGCCAGCGGAGTTGCGTGTCCGAATTGGGTCCCTTATCCAGTCCTCTGGGTTTTCAACGGGTGCTTGTTCTCTTCTACTGCTAATGATCCCCACGCCTTAGCAAATTATTGAAATAAATATCTATCGTCAAAAGGGAAAACCTAGTAACTCGGTTTTTTTTTAAATCAAAATTGAGTTTGGTCCAAATTTGTTGTACTAGATATCTCCAGTCTTTTGATTTTGTAAGCAGTGACACCGTTGACACAACCTAGTAACTCAATAGTCAAATCAATGAATAAGCTGGGGTTTAATATTCATTCATTACGTTTTCCTGTGTTTTCTTAAGAAAAACGTGAGATTTTATAAATACCACAAACTCGACAAACCAAAAAAAAAATTATTGTCCCCAGTCATGATAATAACGACAATTGGTATGTTCAATTAGTATCTATAATTGTAACCATAGGTGTACGGGGTGCCCAAAAAATGTAGTTAGGTTTTTAGTATGTTAGTCGTGGCTTACTGTACTCCAAACAATAGAGGGTTCGAGTCTAAAGATTGCCTAACTATAGACACTCTGAATTTAAATTCGCTGGAAAATTGGACACATTCAAGAACAGACCCCCACCCACGCCCACCCCCAGCTTGTACGACTATGATTGTGACATGGTTTATTTCGGTGGTTTAGGGTACATAATCAGTTTGGTACATAGCTAAAGGGAATACGTATTTCTTTTAAAAAAAAAAACATTTATTGAAGTTTGTACAGGTTTTGATTAATAAAGTTTAATTATTTTCAGCTTGTACGACTATGATTGTGACATGGTTTATTTCGGTGGTTTAGGGTACATAATCAATTTGATACATAGCTAAAGGGAATACGTATTTCTTTTTAAAAAAAAACATTTATTGAAGTTTGTACAGGTTTTGATTAATAAAGTTTAATTATTTTCAGCTTGTACGACTATGATTGTGACATGGTTTATTTCGGTGGTTTAGGGTACATAATCAATTTGATACATAGCTAAAGGGAATACGTATTTCTTTTTAAAAAAAACATTTATTGAAGTTTGTACAGGTTTTGATTAATAAAGTTTAATTATTTTCAAAATATGGAGTTTTAGCCCTTCGTACTGTATGTTCTCGTTGTCGGGCTTTGCTCCTGTTTGCTCGCTACACTTATCATTTTGGCGTTTTCCGAGATTCTATCCGGATTATCGCCCTTATTGTTGAAATTGTTTGACGTTTTAACATCTGACGTCAACTGGCAGACTATCGCCATTGAAGAGACGACCATTGTCAAGATCGGTCGCATTATTTTTGTTAGAAAATGATGTTTTAAGTATGTTTTAACAAGTTAGGTAATGGGGTTGTAAGTAATGAATATCAGTGCCGGACTGGACCCATCTGTCTACCTTTCCGTGACAGGTGGGCCTAAGCTCATTTTAAAAAGTGGGCCTAAGCCTATAAAGAAAAAAGAAAAGAGATCGAAAGAAAGGAGAGGGGGTGGGAGAAGGAAGGGAGGAAGGACATGAGACGACAGGACACAGGACAGGACACAGGAGAAGATAGGAAGCTTAATTTGGACTGAAATGCTTGGGAAATGTGTTTGCGGTTGTCAATTTTCAAAATTTTCCTGGGGAGACCCCCCCCCCCCCGACCCCTCTCGGCGCGTAGTTGTGTGGGTCTTGGTCAATGACATGACAGGTGGGCCTTCGGCTCACCAGTCCGGCACTGATGAATATGTCTGGCTTGTGATGCATATGCATGTGGTGCATAGTTTTGATTGGATGTTTGAGTGACTAAAAGTTTCTTGGTGTACGGATTTAAAAAGTTATGAGTTAAGTTACAGTTTTCTCTACTTAGATATTATATGTATTATCCTTGTTTAACATTTGATATGCCAGTACACAGCGATTCTAAAAGGTATAATATGTAGAACGCTGTATACAAAAGTTATTATCATTACTATGTATTGTAAAATAGGTCTGATTGTGTACAATGAACAGTAAAAGCATATTCCTGAAGCAATGGCCCGAGAAATCTCACCCATTGCTTTATTCACTTCTGATACTTGAACTTTGGAGGGAGTATGTCTATTCTTCCCGTCCAATCAAATCTATTCCAAGTACAGCAACACGACAGTCCTACGTTTAATCTGGGTCTTCCCTAAACCTTGGAGAGTTGTTTAAGGTATTAAAAACGGTGAAAGTATGTTCGTTTCGAAATAGTATCGTTTACATTGTATTCGATATGACAGCCTCGTTTGTCACACAATTAGGTTGTCTGCAATATTCTGCTATACACTGGTTAATTGGGCATAATAAAATCATGGGTCATGACGTAACGTTATGTAAAAATATTTGGTCCAATTCGGAGCGTAATGCTTTTGTTAAGCAGTTAGCTATAGTCATAATGTTGAATAGAACTTTGATTTCCCTACAGCATGTTTAGTAGGATTAGGTATAATCAAACGAAACACTGGGAGAAGTATGTAGTACGAGTATGCAGTAAGAGTTAATGGTGCACCCTCTGAATATTGTAAATGTTTTTCTCGGGTGAAACAGGGTTGAATTTCCAGTCCTTGTTTATTTGGGCTGTTCATCAATATACTAGCCCCATTAACCAAGGCTGAACGTGGTTTTGGAAACTGTATGCATACTTGTATCGATGGTGTAGTCATACTTCTTATTGCCAAAAGGGGGGTTGGATGGCCAAAGTTAGCAAGTGCGCGCTGTAACATAAAGCCTGCCATTGGGTCAACTGGCGTTGTTTCGAATCCGCGGTTGTACGTCACAAGGAGTAGGGTCACCTGTCCAATCGGGTCCTCCGGTTTCCTCACACGCTTAAAGAACCTACGCGCAAGCGGATTATTGAAATAAAGTTGAACCATATTTCAGTCCCGAAATGACCTAATTTTTGTCGAGTGGACGTTAAACCCAATCACTCTATTTTATTGAATTTTTATTGGAATACAATTGAACCATATTTCAGCCATGAAATGACCTACCTTGTGTTTTACTGTATATAATAGCAATAACATAGTAGTAGCAATGAACTAATACATTTCCGAACCAGTGGCGGCGCCAGCCGTCGGTGGTTGGAGGGGCAAAGCTGGGGCAAAGTCCAAGGTTAAGGGGGCAAAGGCACGAGTATCAACTAAAGGGGGGGGGGTCTCCCCCAGAAAATTTTGAAAAACAGGCTGCCAGAAATGCAGCCTGGCAGTATTTCAGGCAATGACCGTTGAGGTAAAGTGTCAAACGAACGGACTTGCGAACCTCGACGAATCCCACTCTCGAGCGCCAATGTCGGGAGTATTTATGGGGGGTATGGGGGACTTCCCCCAGGAAATTTTGAAAAATAGACTCTCGGAAATGCTGTCTGACAGCGTATTCAGTCAGGCACCGATCGTGAGATAAATAAATCTGACCACATACTGTCCGTAGCCTGATCACTAGTTTATACGATCAGAGACCAAAATGGCAAACGAACGGACTTGCGAACCTCAACGAAGTACCTTTGTGATCGTTAAGTAGCGAGTCCTTTGAAAAATAGACTGTTTGAAATGCTGCCTTCCGACCCCAGAGAGGAAAGTGTCACATGAAACTCAATGAACTCCCCAATATTTTGAAAAGTAGACTGCCCGAAATGCAGTCTGGCAGTATTTCAGGCATTGGGGGGGGGGGGCAAACAGAGGCAAGATTTTTGGGGGAGCAAATGCCCCCCCCCCTTGCCACCCACCCCCCCTTGGCGCCGCCACTGTTCCGAACAAAACAAGGTAATTAGTCACCATCACCAATAAAAATCGGTTTTAGGCATTTATACAATCGGCTGCTATAAAAACAGTCAATTTTGAGTCAGTTTAGTATTCGCCTTTGGCCTAGCTTTAAATTTAATGACCGTCTTCTTTTTCGATGAAAACCACCTTGGGTGAAACAATAATGATGAATACTCCTTTCGAGGTAGTTCGTAAGTAGATAAAGCAATAAACTATAACACATATTTATAGAAGAAGAAAGAAAGAGAGAGAAATGGGGTTTAACGTCCACTCGACACAAACCAGGCCATTTCGGGACAAACATATGGAAGAACAAAAGAGAAAGATAGAGAGAGAAATGGGGTATAACGCCCACTCGACACAAACTAGATCATTTTGCGACTAACATATGGTTTCAATTTTATTTCAATAATTCGCTTGCGTGTTGGGGTCTTTAGCAGTGGGGGGAAACCGGAGTGCCCGGAGGAAACCCACGAGGTTGAGAAGGCGCCCCTATCTCCATGCCACATACGCTCACACCAGGGATCGAAACCACAGCCGCAAGCCAGAGGTGACCTGCCAGCTAGAGGTCAAAGCGCGGCACTCTAGGCCACTAGGCCACCCCCACTTCCCACCCCCACCCCCAGGAAAAAAAAATATTAGAGAAACATTGTAAGAGATAAGATAAAAAGTTGGCGGTTCTCACTATAATAGATAAAGACTAGATGATGTAAAGGGAAAATGCTGAAAATTGCCGTCAAATCGTAACACTGTAAGTCGAGAAAACTTTATTTTAAAATCTTTATATGTATGATGTAAAGGGAATATGCTGAAAATTGCAGTCAAATCGTAACACTGTAAGTCGAGAAAACCTTATTTTAAAATCTTTATAGCCTAGATTGTCACTGTTAGCGCTGTGTTGGTTTTGCGTTTAATCATCAGCAGATCGGATTCAAATACATTGAAAATTGCCATCGAGATTTGATTATGGTATTTTCATGTTGATAAAAGTTTATTTCACATTTCAGACCTAAGAGATACCTGCAATAAGCAGATTTACCTCTTGCAGGTTCGGTGGCTAAGTGGGTAAGGCGCTGGCTCGCTAGCCTGGAGGTCGGGTTTTCGATCCCTGTATTGGCCGACAAAGTTCATCTCGATTTTCCGGTGTGGTTTCCCCTTGTCAGTGATGCAGAACGGAGGGTCTGACAAGGACAGCTGTCTAATCGTTCGAATGGGACGAACAACCGAGGTCCCGTGTACACATTGGCGTGCACGTAAAAGATCCCTTGGAAGTTGGAATTCGATATAAGAGTAGGCCGTAGCGCCGCTACCCGGGCAAAATTTCCCTCATACCACACTGTGTGGCGTATGCCGGTCTTCATTAGCACAGGTTAGGTGCAGAAGAGTTGGACGTTAAACCCTATTTCATTTCATTTCACCATATTGTTCTTTCAATTGAGTGGTTGCTGCCTAATTATTCACATTCCAGTAATTGTATTCGATGGAATTGTGACCAGTATTTTCCAGTTCAATTACTAAATTCCATTCAAACGATTTACTTGATATCATCATGGCAGAATCTTACAAAAATCAGAAAATTTTATGTCCAACGCAAACTACCTGACAGGATCCGACGCAAACTACCAGCCAAGTACCGTCACAAACTACGAAACCGACACTAACTACTAGTCCGGAAACGACACACAAATTACCAGTTTGGGTTTTGACTTTTAACCTCCAGCTAGCCAAATTGAACAGGGGAATAGTCCCTCCAATTTACGCAATGCCCGCTTGCAAAACATCATGGGAAAGAAATTGTGCCAACTATGCTCAGATGATACAAGCTCAGCATATGGTCAAGAGGAGTCGAATGGGAGACAACGTAGCTGTACCTATCCCTATAGTGGATAGAGGTCGTGGTGATCCATGTTATATTCTGGGAATTATCATCGAATGCGATGAGAATAACATGTACACCATTTGTGTCAAAGCAGGGATTCTGAAAGCAAAGTTTCACGCAATCAGTTTGATTTGTGTCCCCAACAGTTACTTACTGAATCTGATTTAGACCATAAGTAAGATTTTAGTGATGAAATTAATATTTTGTTTTGAGGGAATATATATTATTCTACAATGTATGATTTAACGTTGGATGTGAAGTCAATAAATGTTTTACAGTGAATTTTTGTGGTTTAACAGTACTTCAGTCAATTCGCGTAATGTCTGCGCATTGTCATTTCGTGTAATCTCTGGAATTTTCAGTCATTACATGTATTGCCTGGTGCTCACAGGCTCTTCATGAAATGACTGATTCATTTAGTCATTACGCGAAATAACTGATTACACAGATTGACTGTAACATATATACAGAATGTCTCCAAAACACATTTGATGAAATCAGTGTTGTAAAACGAACTAAATATATCGTAAAAGAGAGAGAGAGAGAAATGGGGTTTAACGTCCACTCAACACAAACTAGGTCATTTCGGGACTAACATATGGTTTAATTTTATTTCAATAATTCGCTTGCGCGTAAGGGTCTTTAGCAGTGGGAGGAAACTGGAGTGCCCGGAGGAAACCCACGAGGTTGAGAAGGCGCCCCTATCTCCATGCCACATACGCTCACACCAGGGATCGATACCACAGCCGCAAGCCAGAGGTGACCGGCCAGCTAGAGGTCGAAGCGCGGCACTCTAGACAACTAGGCCATCCCAACCCCCTTTCGTAAAAGAAGATGCCTGAGCAGTGGATTCACATAAAAACTGCTCTTTCTACTTAGAAAGAGAGTTGGGAATTAACGTCTGCTTGATACAAACTAGGTAATTTCGGGACTAACACATGGTTCAATTTTATTTCAATAATTTGCTTGCGCTTAGGAGTCTTTAGCAGTGGGAGGACACTGGAGGCCCCGGAAAAACCCACGAGGATGGACAGGCGAATTATGGTATTTTGTTTGTGATATTATTATAAAGAGTTTAGTTAAGTATATAATCTTGACATATAGGGGATGTTCGATTCACAGTTCCGGAATTAAATTCTCTCAATTCCAAAACTGGTGTCAGTCGAGTGAAAAGGAGAATTTCGGAGTACAACGCATGTCCCGACAGTATAAGAAAATCTCAACCAATCATGACAGCTGAAACATATTTGTTACTTAAAATACGTCACGATTCTACTCACACCACCTCGGCTACCGGGACTGGCAGAATTGTGACAGGACCGAATTCCGCGTCACTCGATTGCAATTCTGTCAATTGAGTTCTGGACTGTGAATCGAACAACCCCATAGAAATTGTTTATTGTAAAATATTACATTTATATATTTTATGGTATTGCCCCGAGGAATCGCAGATTGTATCGAGGATTTCTAATAAAACACATATATACGTCTGTAGATCGAAATATTGATGGCACATTTTATTTCCCTTAAAATAGCCGATTGTATCAATATTTTTTAATGCCTACTCAGAAACATATTTGCAGAAACAAATCCCGAGATAGTCATCTCTAAAAGAATGGCGCGAGGGGTTTCGTTAGCTGGCAGTTAACACCGCGTTACCCATTCAAACCCCCGGCTGAATAGCAAACATTTTTATCTTAAAGTACAGCACATTTATCAATATGTAGGGCATACTTATAAATAGTTCCGTTTTATTATTTGCCCTCTTAGGTTTTTAAGAGATACAGATTATTTAATGAGGTTTAAAGTCCATTCGACATCACAGGGAGGGATCCAGGAATTTTTGCAGGAGGGGGTTTCCCAGGTTCCTGTTATGGAAATCTGCCATCATCGTCTCTAAATTACATAGGCATACACAAAATTGGGCGTTTTTAAGAGAGAACTTATTTTTATAATGATGTAGGATCACATTGTGATTTAATTTCATTGATGCAAGGCATTAACTTTTTTATGTAGCTGAGCAGGGTGGGGTTTGGACCCCCAACCCCCCTCTGGATCCGCGCCTGTATCAACTAGGCTTTGTCATAACTAATGCTAGGTACCCCGTGTCGTGCGATGCGTTACGACAGGGTTGTATTCATTGACTCCACGAACTGGTACGTGCAGATACGTTCCGATGCGTTTTAATACGATCAACACGATTGATTTGATTGGCCACAATATATAATAAGACATGATAGGATAACCATGATTGCTCCTCGATAAAAACCACGATTTCAATCGCAGCTCCAGAACAATTCCATTTCAATAATTGCAAGAGAATGCACAATGTACAAACACTAAATTGCAAGAGCTCCGAATCATAAATATGGCCATAAGGCTGTGGATTATTCCCACTCTCGCCCTCAAACGCAGACACAAACGGTAGTGAAAACAAAAGTCGAAACTGGCCACGTCGTTCAGGACAAGGTGAAGAAACGGGTCTTTAAATTCAATCTCTTGTGGAAAGATGATAGAGAGTGGCTGACGTTTGAAAATGAAAAACTCTTGTTCGACGGGTAAAACTTACTCACCACCTCTTAACAAAACAAATTCAATGAAGGATGTGACTCGACAAGAATCAATACTGTACATGCATAATAGTCGAGTATATTTCACATTGTTTACGCACTTCCCGCATTGGCACAACGAGTTTGCGCAAATCGGACGGTATCGTGCCGACTCGAGTCGTGCCAATGCGTACCACGGAATCGTGCAAGTGTCAGACTTGCTTAAGCTTCAATCTCCCGTCCTTTATTTGAAATGTTATGATTGTTGGAATACAAATAGGACTTCAGATTCATTTATGTGCATTTGACTCTTCAATTTTTCAAAAGATAAAATCGATTTTACTTTTCTTATATTTACACCATAAATCAATTGTTTAAATATAAAAAAAAAATGTAAGTAAATGTGTTGAGGTATTTTTATTCGACAGACACAACCGTAGATCTGTAGTTGTGGACAAACTCAAATAGTTACGACCATTAATAAAAATAATGCAAGAATATTTATGTTAGTAATTATCTAATAAAAAAAATAAAACCAAGTACAAACAATCCAAACTATTAGAAAAAATTCAAAGTCCTAAAAATTGTTATAGGCAAAATGGTGTAATCGGCAAATGGACTGTTCACCGTGAACAAAATACACGATCAACAGTGGTAACAGGTGTCTGGAAGAGTAAGCTTACCCTGCCCGGCGCCATACCCGCCATAGCTGAATCAAATCTATTAGACGAAATCCCGATAAGGATAAAGAAACAAAGTAGTTAAAGTGTTTCTTGTGGTCAAAAACGACAGCAGATTAAGTGTGTTTCGAGAAAGGAAGGGTTATCGGATATCATCCAGATTTTCTGCAACTTTAAATTCCGGGTGGGTTTTGTCTTCGAGATTGCAATGTCATTAGCTTAAATATATTTCAGGATTTTTACTGATTTAGTACATCTTTGGACAAAAGCATTTTTTTGGAATTTTACAATTTATTATCATGAAGATTTTTAGTACTTCTTTATTTTTTATGCCTTGGTCCCACTGGGCATTTTTAGCCTCGGCGGCGTACTGCCGATGGGGGGTGTGGAACAGTGTTCCCTGGTGTACCGGGGGAAGCTGTTCCCGTGGAACCATCTAGAGTCTTCGAGTGAACTGCGATACATTTCATTGTCTCTTCGCGAAGTTGTGTCGGGAAAACAGGCCGAGTAGCCATCCTCAGAGCTTTCCCCCCAAAGGCATCGGGCGCCATCGTCGATGATTTTTATTTTCACATCGCCGATGATTTTCCCCCAGTGGGACCTAAGCATTTTGGAAATAATAGCGGATTCAAAAAGAAATGTCCTTGATGCAAAATCCAGCCAATCACCGCCATGAAAGAATGCACTTTTCAGCCATCGATAGGCTCTCGAAGGCTCCCCATGAAGCTGTTCTCTCAGGGTCACCTGGTGGTTTCATGTGACTCTCGTTGCTTCTGAAGCTCTTCTGGTACGTCTCGGCATAAGTGTCACCGGTATGTCATCACACAAGAGACCACTTCCAGGAAGAATGATGCAGAGTCAAGTATCTGCATACATGTATCTATATACAGCCTCGCTCCATAACCTCTCCCAAAGTCACTCATGTTGGTTCGCAAGTACTCAGCGATGCCTCCCCTAATCTACAGGGATACCCCGGAGCTTTCCTCATCATCCGAAACAAGTCCCGGAGAACGATGAGGTCTGGTAGGATGACTACGATTCCTCTACAACTAAAACCACGATTATTAACTGTTCCAAAGTATAACCTGAAAACTTTTGGTTGTAGATCATTTGCCTATAATGCAGCACATACATGGAACTCTCTGCCACTACATCTACGGACTGCTCCATCTTTAAGCATTTTCAAACAAATAATTGGCTTGCGCGTAGGGATCTTAAGCAGTGGGAGGAAACCGGAGTACCCGGAGAAAAATTGCACGACAAGTCATAGTGTTTTGATTTGCTTTCTACGAATATCATACCTACATCTTAATATTTTTCTTTTTTTGGGGGGGGGGCGCAATGGTCGTACGGCCTGGTGTGGTTTCGAATCCTCGGTTGTACGTGACAAGTAGTAGGGTCGCCTGTCAAACCTCGCAAGCCAATTATTGAAATAAAATTAAACCATATGTTAGTCGCGAAATGACCTAGTTTGTGTCGAGTGGACGTTAAACCCATCTCTCTCTCTCTCTCTCTCAATTTTTCGTACACAAGAACGACAATCATTTTTTCCTGATAATCCTACATAGACTTGATATTGGTTAAGACAACATTTGGTGTGACAACACATATCAATGATTTAATAAGGAACAGAATTCACAAACCAAGAGAATAATAATTATTCACACTACTACATTATTTAGACCTACATATGGTCTTACAACACATATTGAATATTTACTGATGGGCCGAATTTACAAACCAAGAGAACAATAATTATTCGCCATCCTGCATTATTTTGACCTACATATGGCCTTACAACACATAATGAATATTTACTAATGGGCCGAATTCAAAAACCGTGAGAATTTTTTGAACTTAAGTACAATTCACCCTACTACATTATTTTGACCCACATATGGTCTGGCAACACATATAAACATTTACTAGTGGGTCGAATTCACAAAAAGTGAGAATTATTTGGACTTAAGTACAATTCCCCCTGCTACATTATTTTTACCCACATAAATGTCTGGCAACATATATTAACATTTATTAGTGGAGTAGAAGATTGTTTTGGATGCAACTGAAATTTGCCCTACTACACCACTAAGTCCGACCTGCAGGTGGTCTGACAATATAATGAATCATTTTCTTTTGTTTATTAAGACCTGTATATCTCCCGTCAAAAGGTAACGTCTAGTAACTCACGTTTTTTATATTTTGAGCAAACAAAGGAAAAGGTAATGAATGAATATTAAACCCAGCTTATCCATTGATTAGACTATTGAGTTACTAGGTTTTTCTATGGCATAATAGGCAAATAAAAGAAGTTGCTATGTTGTGCCATGTGTGTAACAGCTTACGAAATCAAAAGACTGGAATATCTTGTACAACAGCAGGAAGAACATACCCTAGTAACTACAAATTTTGACCAACTCAATTTTGATTTTAGTGAGTTACTAGGTTTTGCTAGCACGTGGGAATAAAAAAAAGTGAGTTACTAGGCTTTGACTATTGCCGGGAGCAATGGCCTGAAAATGTTTTTTAGTCAGTGATATCAACTTTACTGCATGTTAAATTCCACATTACTTTGACTGGACATCCATATCCAGTACGAAAGGCCATATATCGTACTGATACGGTATCGTGACGTGTCCATTGTAGCACTGGTCCATTGCTGTCCATATTACCTGGTCGGAGATATACAGTATCACTTGTCCATTTGATCCAAAATGGCGTATATTGGTTAGGATTTATCATCAAATTAGGATCAAATGATTCCGCCATATTAACCCCCACGTATGTCTCCCTTAGCGTTGTCTTTTTGTTATCGTATCCTCCGATCACCAACTCAAAAACTAAACTAGAAACATCGGTAGACTCAAATAATCCTATCACTGCATCCTTACAGCCTTTAACCCACACCATCTCTGATTCCTTATTTTGAATTTTCCTGAATTCTTTGTACGAGGAACCAGCTCCAAGATGAATTACTTCACAACGTGACAAATAGAAACCACACATTAAAACCATAAACCGAAGGCACCACAGAACAGCCATTACATGCCCTTTCTCAAGAGAGTGTTTAGAATTATTCAGTACAAAGGTTTGAATTTTTACTACGCGTTACCGGCAGGTTGCGAACTCCGGTATTAAGTCGATATATAAAACAAAGTCAGCCTAGTATAAGTATATGATGCCTTCTGTCCAGTTACAATATCATAGAAAATAGCCTTAATATGTCCGTTTTAACGCTCTGAAACGGTCCTGGAGCATATCTTAGTCCATACGGTATGATGTAGAAAGTGATACGAATGTCTTATAAAAGAATGTCTTTAAAGACTAACTCGTCTCGCAGGGTTCCTAGGAAATACTGCGTTATCCCAATGTAGACAATGGTACGAATATCTTATATAAGAATGTCATTTATTGAAACCGTCTTTACCAATTAGCTTATCTCGCAAGTTTCCTTGGAAACACTCGTCTGCGATATCACCCTGGACGAAAGCGGACGTTATGTTCAACATCAAGTGAAATTGTTATTGTTCAATATTTTTTAATTAGATATTTCTACACAATAAAACGTCTTTTTTGTGGTTTAAAGATACTTTATGTACGATTTAGATGCCAGGTTGATCGTTCTTTCTGTAGTAGGTTATAAATAGAGAATGAGAAATAAATATTAGCAATTATAGTTAATTTGCCCTATTCAGAGTTTTAAAGTTATTTGAAGATAGTCCAGATTTCCAACTATCACGGCTATGATATTTAACAAAGTCTCGGTCACCCATTTTAACGTTAAAGTATTAATTGACGCGGGCCCGTAGCCACGGGGGGTTGGGCACATCCTCAGCCCCTCAAAAAAATTCAGTTCCCCCCCCCAAAAAAAAAAAATATGCGCTGGCTATGGGCCCGAATTGGCGTGGGATGTTCTTATCCATTCAATGTCAAGATCATTCGATAGTCTAGATGATCGACTTATGTGAGTGAATGTCTATTTAAAGATGTATTATGTTAGATCTAGATAAAGAGCTGGACGTTTTTGCGATAATACATGTAGTTCTAAATTAGATAATGCAAAATAAATATATAGAACATTTCAATCATATTACGGGAGGGGGGGGGGTGGCCTAGTGGTTAGAGTGCCGCGCTACGACCTCTAGCTGGCCGGTCACTAGATAATGCAAAATAAATATATAGAACATTTCAATCATATTACGGGGGGGGGGGCCTAGTGGTTAGAGTGCCGCGCTACGACCTCTAGCTGGCCGGTCACCTTGCGGCTTGCGGCTGTGGTTTCGAGCCCTGGTGTGAGCGTATGTGGCATGGAGATAGGGGCACCTTCTCAACCTCGTGGGTTTCCTCCGGGCACTCCGATTTCCTCCCACTGCTAAAGACCCCTACGCGTAAGCGAATTATTAAAATAAAATTAAACCATATGTTAGTCCCGAAATGACCTAGTTTGTGTTGAGTGGACGTTAAACCCCATTTCTCTCTCATTCATATTGCTATATTGCAAGCCAAGATATTAGCCTTTGAAGGTTTGACAAGTACTAGTTGTCCATTTTCAGCTTAAATCAAAATACGGCTGAACGGTTCCAATCTATTTAATATCGGAGAAAGCCGATGCCATCGAGAGCTGATTATGGCCTGGATAAGTTAATTAATGTCTAATTAATAATTTAGAAAAAAAACATTTCAGGCCTAAAGAAATACCTGAAATATTCAGATTTAGCTCTTGTATAATATATGTTTGATAATTAATACGACATCTGAAAATAAAAACCTGCAAAAGGCGCATTTGTCTATTGCATTAAGCATCTTTAAAGGGCCAAGTAAGAAAAACATATTTCTATGAACAATATTGACAATAATCTCGTGTCTAATCATTTGCAGTGTAATGAATGGTGAATTTATATAACAATGGGACTAAGTTCGTGAAGTTCTGATCACCATATTGGTCTGGAGTAAACGAATTAGTAGTAATGGCAACATAAACGTCTTATATTCCAATCCGTCGCTGCCATTTTTTCTGGTGTTGACAGAACGTTTTGTCATTGTCTGTATTATACAAAGATGTATTAAATCCCTACAGAAGAAACAAAAACTTAATCTAGTACCGTTTTTCTGCAAAGATGTAGTTAATCTGGAATATATAAAGCCCGAGAAACCTGTTGGACCTGATGTAGTTTTGGGTGAAAGAGGTACTTATTCCTGGACGATACCTCCTTCCACACACGGGGCGGGGGGCACGGTGGCTAAGTGGATAAGGCGCTCGACCCCTGCATTGGCCGAGAAGGTTCATCTCGATTTTCCGGCGTTATTTTCCCTTGTCAGTGATGCAGAAGGTGGACCTGACAAGGACAGCTGCCTAGTCGCTCGGATGGAACGAAAAACCGAGGTCCCGTGTACACATTGGAGTGCACGTAAAATATCCCTTGGCAGTTGGAATTCGATATTAGAGTAGGCCGTAGCGCCGCTGCCAGGGCAAAATTTCCCTCATAGCACAATGTATGGCGTATGTCCGTCTTCCATTAGCCCGGGTTAGGTGCAAAAGAATAGGACGTTAAACCCCATTTCATTTCATTTCATTTCCACACACGGGGCATGACGCTGGCTCGCTAGCCTAGAGGTCGGTCTAGAAAATGAATTTAAAACTCGTCTATTTACGGTCTGTTATGTCATCTATTCTTTGCCCTGCCTTGAGCAGGCATGCTAGCAATATACACGGTGTACATATTATTATATTTATTAAAATATCTATCACGAATTGGCCTGCTGACATTAAAAGAACTCCAGAAAAAAACGTTCGACCATACAATTCCATGCTATGAACTACACCTTATGTCCCTATTTGGCAAGCTCATTTTGTTGACTGGTACGATTTGTTCCACTTACGAAGCGACTCAACCTCAGATTTACCAACCATCCTTTATCAAACCTGACGGTAGGTAATAATAATAAATTCATATTAAAATCTAATTTCAAATAGTCTAGGCCTATAACATTTTTTAATAAACACATTTGAGATTATTGATTTATCTGTTTAGTATTTATATATCATCATAACCCTCAGAAGTATGCGTAAATACTACATATGGTTTGCCTAGTAGTATAGGCCTTTAGGCTTTCTTAAACCAAGAAATGGGCCATATTAAACCATTGTACACGAACATATTTTCTTTATAGATAAGAGGGCTCTTCTTTCCAAGACATTGGATATGAATAAATGATTTTCTTTTAGTGTTTAGTTTACCGGGGTTTTGAGTGGTTTTTTCTTGGAGTTCTAATGTGGAGCGCCATCCAAATGCTTAAATTGACTTACAATAGAATAAACGGGTGAATGATGGTTGGATTATTAAAATTATGTGACCCGGGCCGTTCACAATATTATCATTATTCCAATTAAATCTAAATGTCGCAATATATGTAACAATGTAGCTCTAATCAATGTTTGTTAATGTCTTGATTTTAAGTTAGGACAGGGTGACGGCTATCCCAAGTTAAAATGGATTTTAGTTAAAATTGTCATTAAAATGGGTTTGTGAAATGCCACTATTTTGAGTTAAGATTAGATTTTAACTTAAAATATTATTTTAGAGGATGCTTAAAATTGTTTTGTGAAACTCATCTATCTTAAGTTAGTATGAAATTTTAGTTTAAGACGATTTTAAGGAGATTTAAGTGTTTGTGAAACAGGGCCCACATTTACCAACCATGTAATTGGTTGGTAATTTATTATGGAGACATCAGTAATGATTATTTGACGTCGAACTGGGTTTATAAAAGATTAGAGGATGGGAGATTAGAAAAGATAAAAAGCTGACAGTTCTGGCTATAATAATTAAAAACTGGATAATGTAAAGGGAATTTGATGAAAATTTCAGTTAAAATGATCCCCTCTGATTTTAGCGATCGAATATTCAGCCTAGCCACCATCATCATTACTAAAGTCGGTACGATAAAACATAGTCTCGATTATTCATTTTATGAGTAAATCATTTGAAAGTTGAGCATCAAATCGGGTCCTAATCCAGTAAATATCGCACGCTAGAGTTGACATCGAGAGTTGATTATGGTCTGGATAAGTTAATTCATGTCTCATTAATCATTTAGAAAAGATTTCATGCTTAAAGAAAGACCTGTAATAGGCAGATTTAGCTCTTGCATAATGTATGTTTGACGAATTAACATAATTGTCCGTATTTCGTTTCTTATATTCAAACCCAGTCGCTATCGCCAACTTAATAACTAACAAGAAATATTTGAACATAATACATAATTAGCTACGAGAACGTAACTAAAAGCGTTGAGATATACTGATGTGCTTGTTTTTAGCTACGATTTGACACCTTTAGTTCCAAGTGGCAAACTCAATTTCTTTATCAATGCATATGTCATCTTAAAAATAAGTTAATTTTATATACTATAGCATCTGTTACACATACACAGTCAAATCATTTGAAACAACATTCATTAACAGAAAATATTGGGCGGACCCAGGAATTTTTGCAGGAGGGAGTTTGTCAAGTTCATGTAAAGGAAATCTGCCACCATCGTCTCTAAATTACATAGACGTACATACAAATTGAGCTTTGTAAAGAGAGAAATCACTTTTATACTGATGTAGGATCACATTGTGATTTAATTTCATTGATGCAAGGCATTAATATTTTTTATGAAGCTGAGCAGGGTGGGGTTTGGACCTGCCACCCCACCCCACCTCACCCCCACCCCTCTGGATCCGCCCCTGAGCGCTATTTTTATCAAAATTGATTTGGACATTCATAATTACGTCGTATTACTCCTGCGCAACATTGATCCGATTAGTACTTTGATTGGCTATTGCACACGAGGCCCCACCTAGTCACATTTGAAAAGCTTTACGTAAAGGGGGGTAAGAAGCTCCAGATTTGATTGACTTCCTGTTCTAAGAATAGCTTTAAATGATGTCATAGCACCCGGACACACTCCGTGTGTGGCGCTGTTGTTCCATACTACTACAATACAACCTTAAAAATGAACAGCACCATCTACATCAAAGAGGGGGGTTGGGATGGCCTAGTAGTCTAGAGTGCCGCGCTTCGACCTCTAGCTGGCCGGTCACTTCTGGCTTGCGACTGTCGTTTCGATCCCCGGTGTGAGATAGGGGCTCCTTCTCAACCTCGTGGATTTTCTCCGGGCACTCCGGTTTCCTCCCACAGCAAAGACCCCTGCGCGTGCGCTAAGATAATGAAAATGAAAAATAAGACTTGTCTGTGATATCACCTTCGGTGGAAGCGGACGTTAAACACCAAGTACAACGACAACATACATCAAAGACAATTAGATCTAGGCGGGAGTTACAATTACGTGTAACAACACGAAACCATCCCTCTATCCACCCTCATTGTACAGCGCAGGCCCGGGACTGTACAGCGCAGTGGACGCTTACGGCTGGCCCCCGGGTCTATTCACTTGATTTGATATTTTCCGGGGGTTAATCATATAGGTTTTTGTTTTTCGTGTAGTGCGATCCTCCTGCACTTACTATTAGACCATTATAATGATAATAATAACAAAAATTAAATAATAGAGCGCCAGCAATTCAACGCAGTGAGCTGCTCTCGACCGCTGAAAGAAAGTATAACTAAAATAAAATTACAGCACATTAACAGGGGCGGATCAATGAAATTACATCACAAAGTGATCCTACATCAGTATAAAAACGATTTCTCTGTGTGTATGTATGCCTATATAATTTAGAGACGATGATGGCAGATTTCCGTAACAGAAACCTGGCAAACCCCCTCCTGTAAAAATTCTTGGATCCGCCCCTGATTAATCCATAAAAAGACATAAACAAAAACGGAGAACATTATTTAGTACACATAGTAAAAGTCTGACACAAATACAGCTAGAACCATACTTAATCAGTTGCATATTTGATTAAAAAGTTCAGTTTTGAGATACTTTTTAAACCCCTTTGATATAATTTTCGCTTTTGGTTTCATTTGATATTGAATTCCAAAACTTCGGAGCACCTACTGCGAAAGATCTATCACCAGGGTTGGTTTTTTAAAAGGTTTATTGGTATTTGGAAGGTCACTGAGGTGAAGAATCGTCGTTTAGAACAGAATACGAAATGTCATATGTTCGCTTCAGGGGCGTTTTAAGGTTTATCATGGTGGAGGCTATACTATTTTCAGGGCCCTCTCTTGCGAGAGGGTTGGGGTCTTGATTGATGATTGGCATACCAATGGAATGACTGCATCGTCATTCAATAGTGGATTCGACAGTGACAGTGCCAGTGGCGGATCCAGGATTTTTTCGAAGGGGTGACAACCCCATGATGTGTCAATCTGATTAAAACACAGATCCAATTTCGTTTCATTTTTTCTAGTTCAAAATTTCGTTTATACTTGTCTTTACTACTCTTGGATCTGGAGGACTTGTTATTTAACTCGTGTTCTGCCTGAAATGAGGGGTCAGCCAATCAAATAGTCTGTCGAATTGACCGTTTGACCTTTTCACGCGTTGAACTGTGGGTAGATATTACCAGCGGATAGAAATCAAAACAAAACAAAAGTAGATTTTAAAAGGCATGGCGGTCGCGAATTGGTTAATGGAAAGACTGACGTTATAGGGTCAAATGTCCCGTGCTTCATACCTGACGTCATAGAACGTGAGCTCCCACTATAACTTGTTAGATCTACATAAGTGTAGGCCATCGAAAGTATAAAAAACGAAACGAAATATAGATCTATATTTTAATTAGATTGATGTTTTGTCTCACCGACCGCGGTTTACGTAGCTAATTTCTGCCTCTAGTAACATAGATGTTTTGTTTTTGGCTCTACACAGTGATAGTACTAAAAGGAAATTCTCAGCCTTCCTTTATATGTATACTGTCAATCAGTCAGTACTGCTGAATCATTGTAGCTTTAGTAGTCACGTGATAGTTCGTCGCCATTGGCTGTGTAGATTTTCTTTTGATAAATGACACAAGTGAGAAAACTTAAAGGGGAAATAACACTCTTGCTGGCTTGGCAGCTCCAGAAAATAAATAATAGCCTTAGTCTAAGTACTAGATGTTTAAGTGTCCTACTTGTTGTGTAAATTATCCATTACATCCTATTTTACTTGCCCAGGGAGTTCAAAAATATTTTAAAATCCAAGTCACATTTGAAAAGGTTTACGTTAACCTTTTCAAATCATGTAGTTGAATTTTTCCAATTTTTCAAATAAGGTATGTTAAGATGAAAAATTTGTATCATCAATGAATTGGAATATTGGTTGGTTTTTTAAAAGGTTTATTGGTATTTGGAAGGTCACTGAGGTGAAGAATCGTCGTTTAGAACAGAATACGAAATGTCATATGTTCGCTTCGGGGGCGTTTTAAGGTATATCATGGTGGAGGCTATACTATTTTCAGGGCCCTCTCTTGCGAGAGGGGTGGGGGGTCTTGATTGATGATTGACATGCCAATGGAATGAATGCATCGTCATTCAATAGTGGATTCGACAGTGACAGTGCCAGTTGCGGATCCAGGACTTTTTTGAGGGGGTGACAACCCCATGTTTCGTCTCACCGACCGCGTTTTACGAAGCTAATTTCTGCCTCTAGTAACATAGATGCTGATTGTGTGTCTGATAAGATGCGCACCGTGTGCTATATAATATATATACGACCGTGCGCGCATGTCCCGATTGAAGCTTGTAAGACCCGGGATTCCTATACACCGGTGGGTAGGGGGTTACTAGTCACCCGACCCCGCCCTAGATACGCCCCTGAGACGATTGACACTTTTGTTAGACGCGGGGGCTTTTTGTTTGCCTTTAGTGTCCGCCCTAACTAGGGTACATTTTCATTTTTCTCATCGGTTTTAGCATTTTTCTCTCGTTTTATTTTTTCAGCTATAAAACGCTTTTGATTTTCTTTAGTCTTAGTTATGATCCGTCTGAAGTAGTTTGATTTTATTTTCAGGTATATTGTACAAAAGTGAAATACAATAGTCGAATCTTGATGTAACCATAGTGTTTACCAGCATGTAAGTCGTTTCACTATCAATGAAACATCTCATTTTTCGTATATTATAAATCAAGATTATTTTTTTTTTTACAGAATCTGTTTGTGTAATACAGATGGCGTCATGTTTTGGGCGATCAAATTCAACTTCCGGTCCCAGTTGGCTCAACATTATTTGACACCATACTTTGTCCGCTGTTGCTTCCATTGCTGCCTCAACATGATGTCCGTCGACAGATGGTTTTCGAGCACGACAACGCAGATCCCACACTGCCATGTTGAAAAGAGACTTTCTAAACAATAATCATGTCTGTGTTATGGATTGGCCCGCTATGTCTCCCGACATGAACCTGATCGAACACCATTGGGATGAACTTGGACGACGGATTCGAGCTCAAACCCCGCCACCAAAAACCGTTGCAGAGTTGGCACAGGCACTCCAAAATCATTGGCAAACAATCCCATAGTGTCTAGTGAGACATCTGTGTCAGTCCATGCCAAGGCGACGTCGGGCATTTGTTAGAGCTCAGAGTGGACATACCCGATATTGACTTCAGCTGACCCCTCCTTTGTTTCATGCTTCTCAGACGTTTCGGTTTTGTGCATTTGTAGTTAATTTTTTTCATGAACTTATCCACAGATGCTTGTTATCTCGATTTTGTCAATTGTTATGTACATTGGTTGCAGTAAATAAGTTTGAATTTGGCACTGTGTTTTAATGGCTTCGCGTGTAGTATAATGCGAACTATCAGCGCTTTATCTTAACTTTAATAATGCTCGTTTAAAAACTATTAAAACATTGTAAGATAAATTTTCATAAAAGACACTTAGATAAAAAAGAAAGTTCGTTCGGTTTAGAGATAAACTCACTCACTTTAAAGCAATTAGTCGGTTTAGAGATAAACTCACTCACTTTAAAGCAATTAGTCGGTTTAGAGATAAACTCCCTCCCTTTAAAGCAATTAGTCGATTTAGATAAGTAAATTAAAATATGTACACAACTGTTATCGCATTGTCTTGAGTCGAAAAATTAAAGCTTTGCTTTTATCACATGTTATATTAACGATCTGTTATATTCCATACGTACATATCATTTTAACGATTTTTTATATTTAAATACGTATATAGATTATTATTTAGAAAACCTTGTAATTGAACAAACCCGTGCATTAATGGATCAGAAGTGATGAACGCATTACCAAAACAACTCCGTGATATACGAAACTATTATATAAGGTTTTTGGAACGTAGATAGTTAAAACAAGTCCACAGGGGGTAATTCTGTTAAAAATTATAAAACCAGTTAATGGAAAAACACATAGTGATTAAAACATTTATATTGTGTCGGTAAATAATCGGAACTGAACATATAAATATTTTATATTAAATTGGCATTTAGTTAGTAGGAACTTGTGAGCATTGAAATGTTATATTATTTTAGCAATGGCGTGCATAGGAGTAAACCATTATATATTAGTGTTAATACTACTTTATAAACTTGGTGCGCATTGACCGTTTGTCAGACATTCCGCTGTGGACGGAAATCTAATTCCGGTTCGACCTGGAGATTGTAACAAAATGTTGTCGATGTACAATTCATGGATTTCGTTTACAGTAAACCCTTTAAGACTTCTTCGTCAGACATGCATGTGTATTGGAATCTAATTCTGGTTCAACGTGGAGATTGTAACAAAATGGTGTCGATGTACAATTCATGGATTACGTTTACATTTTGTTGTATGGCTTTGAATAATTGTGAAATAATATATCTAGGGGCTAGTTCTCCTTATAGGGAATTCAGAAATATCGAACAACAAGAATCGAAACTGGTGTGGATAAAAGGGTGTCAAGATGGCGTGGTTGGTTTATTTGAATCGGTCAATATTTCTAGTTTAGTTTTTGAATTGGTGATTGGCGGATGGGACAACAATATTACAGCCATCAGGATTCATTCTCCCAGCAAAAGGAGTATTTATGCATATGATAAAAAACTAATGTTAATTCCTAACGAATATACACCATTTTGGATAAAATGGACACGTACTACTGTATATATCCGACCAGGTACTATTGAAAACAATGGGCCAGTGATACAATGGACACGTGACGATATCATGTCCATCAGATATATGGCATTTCGTACCGGTGGCCAGTGCCCATTAAAATATGGGTTGGATTTGACATGTAACGCAGTAGATGTTAAAAATACTGCCTGATGTGTGGTACGTTGGTTCACAGATTAAGTGGAGAATGTGGTTGGTATATAAAGTGGGCCTAATACTGGCCCTTGTGGAACATTATCGTAGCTTGTTTGTTATGTTTGAAACGTAAAAGTCAATATCACAAATCATGCCTGAAAGTTTATATCGGTATATCTAACGGGTCCAATGTAACATTATCTTTGCCTCTGCATGAAAACTAAACTTTTAAAATAAGTACACAAGACAATTGTTATAGAAAACAATCACTGATTTATAGACAAGTATTCTCTTATCGTGTAAAGCAAGGCTGACACTTGCACGATTCCGTGGCACGCATTGGCACGACTCGAGTCGGCACGACACCGTCCGATTTGCGCAAATTCGTGCCAATGCGGGAAGTGCGTAAACAATGCGCAAACTATGCGTGAAATCGTCGTGTCAGTTCGTGTCAATGTGGACACTGATGGGCACGACAAAATCGTGGCCAAAAGTCGTGCAAGTGTCAGCCTGGATTTAACTTAGGTTTCCAATATCACGATTCGCTGTACGATTGAAATCGTGGTTTTAGTCGTGGAGTAATGGTGGTGATCCTACCAGGTTTTATCATAGAGAGAGAGAGAGAAATGGGGTTTAACGTCCACTCAACACAAACAAGGTCATTTCGGTACTGACATATGGTTTAATTTTATTTCAATAATTCGCTTGCGTGTAGGGGTCTTTAGCAGTGGGAGGAAACTGGAGGAAACCCACGAGGTTGAGAAGGCGCCCCTATCTCCATGCCACATACGCTCACACCAGGGATCGAAACCACAGCCGCAAGCCAGAGGTGACCGGTCAGCTAGAGGTCGAAGCGCGGCACTCTTTTTTTTCTTATTTACATTTTTATTCACATAATACAATCTAAGGAGGATGATTGTGTACTATAGTATTATCGTTTTCTGTCATAATACACGAATTGCCTGGTAATATTACAGCTGGACTGTTAGAGTGTCATGTAATAAGATATAATTTAAATGATTTAATAACCTTTTCTTGAATAATGACTTTAGATTTAAAATTGTTCTCTTTTTAAGAGCACTCTAGACCATTAGGCCATCCGACCCCCCCCCCCCCCGGTTTTATCATAAGATCGACGAAACGTATCCTGACGTATGCTAACGTATCGAAACGTACCAGATCGTTGACTCAACAGGGGCAATCCACAGGGGCGGATCCAGGAATTTTGAAAGGAGGGGCGCCGCTGAGAGGAGGGTGGGGGCCCCAAGAAAATTATCGTCATTTCCTTGCATCTGTAGCCAATCCAAGAGCTATTTGGCTGATATTTTCGTCTAAACGTTCGGAAATCGTAGCAAAAGAGCCTCAAAATCGAGCAAAAAAGCTAGTTGAAAGGCACTTTCAGTAGTAAAAAAGAGCTCTGTCGGAAATATCCGCCTCTGATCCAATCGAAAAGTATCGCACGACTGCGGGATACTTGCATTAAGGGTTTTCTTATGTACTTATAGTGTTGTAATTACATTTCAATAACACATACGGAAAAAAATACCAGCTGTAGAGGGCCATTGTGGCGAAGTGAATAAGACTCTAGATCGCTAGCCAGTAGGTCGCATGTTCGATCCCAGTCTTAGTCTAGAAAGGTCATCGGCAACGGGAACTTCTAGTCATTCGAATAGGACAAAAAACAGAGGTACGGTGTATACATTGGCGTGCACATAAAAGATTCCTTGACAGTTGGAATTCAAGTTTGACCGACGGCGTCTGGTAGAACCTGCCCGCAAGACATACCCATACAGTACTGTTCTGGTAGAACTCGCACCACATCCCCTAGAAATGGTTCCACTACTGATGTTATCCGTCTTACTCCAGTCGCAGTAGTGGCTTTTCCTACAGAGTTCCTTTGCGCAATATTTTTTAGTCAAATGACTACAAAAAGTTTACGGTCCTATAGCTCCCTTTATTTACACATAAACTAACACAAAACTGTGGGGCACATAGCTTAACATATAATAAATCAATTCCCATTGAAACAAAGTTGAAGCCTTACCGCATAATTATATGATTTGATGAAACTCAACTGCTACGCGAAATTTCAACTGACCGGTGTCTTGGCGGGTTGTGTATAAGTCATTACAATTTGTGCGTAGGGGTCTTTAGCAGTGGGAGGATCATTACAACATAAACATCGCTATGCAAATGTAGAACGTATTACAAGTAACTACACATCCCCGTGAACACAGTAAGGATTTGGTACAATTTCAGTTAGGGGGGTGATTTATGAGGTATTGTTTCCATCAAATGCTTATGAAAAACCCAGGTCTGGAAAGTCTTCAGATGAATGATTGAACCACTATTAGCCGAGAACAAAGCGAGTGAAATATTCACATAGCCTCGGTCATCATTACTAAAATCATTAGTATAAACAGCATATATAGTCTCGATTATCCACTTCGATTGATTTAATTATCAATGACCCTTAAGCGGCATATATGAATTTAATCCACCAACATCGAAGGCTATTCTTGACATCAAGAGTTTCTTAGGGTCTGGATAAGTTAATTAATGTCTAATTGATTATTTAGATAACATTTTAGGCCTACAGAAAGACCTGTCATAAGCAGATGTTGCTCTTGCATAATGCTATTTTAACAATGGCTGTTGAAAAATTGTAGGCATGAAATTTTAACACGACAAATTCTATATTAATATTTATTTTATTTTAACAATAATTACTAGATGCAAGTAATGTTTTATATCATGAATAAGATGTAAGTTACAGTACAACATATAGTTTCTATATGGATGAACATAGTAGGTTTCTGTGAAATATAACTTTGATCAGAATATATAAACTGATAGGCCATAATACAAAAATAACTTGAAGCAATTTTGAGTTTCCTTCCAAGGGGAGATAATGCAAACATTCTTCCCAAATAAAACAATTATTTCTTTAACGCTTATATCTATACCTCTGACATTAATGTAAATATATTGTTAAATACATTCCATTTATACTAACAGATAATATTATTATCACTAAATTTAATTAAATCAAATTGCTTATCTGTGTATCGAAAGGACATAACTTCAATTAATTACTGACCATGATCAATGTAAATATATTCATTATTGTTAAATACAATGCACTTACATCACTTAATTTAATTAAAACAATGGCTAATATGTATATCCAAGGGATATAACTTCAATTACTGACCAGAATAAATTCTAGATATTTACTGGACAATATATTCCAACTAGATGTACATTACAATCAATTCAAAAACCTGTTTTTTAATTAGATTTTATATAACCAATATAAACAATAGTTTTTTTAGTCTTATCTGAATAGGATTTGGGAAACAGACTGAGATAACATTATAAGTTTACTTTCGATCTGCCCCACTACGATTTAGGAACTTGACAAGATTCCCTCAGGGTACAATATAAACAACGGTTAGAATTATCTAAAAGTCTAAATACATTGTGAAATATACACAATGTAAGTTTTCTATTTAACTACAAGTATATTTAAAATATAAAGTGTCATAAAGCCTATTTACAATAGAATTTGCATAATAATAATTATAATAAGATATATAAAATAGTTTTTAAAGCAAAAATATATAGGTTTAAATATAAAGCTGGTTAAAAATGTACAACAATGTATCAGGCAGTCATTAAAGTATTTTAGCACTAAGATTGGGTAAAATGTACATGAACAAAACAAATAATTTTAGAAGTAAAAAGAGATGAGTTAAAATGAACACTAACAAAAGAGATAAGTTAAAATGGACATTAACGAATTCCATCAAGCAAAAGAACAACAATAGGAGATAGATATTATTGAATACATAACTAGCATAGACACTAACAAAGTATAAATTCAGCAAGAAATGGAAACTAAAGAATCACATTAGGGTGACTAAGAAATTTTATAACAGAGTATAAACCATATTCCTGAAGCAATGGCCCGAGAAATCTCTCTCTGACCATTGCTGGAATAGCGTCTGTTTCTTGAACTTATGCGGGAGTGTGTCTATTCTTTCCGTTCAATGAAAGCTATCACTTAAGTACAGCAACATGACAGTCCTTCGTTTAATCTGGGTCTTCCCTAAAACTTTGGACAGTGATTTAACGTATTCAAAGTGGTGAAAGTATGTTAGTTTCCAAACAGTATTGTTTACATTTCATTCGACTTGATAGTCTCGTTTGTCATGCAATTAGTTTTACTGCAGTATTCTGCTATGCACGGGTTAATACAGGAGTGAAGAAGAGGGGATGAATAATATAAATATATAGTTAAATATGTGAAAATAGTAATATCATAATTAATTACAGAAAAAAAAACCTACGACATATATTAAATATAAACTATGTGTACCAGACAATGATGATGTGGTAATGTGGATAATGGGAAAACTGAATGTGGTAATGAGAAAGTTTAATGTGGATGTGGTGGGGATAGATGGATTGAATGTGATGATGAATGATGTGAAGGTGATGGGAGAGTTTAATGTGGAGACTGGGGTGATAGTGATGGTTGAATGTGGGGGTTGGGATGATAGTGATGGTTTAATGTGGAGACTGGGGTGATAGTGATGGTTGAATGTGGAGGCTGGGGTGATAGTGATGGTTGAATGTGGAGGCTGGGTGATAGTGATGGTTTAATGTGGAGGTTGGGGTGATAGTGATGGTTTAATGTGGAGGCTGGGTGATAGCGATGGTTTAATGTGTGGGCTGGGGTGATAGTGATGGTTTAATGTGGGGGCTGGGGTGATAGTGATGGTTTAATGTGGAGATTGGGATGATAGTGATGGTTTAATGTGGAGACTGGGGTGATAGTGATGGTTGAATGTGGATGCTTGGGTGGTGATGATGTTGTGGTAAGAGGGAGGATTGAATGTGGATGATGAGCTGGTGATGGGAAGATCGAATGAATAAATGTCAGATGATGACTGTTGATGATGCACACAATAATGGATAACCCATGATAATGATGACAATGATGATACCATATATGACAATGATGATAACATATATGATGATGGTGATACCATCTCACGATGATGATACCATGTGATAATGATGTTACCATATGTGACAATGATGTGACCATATATGACAATGATGTTACCATATATGACAATGATGATACCATGTGATAATGATGATAAAGGGAACTTAGACTAAGCATAATAAATAATCAGTGATTTTCTATATACAAAATATATACAACATCATAAAACCTGGGACAGATAAATTGTAAGTCAGTAAAAATAACAAGATTATTACAGATAATATTTGGCAGTTTACTTTAAATGATCTTGATGAACTTATCTCCATATTGATTCCAAACATTTTTGTGTAGTTTATTTTAAAGACTTTGCATAGTTTACTTCAAATAGATTTAACACAGCTTATTGAGAATTGATGAATCGGATTGTATAAATTTAAGTCTCTATATATAATTTCATAAATTTCTGTCAAATATAGTGGCTGCCATTTTTGCTGTCCTTTTGTATGAAAGAAATGTAAATCCATTGCTGCCAATTATAAAATGCTAATTATGTCTGTCATTTTATCTCATATATACAAGATTTTATGGTGACCATACAATGGGAATTTACAATTACTAAATAATTTTTTAGTTAATTCTTAAACAAAGATAGGTTGCCAGGCAACGAAACATACGCCCACAGCAGCTAAATCGTCCGGGTAGTCAACAAGGGTTGTCGCATATTTTTACTTTTTTCGGTAATGAAACATTCGTAATATTCTAAAATCTGATTAGAATTTGTTTGCTTTTTATAAAGTTTTGCCCCAGGCTAACAATTGGTATACGAAACATTTAATATCATGGATTTAGCTGTTCAGTTATCAAAATTCATTGAAAATCAAAATACTTGTTCGTTTCAACACCTTAAACTTTGTGTATCAATCTGAAGTCAATCGGATGATAAGTTTGGCCTCTATAGTGTCACAAGATTTTTTGAAGTGATCAAGGGAGATAACTCTGGCAGTCATTTTTTAAAGTCGCTGAAAATCAATAGGATTCTTCATCTCATGACCGTATACACTGTGTATAAATTTAAAGTCAATCGGATATTAACTTTGGCCTCTAGAGCGTCCACAGGATTTTTTGAAGTGATCAAGGGCCATAACTCTGGCAGTAATTATTGGAAATCGCTGAAAATAAATAGACGTCTTTGTCTCAGGACTGTAAACACTGTGTATAAATTTAAAGTCAATCGGATATTAACTTTGGCCTCTAGAGCATCCACAAGATTTTTTGAAGTGATCAAGGGCCATAACTCTGGTAGTAATTATCAGAAATAGCTGAAAATCAATATGCTTCTTCGTCTCATGACCTTAAACACTGTGTATAAATTTAAAGTCAATCGGATATTAACTTCGGCCACTAAAGCACCCACAAGATTTTTTGAAGTGATCAAGGGCCATAACTCTGGCACAAATTATCGGAAATCGCTGAAAATCAATAGGCTTCTTAGTCTCATCACCTTAAACACTGACTGTGTATAAATCTATAGTCAATCGGATATTAACTTTGGCCTCTAGAGCATCCACAAGATTTTTTGAAGTGATCAAGGGCCATAACTCTGGCACTAATTATCGGAAATTGCTGAAAATCAATAGGCTTCTTCGTCTTATGACCTTAAACACTGTGTATAAATTTAAAGTCAATCGGATATTAACTTTGGCTTTTAGAGCGTCCACAAGATTTTTTGAAGTGATCAAGGGCCATAACTCTGGCACTAATTATCGGAAATCGCTGAAAATCGATAGGCTTCTTCGTCGTATGACCTTAAACACTGTGTATAAATTTAAAGCCAATCGGATATTAACTTTGGCCTCTAGAGCGTCCACAAGATTTTTTGAAGTGATCAAGGGCCATAACTCTGGTAGTTATTATCGGAAATCGCTGAAAAACAATAGGCTTCTTCGTCTCATGACCTTAAACACTGTGTATAAATTTAAACTCAATCGGATATTAACTTTAGCCTCTAGAGCGTCCACAAGCAATTGTGGACGCCGGACCGACGGACGGACGGACGGACGGACGGACGGACGGACCGACGGACCGACGGACGGACGGACGGACGGGGGCGACGACAATATACGACCACATTTCAATGTGGGCGTATAAAAATGAATAATCATGAAATGCAATAAAGCATTCTCGGCATCGACAGTGGTGTCGTTCCATTATACCCCACCAACCTGTAATTTTGGAATTTACGTCAGAATGCACCAAATTGAATCTAATTTACCAAATTTTTCTGGGGGACGGCCCCCAAACCCCCCTTGATTAGTTGAGCGCCTAAGTTATGCAATTATCAAACCTAGACCCCCCCCCCCCCCCCGCAAAAAATCCTGGATCTGCGCCTGCAGATTCAAATTATCCGCCCATGGGCGAACGATAGGAAGTAACTCACATTTCATTGAAACTAAGATTATTCTGGTAAACATAAACACTGACCATAACAAACTGTTTTTTGAATAGTTCATAGAATCATACTATGATCAAGGAAAGATAATTTGAATTCATGAATACGCCGTGGATGGACCCAGAGGTTAGTGAAGTAGAGCGGAACGACACTACTTGAGATACAAGGAATGGCCATAAAATTGCTGCCCTCCTTCGAAATTTATATCTTTTAACAAACAATTCATTCAATTTAATTCTTTAACGAAAAATTAAACGAAATAAAAGAATTAAACAACAAACACCACCTCCCATTGGTCAACATTTGATCGACAAATCGGACAGGGTTGTCCGACAAAACGTGGAGCACATTTGGTACAACAACAGATGTGTCGACATGGACGAAATAAAACCACTTTTTCTTCTGTTAAACAAACTCGACAAATTCTTTCACTGGTCAACTCCTCTGTAGGTGCTGGGACGACATCTACATTATTATTACCATTTGATACTGGAAATATATTAACAGAATGAAAAACATTTGATACTGAAAATTCAGGATGAAAAACAAAGTGTTTAGTGAACGAGAGAGAGAAATGGGGTTTACAGTCCACTCAACACAAACTAGGTCATTTCGGGACTAACATATGGTTTAATTTTATTTCAATAATTCGCTTGCGCGTAGGGGTCTTTAGCAGTGGGAGGAAACCGGAGTACCCGGAGGAAACCCACAAGGTTGAGAATGCGCCTCTATCTCCATGCCATATACTATCACACCAGGGCTCGAATTCACAGCCGCAAACCAGAGGTGACCGGCCAGCTAGAGGTCGAAGCACGGCACTCTAGACCACTAGTGTTTAGTTGATCAAAGTAGTTCCTTTTGTTTAAAGTCATACATTAATAACTGTAAATTACCCCAATATTTGATTTTTAGTGCTCAAGTCACTTAAACTTTGCAAATTGTGTGTGAGGAATGTTCATATGGATAAGAAATGCTGTATAATATCCTTCCTTTTCTGCATAGTAGTGGGCTATGAGTTAAGTTTTCCACAGTACAATGGTGTCTCCAATTAATCTTCTTGGAATTCCCACTATCATATTAATGTGAACTTGGACCTTGATATACCTTTCGACTAGACTCTTAGACAGACTTTTCATTGTACAACACAGACCAGGGCAATCGCCTATGCATGGAGAGAAAACAAGGGCTACAAAATTCTGTTTTAGGAAGGACAAATATTAAAATAAACCATAGAATGTTCAGTGTTTTTACCTTGAGTTTGTAATCTAGAATATTCAGCAGCTAAACTTGAAATCTCCTTCTTATATTTTTCAATATCTCTCTCTATTTCATCTTTCTGTCTCTGGATTTCTTCATTCTGTCTCTCTATCTCAGTTTGATAATCTGTTAACATCATGACAGTTTCATTCCTTTCTCTCATCAAGTTATTCTCTCTTTCTATCTGTTCATTCCTCTGTGTTTGTATCAATTCACTCAGTCTATTTATATGGTTATCTCGTAACTTCAGTTCTTCCTCTAGAATCTGATGTTCATGTTGTCGTAGCTCATCTTTATGGTTCAGTTCTTGATCTTTATGGTTCAGTTCTTGATCTTTATGGTTCAGTTGTTCTTTTGTATGGTTCAGTTCTTGTTGAAAATGTTGTTTTGTATGGTTCAGTTCTTGATCTTTATGGTTCAGTTCTTGTTGAAAATGTTGTTTTGTATGGTTCAGTTGTTGTTGATATTGTTGATCTTTATGGTTCAGTTGTTGATCTTTATTAACAATCTCCTGTGTATATTGCTGGTTGACCAAGGCTAATCTCTCACGATATTGTCTATCATTTGTATTGATCACATGATCTAACCTGTCAATCACCTGGTAGTTCTTCGCAATGACGTCATCTTTCTGTTTTAATTCTCCGTTAGCCAACATAGCAGCTTTTAACATGGGAACATCAGGATATTTGCCACCTGTAGATAAAGACACAAATATATAAACAACAGGAAAACATCAGAATATTTATCACTTGTAGATAGAGACACAAATATATAAACAACAGAGGTTTGATTCAAACTTAAACTCAGTTTTACAACGGATTGAGGTTTACTATCTTGATAGACTAACAACTCTGCTGAGTTTTACAATGAGATTCACTATATTGATGACCATTGTTAGACTAACATGGTTATATTTATGCATAGTTTGGGAGGGGAATTTAGAATGAGCAGCAGAGCTTTAAGTAGAGAGAGAGATGGAATTTTATGTCCACTTGACACAAACTAGGTCGGGACTAACATATGGTTAAATTGATGCCAAACGAAAAAAGCTGATAGGCAAATTTAGCTCTGACATAAAACATCTTTAATGGGTGAATAAAATAAAATAGTCTTATTATTATTATCATTAAGTGGTAATTTCAGAACTGAGTTAACATCTCAATGATTCTTAATCTTGGTCATTTTGCAACTTACATAGATTATAAGTGGACATTTTAGAACTTTATGAATATTTGATTCAAACTAGTTGTTGTTTGTTTGTTATCGTGTGTGATGCTCTCCTCCTTCATTGACTATCAATACATAAAACTCTTGCTTTAATGATTCACATTCAAATACATAATTATTTACTGCTAAATTATTGTCATGATAAGATTTACTTGAATTATTGGAACAAGGTGGAGATTAAAGTGAGTATTACATGTAATCATCATAACAAGAGGAAGATTAAAGTGAGTTTTACATGAAATTCATGGAAGATTAAGATTAAATTGAGTATTACATGTACTTATTATCAAGATAGGTAGATTAAAGTGAGTATTACATGTTATTTTTGTCAGGAGTGGAAAATTAAAGTGAGTTTGACATGTTATTATTGTGTTTAGTGGAAAATTTAAGTGAGTATTACATGTACATGTAATTATTGTGTTGAGTGGAAAATTAAAGTGAGTATTACATGTTCTTATTGTCATGAAATGTCGATTAACGTGAGCATTGCACTTAATTAAAGTGAGTATTACATGTAAATATTGTCACAAGAGGAATATTAAAGTGAGTATTAAAGACTCACAATATTGTTTAAAGAATTGACGAATAACGTTGAATATTTGTTGTGTTGTGTACCCACATGATGAAAAGGCTGTCAGTAAGGTCGTATCCAAGGTAACAGGATGCGGGTCAGCTACGTTAAATTCACCAATACGTTGAACTGGAGCTGAAATATACAACAGATAATTATAATTAAAGTAAGAGAAGCCAACGATTGTGACGTGTGATGTATTCACTTGAAACTGTGTAGATAACTTCTAGATAGAGACGACAGTAGTACCAGATAAATACCACCTGATATCACGTCTAGTTAGATACTGTATCTCAGTCGACCACCTGATACAACGTCTAGTATGAGATGACAAGTATCACAGACCATCTGATACCACATCTAGTAAGATATGTCAATAGTGTCACATACCAACTGATACAACGTCTTATAAGAGACGACACAATAGTGTCACAGAACATCATATATATCGTCTGGTTAGATATGTCAGTAGTATCAGAGACCATCTGATACCACCCCTCTTTAGAACTGTAAGTAGTACCAGATAAGTATTAAAGACCATCTGATACCACTTCCAGGAAGAGATGTCGGTAGTATCACAGACAATCTCATACCACTTCTAATAAGAGATGTCAGTAATACAAGATAAATAAATCTGATACCATGGGTGGAAAAAAACCTTGTTTTTGAGAGTCAATATATCAAGTTACATGTATCAACATCTTTAAATACTGTTTTCCGGCGTGATTTCCCTTGTCAGTGATGCAGAAGGAGGGCCTCACAAGGACAGCTGCCTAGTCATTCAGATGGGACGAAAAACCGAGGTCCTGTGTACATATTAGCGTGCATGTAAAAGATCCCTTGGCAGTTAGAATTTGATATAAGAGTAGGCCGTAGCGCCACTGCCCGAGCAAAATTTCCCTCATGGCACACTGTATGGTGTATGTCCGTCTTCCATTAGCCCAGGTTAGGTGCAAAAGAGTAGGACGTTAAACCCCATTTCATTTCATTTCATTTCTTTAAATACTGATGATAAAAACTTTTATTCATGTATGTCCATAGCAGTCTATACTGTTTTTAGACAATTTGCGAATAGTGGACTAACTATATTGTGGGGAACGGAGGTGAGATGGATAGTTGTCTGACAACCATCCTTTTATTAATCTCTGACAGCTTACAACATCACCATTTGTCCACACCCAAGTCTGGAAATAAGGCACCTGTCACTGACAATGTCAGACACAGATTCAGACTTTGTCAGACACCAAACCTCTGCTGATGCCTGTCATTTTGTCCGGCACTAATTTTTCTTTTGTAATAATATCATTAATATATGTCCTGCACTAAGTTGAAAATGTCAGGTACTATTTCATTAATGTCTGACATTTTGGCAGGTGCATCTCAAACCGTTATTTCCAGGCCTGTCCACACCTACACAAGAAAGCATGTGTTGTTGACAAAATGATTGATAAATCTCCAGTCGATTGAGATGACTGGTAACACTAGTCGAATGATCTGTGTATACTAATGACTGGATACACTAGTCTATAAATCAGAGTATAATAATTACCTGTAACTTTAGGATCCAACTCAACCAATTTCTACAAAATAAAAACAAAACATTATAATTACAATTCATTAAATGGCATCTAGAAGCAAGGTTAACTATTCATAACAAAACACAACACAAGCCTAAGGTATATATATATTGCGTGTAAATAAAAATTACTGATAAAATCTAAAAGATATTTATTCTTTGTTTTTGGCGGAAAAAATATATTGCCAATAAATTATGAAAAATTGGCGGAAGAAAAATGAAACCCAGAGTGAGGAGTGAGGACTGCTACTTCTCTATAATTAACTTGAAAACTTGACCTGTATGTTTTACGAAATGTCATTATTAAATTATAGAGAAGTAGTTATATTACTTATAACCATATATACTCTGAGTTGTGTTTTGTTATGAATTATAAAGAGAGAGAGAGAGAAATGGGGTTTAACATACACTCAACACGAATTAGGTTATTTCAGGACTAACATATGGTTTAATTTTATTTCAATAATTCGCTTGCACGTAGGGGTCTTTAGCTGTGAGAGGAAACCAGAGTACCCGGAGAAAACCCACAAGGCTAAACAGACGACCCTACTCCTTGTCACGTACAACAGGGACTCGAAACCACGCCAGTTGACTCAATGCCTGCGCTAATCATTCGGCCAACCAGCCCCCGGTTATGAATTATAAATACACACATATAGAATATGTTTTACAATAAACCAGCAACTTATTGTAACATAGTCTTATACCCATGGTGGCTCTGTGAGTAGGGAGTTGGCTCACTTGACTGGAAGTTCCACGTTTCATTTCCGTCTGGCAATGGAGAGTGTCCAGTAATTTGGATTGGACAACAAAACACTGGGGTCCTGTGTACACATTGCCGTGCATGTAATAGAACCTTGACAGTTGGAATTTTAAATAAAAATATGCCGTAGCATCACTGTTCAGGCACAATATCCCTTATAGCACACATTATTGTGTAAGTGCGGGATCACGTGGCTAAGTGGATAAGGCGCTTGTTAGCTAGCCTGGAGGTCTGGTTCTCGATCCCTGCATTGGCCGAGAAAGTTCATGTCAATTTTTTGGCGTGGTTTCCCCTTGTCAGTGATGCAGAACAGAGGGCCTGACAAAGACAGCTGCCTAGTTGTTTGGATTGGACAGAAAACCAAGGTCCCGTGTACACATTGGCGTGCACGTAAAAGATCCCTTGTCAGTTGGAATTCTATATAAGAGTAGGCCGTAGCGTCGCTGTCCGGGCAAAATTTCCCTTATAGCACACTGTATGGTGCATGCCCGTCTTCCATTAGCCCAGGTCTGATGCAGAAGAGTAGGGCGTTAAACCCCATTTTATTTCATTTCATTTATAGTGTAAGCCCTTCTTCATTAGTCCAGTAAAGTTGGACAACAAACTCCATCTCAGTTCTGTTATGTTTATAAATGGGAGTGGAAATAATGTGTCAAGGGGAGTAACTCCATATATGTTTCAATATCTGAATGGATTGCCCCTTGTCACATGTTTGTTTACAGAAATCTTAACTATATTATTATGCCTAGATGTTGTTTATTATTATTAAATACTAAACTAATCACAGAAGCATTTCTGATAGCTAAAACATCTTGTTTTTCTGTTTTATTGTCTTAATTTTAATATATAGGCTTATAGGGGAGCTAACTCTATTCTAGACAATCCATGTTAATATTTTTCACAATTTAATCCACACATACATGTTACACCATTACATGTATATTTACAATAAAAATAACATGTCTTTATGTCTTTTGAATTTGGCTCTCCCTTGTCGGTGAAGCAGGACGGAAGGCCTGACAAGAACAGCTGTCTAGTCATTCGGATGGGACGGAAAACCGAAGTCATGTGTACACATTGACGTTCATATAAAAGACCCCTTGACAGTTGGAATTTGATATACATGTAAGAGTAGGCCGTAGTGCCATTGTCGGGGCAAAATTTCTCTCATAGGACACTGTATGGTGTATGCCAGTAGTTATGAGCAGAACAGTAACGGGTATGACGTTAAACCGGAACCCCATTTCATTTCTTTTAAAATTTTAACATAAATGTAAGGGAGCTAACTCCATTCATTTGCATTATTTTTATCCTTATAATTAATCTAATAATACCTTGATATTTTTCATTCTGTTAATAAAACTCTGTCCATGTTGATGTTGTATAAAGTGACAGGTCGGTGAAACCAGGGCATGTTGTTGCAAAGGATCAGCTTCACGTTCCCACTCTCTGATAGCAACACCGCAACAAAAACATACAACTTTTGTTCCAGCTCCTGAAATGTATTTTGGAAAAAGTCATTTGACAATACATAAATAAATAAACAGACCTCTCATAACATATCTTTTTTATAATATACAAGAATCTTATCCAGACAGATTTGCTTTAGACTGCTCATTCTATGATTTTCGCCATTAAAACAGGAACTTTGGGCATTCAATTCAGAGACAGTACTGGCAAAGTAAATAGCAGCACAGAAATAGGGCAACATGACCAGTCTCATTAATAACATGTACCGCACGTTCATATTTTCCATACAAAAAATAACCCTATAAATAGTGTACCACATGCTCAATTATTAAGTACGCAACCCTGATAAATGTTTACTATTATAAATAATACTGGATAATTATACATTCTTATAAACATGATGAGACAAATGTACATGTAGTGCCTTGAAATGTGATGTTTATGACTTGTCATTTAATAAAGCGGAGCCCATTTATTGAGAATAAAAATGTGAATTAATAATTGAGAATTTGACATTTTCGAAAACATGCAAATAAGAAGACAAAGTATGGTAATTAGAGCTTAGAGCTTACCTGTATAAAAAAATCCTGCATTTGCTATATCCTTGCTGGTCACATGATAATATTTTGGCCAGTATCTAAAACTGGTTAATCTTTCTTCATATGTTTTATATTGTGGATGTAAGACTGGATAACTTGTGCTACACGATGATGATGTGTGGACGTTATATATATTATGGTTGATTAATTTCTCTCTAACTCGTTTCTCCAAATTTCTGGTCACATCACCTACATCAATACCACTGACCATCGGACAACAATAACGACCAGCAGGTGAAATTCTCTTATGGATATCTTTAACAGATGAGGTTTCAGCCAAGGCAGCACATTCTCCACAATAAACACACCTGACTTGATCTCCACCTTGGGCCATGAAACCATCTTTGGCCCATTCTACAGACCGTGGGTTAGTTGGATCAGAGAATGTTAGCAAACGAAACGATTCAAAACACATAAAATCAACATCACCTACTGCAGGTCGGATAATTTTACCAGAATATTCATCTACATGATCTCGTAAAACCGATTGTCTGGTTCCTCTGTTGGTTGTTGGTGGTGTTTCATCACCTCGGATTAAACCAATATAACGATTTATAAGATAATCAAGTTGACCTAAATCTGATGAGATGTTTGGTCCTTCACGAAATTCGTCTGCTACAGTTCTGTTATCTGTTGTTTCTTCGGCTGAAGGCTGTTGACTTTCTGTACATCTGATAGAATTATTTCTCCGACAATCTGAAGGGAATAGAACTCGTCTAACTCCTGTGAAAAGGTGCTGATCTTCTATGTGGGTCAGTGTCGTGTTTTGGTTGGTCCTGTCAGTTTGGGTGAGATATGGACATTCTGGATTCAAGATTCGGTGAACTGCCACGGGCGATTCTCTCTCCCAATTTCCATATTCGACTTTACAAGAAAAACATCGAATAGTTCCTTCATTCTGATCAAAATAAAACCCTGCTCGAGCTAATTTAGAAAGAGAAGTTTGGTTGCTAACAGAAATATTCTCCACGCGTGTTGACCTGTCACTGTCAGTTTCCGATTCTCCATTCGGCAGCTTGTCAAACGATGCAAGGCGTCCAAAAATATGAGACAACGGAAAATAAGAACCTTCCATTTCCAGATCTCCAATTAAATCTAACAATTTCTTCGGGGAAAATGTAAAAAATACAGAATAATTCCAATAATATTTCCAAAATACTAGCATGTACAACCCGCCATTTTGGATATTGTGAAACTCTTCAATGTTAAAGATAGGAAAGTAAACAAGCACCTGCTTGTTGTCCTGATCATCCAGTTTTCTTATCAACATTAACCTTTTACAATATTTTTGTCTGGTTAACATGGAGCAACGGAAAACCGGTGCTGGAAATGATGTAAAAATGGAATGCTCGGCAATGACTCACCGAGACGCCAGACCTACACAATGCAGGGATTGAAAACTAAACCTCCAGGCTAACGAGTCAGCGCAAGGCCGAGACTTTAACGACCACTAGCTAGGCCTATATAAATATTATGTACATTTAATGTTTAGTTGTCTCGATTCATGTCTTGTGGGGTTTAACGTCCACTCGACACAAACCAGGCCATTTCGGAAATAACGTATGGTTTAATTTGATTTCAATAATTCACTTGCGCGTAGGGGTCTTTAGCAGTAGGGGGGAAACCGGAGAAAACCAACGAGGTTGGACAGGCGACCCTAATCCTTGTCACGTACAACCGTGGATTTGAAACCACACCAGCTGACTCAATGACAGACTTTATGATACAGCGTGCACACGCTAACTATTTAACCATCCAACCCCCCTCAATCACTTAGCGGTACGTTCGAAAATAAAATTGAATTTATCGTACGTGCTACCATTCTGCATCGACATGGCTAATGAGCACGGGTGGGGGAACTTGCGGAACGAGATAGCAGAGAGGTGAAACTTAAAACGGGTATGAATACGGTTTTACAGAGACATGCATCCACCGCAGTAAGAACGACCTTGATGTGACGCATCTGGCTACAAAATGCGTGTCAAGGGTATTTTTTTTTTTTTTTTTTTTTAAAAAGGGTTCAAAATTAACCCATTCATCGATCAATAAAATTGTTCACAGTGAGGGCGTACGGCTCGATTAACTTGGTTTTGTGTCAACTCGACACAAACTATGTCATTTCGGTACTAACATATGGTTCAATTTTATTTCAATAATTCGCTTGCGTGTACGGATCTTTAGCAGTGGGCGGAAGGAAATCGAAGGACCCGCCGAAAACCCACGAGGCTGGAAAGGCGACCCTACTCCTTGTCACGTACAACCGCGGAATCGAAACCACACCAGCTGACTCCCTGACAGCTCTTAACATACAACGCACACAAGTTCATCATCAGGCCGTTCAACTGACCATAACAACCTACACGTCTGCACCAAATGGGAGAGAGAGAGGGAGAAATGGGGTTTAAAATGATGACCCTACCCACCCCCACCCCACCACCACCAAGACGGTATTTAGGATCCAATTCTGAGGTTGAAAGTTTAACTGTCGTTTACATCGGATTTTTCATTTCTGCATTAAGTTCATACAAATATAGGATGCCGTCTGGCCTGTTACAATATACCATAGACAAATACTTTAATATTTGTTTGTGAGCCGCGGTGGTTCAGTGAGTAGTAGGTGCCGTGTTCGACCCCGGTATTGGCCGAAAATGTTCGTCGGGATTTCCAATGCGTGTACCCCTTTGCCATTGGTGTATTACGGAAGGCCTTGTAAGCTACAGTGTATAAGATCCCTTGACAGATGGAATTTGAAATAAGAGTAGACTAGCTCCGCTGACTGGACAATATTTCCATCATATCACACTTTATGTCGTATGCCCGTCTTGATTACCCCAGTCGGTACAGAAAAAGTAGGACGTTAAACCCCATTTCATTTCATAAACAAAATTAATCAAAGAAAACTCGTCATTTTGAATATTAACAAATATATAAATTACTTTATTAAGATATCATTTCACATGGAAAATTAAAAACGTAAAATGTACAATATTTATTGTTTATATTATACAGAAACATGACTCGTTGAGTCCCCACTCTCGCTCCCCTAATTCTTCAGAAAACATTTCACCACCTCTCCCCCAATTCTTCAGAAAACACCCATAAACAGGGGCGGATTGGACGGTCGGACAAAAAATGGAAAAAATAATATTGTCCACTTCGTCTAAAAAAAACAACATTTTTCTGCTGAACATTATATGGGGGGGGGGTGTATATGACCGGCCACGGAGCGATGGTGACTATGTTGTATGCGGCCTGTGGCTTTAACAGGCCACCACGCCATCACTGGAGTCTGGAATGAGAATATGCTTATTTCACAGGTTGATGGTTGTAAATTACTTGAAGGTCGGGGTTTTGGCCTAAATTAATCGATTTATGAGATATACTATTTGACAGAGATTATAATCAGATATGCCACTAAATCGCATATTTGGGGCTCCGCGGTCAGTAAAAGAGGCCGTTCCGCCACGGGAGCCCGTGCCGGGTCACGGCCCCAATCCGCCCCTGCCCATAAACGACAAACACATCAAGATGCAATCCGTGCCATTGTCAGGGTTTTCCGACAGTAAGTAGCATATTGTATGAAGTGAATTGTACCCTGATGGACATTCGCTTTTTCAAAGAAGGGAACCAGGAATTAAACCCGCTCCCACTTATCGCAAAAGAAACTGCACCCCATCCCGCACCGCATTATTTAAGCTACGGAATATGTACAGCATTATATATCAATATATTTAAACTAAACAATATGTACAACATAAAACATGTACTTATTGTGGGAGATAAGATAAAGAGATGGCAGTTCTCACTATAATAGTTAAAAACTAGATAGTGTAAAGATAATTTGCTAAAAATGTCAGTGAAATTGATCCACTATTAGCCGAGAAAAAAGAGTTTGAAATATTCACATAGCCTCGGTCATCATTACTCAGATCATTAATATAAACAGCATAGTCTCGATTATCCACTTGATTGATTTAATCATCAACGGCCATTAAGCGGCATATAAGACTTAAATCCGCCAACATCGAAGGCTAGCCTTCACATAGAGAGTTTATTATGGTCTGGATATGTTAATTAATGTCTAATTGATTATTTAGATAACATCTCAGGCCTAAAGAAAGACCTGTAATAAGCAGATTTTGCTCTTGCATAATGCTATTTTAAGCTAAATAATATGTACGATTTCTGTTTTAAAATTATAATTGGGACGGGTTTAACCAGTTCTATCACATAAACAATAACTGCTGACATCAATATTGTCCTTTAAACGTATGGATATGACAGTTCCCGATTTTAATCCACATTCGTAAGTGTAAAAAAAATCAAACACAACGAAATATAGTGATTACATTGAAGCGAAATAGTGATATGGATATACCTATGATTTGACGGTCCTGCTCATTAATTTGAACAGTAGGACGCTAAACCCCATTCAGTTAATTAAATATTCATTTAAGCGAAAAAGTGATTTAACTGTTATCACTCTGTCCTTCTCATTAAATAGTGATCTAAGCGAAACGAAATAGCGATTTTAAACGAAAACAAATGATTGAATGAAACAGTGATATAATTATGATTTGACTGACTGTCATTTTTTATAGTATCGTGTTGAACACGTGTATACTGGTTTCTGCGGGGTGCCATAAAGTCGATCATACATAGCTGATGGTAAGGCGAAACAAAAATCTCTGGGTTCATGACGACGACGACGCCCGACTAGAAACCAGATCAACAAACATGTAAATATTATAAAGGCAATTCCAAAGATAATGCCTAATAAAATGGCGACGGTTAAGGGGTTAATTCCATATCTAACATTTCCATTTCCAAAGAAAGGTTCCGGACTCGTAGGTTGTACAACTACAATTTGATCTGAAATTAGAATAAAATAATAACATTAAAAAGATAATTCTGTAACGCCTGAATTTAAAGGGACAATAACATTCTTGCTGGCTTGGTAGCTCCAGAAAATAAATAATACGCTTATTCTAAGTACTAGATGTTTAAGTGTCCTACTTGTTGTGTAAATTATCCATTACAACCTATTTTACTTGTCCAGAGGTTTCGAAAATATTTTAAAATCCAAGTCACATTTGAAAAGGTTTACGTTAGACTTTTCAAATCAATTGGTTGAATTTTTCCAATTTTTTAAAATAGGTGTGTTAAGATGAAATTTATATCATCATTTAATTGGAATATTCTAAAATAATACGATTTGTTGACTAGAATGAAGATTGGGACATATTATTCAGTTACAACAAGAGTGTTATTGGGGCTTTAATCAGTTCCCGTCATCCAACGTGGTTGTTATCATCAAAACACGTGAGATAAAATGTTTTTTTTTACCAACCTGCTTGAAGTCGTCAGCAAAGACACAATCAAAGCCATTGTAACGAAATGAAATGATTTATAAGCACTTGGAAGTTGAGGGAGAGATACCTCTCCCCACCTCTCTCGATAATCAAATAGTATGCCCCCCCCCTCCCCCGCACCGGGTCTCTAATTTATTTCAAACTTGAAGCATGCCATTAGATGATAATAGCGTTTGAAACTATCACCTATTAAACTAAATATCGCTAGCTATATTTCTCCTGTAGGTAATTGGTCTCTTGTGTTCAGAATGTTGTTGATAGATATATCAAAATTTTATAGTTCGTTAAGTACAAGATAAAAAAGGACAATGAAGCTTCCAACAGCACACTTGTTGCGGTAGACTATAAATAAGCAACTTACCGCAGATTTTACCATAAGCAAATGATGGACAACGACAGTAGAAATCATCAATCCAATCGGTACAAATAGCGCCATTTTGACACGGTCGTGAATTACAATCGTTTAAATTGATTTCACATCTCGTACCAGAAAAACCTGAATAGAAGTTAAAACATCAATGAATCGTAACTTGAAAAATTATTTAACATTCGGCGTGTCTTATGCTTTCACCAAGGGAAAAAGCCTTCGGTGCTGTTGCCCCCTTCCACCACCGCTCGCACCCCAGCACACTACCCAGCATATAACTCTCGGGATGAGCTGACAATAATAATTGGGTTTGATCCACACGAACTGGCTCGTCGTGCCTTTAACTATTTTTAGAAGGATGTTTGCTGTATTCCGATAAAGGATTTAGAATAACGTCCACTCACACAAACTAGGTCATTTCGGGACTAACATATGGTTCAATTTTATTTCAATAATTCGCTTGCGCGTAAGGGTCTTTAGCAGTGGGAGGAAACCGGAGCGCTCGGAGGAAACCCACGAGGTTGAGAAGGCGCCCCTATCTCCATGCCACATACGCTCACACAGGGCTCGAAACCACAGCCGCAAGCCCGAGGTGACCGGCCAGCTAGACCACTAGGCCATCCCAACCCCCCATAAGCCGAGGAGGGGAGTCTTGCCAACACTAAGTGACTGACATACCTTTAGGGCAATCACAGTTAAACTGGCCATCTTGATTCTCCCAGCAAAAACCATCATTTCTACAAGGCATAGGGTTACATGACTCATAAATCACTACTGCATTACTCACATCTACAGTTGAAAAAAATAACAAGATTATATTTAAATTTGCATAAACATCATCTATTATATAAACATCATCTATTCTAGAAACACTGTCTATTCTATATTAAACTGCCTATTATATACGCAATGTCTAACATATAAACATTGTATTGTCTATAAATAGAGTCGGGTATATAAACACTGCCTGTTCTACATGGTCGGCTTAAAGTCAAACTATTCTCCATAAAGTTCCTAGGCTCACAACTCTGACTCGTGTTCATAATACCCAGAACGGAAGCCCATAAGGGTCAATCAAATGAAAAAAAAAATTCTGACTATCTTGTAATTACAAGATAGGCTATCTTGTTATTATAAGATAGCTATCTTGTTATTACAAGATAGCCTAAGATAACCTATCTTGTAATTACAAGATAGACTATCTTGTTATTACAAGATAGCTATCTTGTAATTACAAGATACCGAGATGCCAATTTAAAGGTCACCATACACCGATTTCATGCTCCCATAAATACCATTGCCTTCATACACCCACCAACTGCATATTTATATCATGACTCATCAATTTTAATACGCTCTTTGAAGCCACAGAACGCTATTTCTATTTTTCAAACTTCTTTAAATTTTGATTTTTGAAAAGTAAGTAAGGAAAGGGATATTCTGAAAAACGGACCCTCCATCAATGAAATGAGCTGACTGACATAGCGTTTAAAAGCAGATTATTTATAGCTTGCGGTATCTCCTGATGTATACAATGTTTTGAGAGGGATTTGAAGCAAACGTTTGATCGATTAATTAGCTTGAATATATTTTTAGCCCAAATATATCATCAAATCACACAGTTTGTACGCGCGGAAGGTATCTTTAAGGAGAACATGAAATCAATGTATCATAAATGCTATTAATGAGGGAATGAAGTTAATGAGAGTATGAATAGTATTTAATGAGGGCACAACCTGGTGATGCCGATCCCGTGACATACAAAAGGGGGATTCGAAACCACGTCAGTTGACTCAATGACAGGCTTTTAAGATAAAACACGCACGTGCTAACAAATCGACCTGCCAACCCTCCAGCTCAACGATGTATTATTGTAGGTTTAATCTCACTGTGCCACCCAATCAACTGGTGTTATGGGGTAGTGGTGTGAAAAGTTAAATAAACAAAGGATTATAGACTGTATCCTTATTAGTACTGTTCACCTAGTTAAGTTTTAATTATTTTAATGATTAAAATATATAAGTTAAGTTCACGTGTCATCGGTTATCGAGTATCTTAAATATTACTCACCCATCTTTCATTCAGACAGTACTCATAAATCAATCAAATATATGATTAGAAACTCACTATCATTTTATAATGATAGTTGTCACCCCCAATTCAATTATATTTTTTAAAATGGCACAAGTGCGTGTACGGTTTATTCCTAATTCTCAAGGAGGTCAAAATTTAGTTAATTTTCGGTATAAGTATAGAGTACGAAATACGAAAACCAATAGCACCCATTGGCGATGTTGCAACGATCAACACATCAAATGGTATGGTAAGAAGCTGCGGTCAGAACCACAACCACCCATCCGACGACAATGCTATAATAGTACAAGAGTTTATTACCTCAATGAACGCCAAACTAGAACATACTTGTCAGCCAATTACTTCCATTTATAACGAATGTTTATCTGGTAAGTTTACCCTTTTTAACTTTAACAAATAATTATGTAACATTATTATATTAATATTTAGTATAGCATGTTTTGTTTAAGTCATTCTTTTATATCTGTTATTAAATATGTTCATTTATGGAGTTTTTATTTTTATCATTTGAATTTATTTTGTATTTGTTGGTTTTTATTTTCCAGATTTCAGACGCGAAGCCGAAGATATAATCAAGCATGTTCCGACATACTATAGCCTACATGCATCGTTGTACAGAGCCAGATCCAAAAATCTACCCCGACTTCCAAGTCAGCGCTCAGATATTGAACTACCACATGCCTACAGCCATACTTCCAGAGGTGACAGGTTTCTTCATTTAGTAGGGTTATGATTTATGTTTGATACATGTATTTGTTGTTACGTTTATGTTATTTATTGTGAATAAAGTTGTTAATTAGTTTAAACCTAGTAGTTTTAAAAAACGGACTATACTTTTAACACCATTGTATTCGACAATCCCCTTGTTTGATTAATCCCCCCATGAGAACAATAGCGGGTGGCACAGTGAGAATACCCCTTATTGTATGTTACGGGATCGGCATCATCAGGTTGTCAGTCCTCCGGGTTCCTCCAACTGCTAAACAGAGAGGGGTATATGGTTTAACGTCCACTCGACACAAACTAGGTCATTTCGAATCCCCATTTGTACGTGACAAGGAGTAGGATCGCCTGTCCATCCTCGCCTGTCCACCGGTTTCCTCCAACTGCTAAAGAGAGTGAGGGGAGGTGTAACGTCCACTCGACACAAACTAGGTCATTTCGCGACTAACATATAGTTTAATTTCAATAATCGCTTGCAAGTATGGATCTTTAGCAGTGGGAGGAAAGCAGAGGACCCGGAGAAACCCCACGATGTTGGACAGGCGATACTACTCCTTGTCGCGTACAACGGGGGATTCGAAATCACGCCAGTTGACTCAATTACAGGCTTTGTGATACTGCGTGCACGTGCTAACCATTCGCCATCCAACCCCCACCCCACTACTAAAGACCCCTACGCGTAAACGAATTATTGGAATTAAATTAAACCATATGTTAGTCCCGAAATGACCTAGTTTGTGTCGAGTAGACGTTAAACCCCATTCCCCCTCTCCCTCCCTCTCTCTCTCTCTCTCTCTCTCTCTCTCTCTCTCTCTCTCCCATACACACACACTTTGGCTTATAACTATCCGATAAATCAGTGTGGGACGACCTTGAAATACAAGAAAACTAATTTGGCTATCTTGTAATTACAAGATAGCCTATCTTGTAACTACAAGATAGCCTATCTTGTAACTACAAGATAGCCTATCTTGTAACTACAAGATAGCCTATCTTGTAACTACAAGATAGCTATCTTGTAATTACAAGATAGTCAGAAGGCTTTGGCTATCTTGTAATAACAAGATAGGCTATCTTGTAATTACAAGATACTCAGAATATTTTTTTTTTCATTTGATTGACCCTTATGGGCTTCCGTACAGAACTGTTCAACCGCAACGGTTATTGCCCTGCCTATCATGTGGCATAGGCGTATTTCGTAGTGCTTTAAGTCCGCAGACCAGTTGTCTTATATTAGGGATCCAAACCACGACCGCAACCCAAAGATGACCGGCCAGCTAAAGCCCAAAGCGCGACACTTTAGACCACTAGGCCAACCAATCTCCCGTTGCATACATGTCCAACCAGTAAATTGTATACCCATCACGACCAACTTCCAACGTACGAACAGATCCAATCAACAGTGGTTATACATACTACGTGACCTAGCAAATGATTTACCTGTACAACCAACAATGGTTATATACATGCTATCCAATCAATCAACTTTATACCTACCACATGATTTACCTGTCCAAGAATTTGGACATGCGCAATAATAATCATCTGTCCAGTCAATACATGTAGCACCATTCTGACACGGATTGGGATCACAGTCATCTAAATTAATTTCACAAACTTCACCCATGGTACCTGAAAACCACATGAAATAGGGTTCAACGTCCCACTTTTACTGGGTTAGTGAATATCGCTATACGCCATACGGTGTGCTATGAGGAGAAATCTTTCCCGGACAGTGGCAATACGGCCTACTCTTATTTGGAATTCCATCTGTCAAGGGGTCTTTTACGTGTACACCAATGTCCAAGCGTCTGTGCTCTAATGACAAGGGACAGAATGTCGGAAAACCCCGTGGAACGAACCATGGTGTTTTCTAGAGTATACCCCGGTGTTTCTATATTGACGTGTAAAAATCTTATCAATTCATGACAAACGACGTAAAATCAAAACAAGCATTAAACAAAGCGCTCCCAAACTAATGTATATGAGAACAACAACGCCTCTAGAGGCCCGGAGGCTACCATACTCCCAGGCTCATTCTCAGTCCACCTTTAGCGGATACCTGGCAGTTGATGAAGAGATCTAACATCAAACAAAGCGCTCCCATACTACTGTATTGGTGTTGTCATCTTTTGTATTATAATTTCATTCTGATTATTGTATACTCCTATTCATCCATCCATTTTATTTGTTTTGCTATCATCTTTTGTATTATATTTGTTTTCACAAAGGGCAGGATGGTAGAAAGGCTTCTACAGATGAAGATTGATATAACTTACCTTTCATACAGGCACACGTAAAGTTATTGATACCATCTATACAGACGCCATCTTGTTGACAAGGCCGTTCAGCACAATCGTCGATATTAGTCTGACAGTTTCTACCAGTAAATCCAGGAACGCAGTAACATAAATAACCACTCTTTAACACTTCCTAAAAATCAATATAAGCTAATGTAAACTTCAAATGAACATAACATGGAATACAGTTTCTCTTCAAGAAGAACCATGATCAGAAAATTTTGTTCTTTCAAATGGATTCTATTCCAAGTTATCCGTGAAACAAAAAGAAATGGTGCTTAACGTCCTACTCTTCAGATGGCCATACGCCATGTCATGTTGTATAGAGACGATTTTGCCCATAGAACCTAGAGTTTTCGTCCACCCGAACTGCTAGACGTTGTCCGTTGTCCATCCGAACTACCAGACGATGTCCGTTGTCCGTTGTCCAGCCCTTCGTCCTGCATCAATACCAAAGGTATATCACGCTGGGAAATCCCAGGGAACTTCATCAGCCAATGCAAAGATAGAACTCGGGACCTCCTGAGTGCCCTACTTACTGAGATACGGCGCCCTAATACAATACTTTAGGTGGACCCTAAACATATATACAAGTATCATTATTCGACTCATAGTAATAATAATACAGTTTCCGTGTTCTTACTTGACATGTTCCACCATTTTCACATTTATTGTAACAAATTTGTTCTGAAACATAAAACATTATAATATTGGAATTAGATATTGGCGTACAGAGTGGCGACATTCAATCAAACAGAAAATGTAAATCAAGTTTATTTGTTGGAGAGGGGGGGGGCCTTAAAAGTGGTTCTTTTAAATTCGATGCATAAGTTTCTCTATTTGATTGGAACAAAAGGTTTATTTCACTGTTTTTACATATTTAAAATTTCTCGCGTTCTCATATACACGAGTCTTTGGGGGCATACAATCACGAAACTGTCTACTGTCTATCACAAAACCTCTCCACCTCACTGGAATATCGTTCTAAGATCTTCTTGGATTGGTCGAAAACAAATGATTTACAATAGGGGGTGCCAATGAAATTGTTTCTATAATGTATGACAGAAGGACCAATGACTAGCATCACCAAACCACTCCACGTCGTTGATTGGTCGACATCACATGATTAACAATGGGGGTATGCCAGGGATCGGCCAATCACGAGCTGAGTTGTAGATGGTTTAAGAGGATGAACATACCCAACTGACATGTATCACCTTGGTAACCAGAAGGACAGGAACAATTAAAGGTACCAGGAATACCTTCCGTACAAATCCCCTGATTGAAACAGGGATTCGGTACACACTCGTTTACATCTAAAATATACAAACATTTTATTCCAGTTATGTCTGTTTCTAGTAATATCAGAATGATTGTATATGTTAAAATGTTATTAAACCAGTCTTGAAATTGTTATATCTCCCCGGTCATATATCTCAAGGATTGCATCGGATTTAACTCAGATTAAAATACACACATACGAATCTAATCAAACACGTTTTATTCCTCTTAGTCTTTACACGCAGCCCTAATTATACTAACAATAGATGGGTACAACAATTGAAAATAGTGATCACGTGTAATGACGCGTATATAAGTAACCTTATATGGAATACATACATATTCATCAGACACTACAGAAATCAATTTGTGTCGGAATACCTTTTATCTTTTCATCATTTACTGTGAAATAAAGTAGTGAAACTTTTAGGGGGGGGGGCGAATGGTTAGCAATTACGTGCTGTATCATAAAGCCTGTCATTGAGTGAACTGGCGTGGTTTCGAATCCCTGGTTGTACGTGACAAGGAGTAGGGTCACCTGTCCAAACTCGTGGGTTTTCTCTGGGTCATCCCACTGCTACAGACCCCTACGCGAAAGCGAATTATGGAAATAATATGTTAGTCCCGAAATGGCACAGTTTGTGTCAAGCGGGCGTTAAGCCCTATTTCTCTCTCTCTCTCTCTCTCTCTCTCTCTCTCTCTCTCTTATAATTTTGGATATAAATATATTCATTATAGAATCTGAAAACTGAAGACGCCTTTTAAGACAAATAGTAAACCCATGGGTTGATGTGTATCAGAATGAAGTAAAAGAGGTATATTTTTTTAATTTTTAACTGGACATATTCTTAGTTTTGTTTATGCACACACAAGTGCTGCATGGCTTAAGCATGTAACTCCAACTCCGAAACCGGAAGTGGTAGGCACACGTCACCTCACCCATTCGACCAACCCCTATACACCAAACTTTCGCCTTAGGACAGCCCTGGTGTAGCCACCAATTCTGAACAGACAGCACAAACAGACGACAGTCACATAATATATTAGTATTATACATAAAATATCTGGGTCGACTAATGACTGTGCCGCAGATCTGACATTCATTTCGATGTTGGAGTGAGGTGTTATATGTGTCCGCTTCCCCCCTTTCCCAAGCTTTTATGTTAATTTTAAAACAACCTATTATGGGATCGAATTCAATGTTGTACCTGTAACACAGTTTGAACCCATGTAACCAGGAGCACACGTGCATTTGTAGGTTCCGGGTTGCCCTTGTCGACAGGTTCCGCCATTATAGCACGGTTTGAACTCTTCACATTCATCGATATCTAATAAACAAACATTAGAAAATTAACTAATAAACATTAAACATTATTCATAACAAATTAATAAACATAAAACATTATTCTTAACAAATTAATAAACATTAAACATTATTCTTAACAAATTACTAAAACATCAAACATTAATTCTAACAAATCAATAAAACACCAAACATAATTCCTAAAAAATTAATAAAGCATCAAACATTTATTCCTAATAAAATCAATACACATCAAAAGTGTGCTATGAAGGATATATAATTCGCCCAGCCTGTCTACTCTACACACGTGTGGACCCGTGTTTTTTGTTCCATCCGAAGGACTAGACGCTTTGTCCTAGCCAAAGCTTATTTCTTTTCATATCAACTGTTGGATTCCAACCTACCTGTCTCACATATGTCACCAACAAAACCATAACTGCACGTGCATTGAAATTGTCCTGGCCTTGATTCAGAACATGTACCATTATTTAGACACGGTGATGAGATGCATTCTTTTATATCCGCCTCACAGTTTATTCCTGTAAACCCTGGAGCACATGCGCACCTATACCTGACCCCTGGTAAAGAAATGCATCTTCCTCGATTGCGACATGGCTGATACAAGCAAGCATCAATCTCCGATTCACAAAACTTAGAAAATAAAAAAAAACACTTCTCTATAACTGTATGTGAAATGAAACGAAATGAAATGGGCTTTAACGTCCGACTGTTCGACGCAGTCTAGGCTAATAACGACGGGCATTTACGTTACAGTGTGCCATGAGGGAAATTATGCCGGTGCAGCGGCATTATGGCCTACTATAGCCTCCTTTTATATTGGATTCCAACTGCCAAGGGATCTTTTACGTGCATGTCAATGTATTTTTTTCTAACCATCCGAACAACTATCCCTTCCTCCCTGCACCAGGGTGTTAGGGCCTACTCTTATTTTGAATTCCAAAGTTCTAGTGTTCGTTTACGAGCATGACCACTAATACACGGGGCCTTGAACTTTCGTCCCATTCAAACTACTAGACGCTGTTCCTTGCTAGATCCCATTGGCCTCTGTCCTGCACCACTGACAAGGGGGAACCACTCCGGGAAATTCCGACGAACATTCTCGATCAAAGCAGGGATCAGACCCGTAACTAGGGGCGCAGGAAAACAAGGCTCTGTAAGTCTTCGTTACTAAAGTAACTATATACTAGGAAATGAAATGAAATGAAATGGGGTTTAACGTCCTACTCTTTGCACCTAACCTGGGCTAATGGAAGACGGGCATACGCCATACAGTGTGCTATGAGGGAAATTTTGCCTGGGCAGCGGCGCTACGGCCTACTCTTATATCGAATTCCAACTGCCAAGGAATCTTTTGCGTGCACTCCAATGTGTACATGGGACCTCGTTTTTTCGTCCCATCCGAACGACTAGGCAGCTGTCCTTGTCAGGCCCTCCTTCTGCATCACTGACAAGGGGAAATCTCGCCGGAAAATCGAGATGAACTTTCTCGGCCAATGCAGGGACCTCCAGGCTAGCCAACCAGCGCCTTAGTCACTTAGCGGGAAGGCCGTGAAAATTTTTACAGCACCACTTAGAACATTTTACCGTTCCCCTCGTTGCTCTGAGCTAGTTACGGCCCTGGCAGGGATCGAACATGGGACCTCCAGGTTAGCGAACCAACGTCTCTAAAGATTCAAATACACATCACTCGGCAAACCTCGGTAGATTCCGGTACCCTATATCAAGGTATCGGAATCTGCCGAGGTTTGCCGAGTGAAATAAATATCTTACCTGACCGGTGTACTTGTTAGAACACTGACAGTAGAAACTACCTGGTCTCGGTTCTGTACAGGTGGCGTTATTCAGACAAGGCTGTGATGTACATTCCTTTATATCAGTTTCACATAACAGACCTGTATAACCTCGTCCACATGAACATATAAACGTACCAGGCCGACCTAGAAATAGAGAGAGAGAGAAATGGGGTTTAACTTCCACACGACACAAACTAGGTCATTTCAGGATTAACATATGGTTCAATTTTCTTTCAATAATTCGCTCGCGCGTAGAGGTCTTTAGCAGTGGTGGTGGGGGCGGAGGACCCGGAGAAAACCCACGAGGTTGGACAGGCGATCCTATTCCTTGTCACGCACAACCGGGGAAACCCAGAGAATAATTATATACACATTAACTGAGCAGGGGCGTTTTAAGGTTTATCATGGCGGAGGCTGTACTCTTTTGAGGGCTCTCTTTCGCGGGGGTCCGGGGGCGGGGATGTCTTGATTGATGATTTTCATACCAGTCTGTACTGTATTGGATTCGACAGTAACAGTCTAAAGAAAACGATTGACTCGGACTCAGGGCCCTTTCCCGTCACCATAGGGTCCCTTTTGTCAGACGAGGGGCCCTTTTGTCTGCCTTTTTTTCATTTTTCTCATCGGTTTTAGCATTTTTCTCCCGTTTTATTTGTTCAACTTCTATGATTTTTTTCGTGAGGAGACTGGCGCCTCCAGCGCCTCAGCTGTAAAACGCCTTTGTAACTGAGTTTTACAGGTGGATAGATTTGTTTTACGCATCGAATTTATATAGGCAGAAGCGTATTTAATTTCTGCAGTATTATGGTTACAAAATCGGCAGAACTTATCCAGGAACTAGTGATGTCATAGGATATCCGACGTCATAGACTTTATGCCTCATTGGGACAGAGGGCCTGGCATGGGAAATGTAAAGTCGTTCGGATGGGACGAAAAACAGACGCCCCGTATAGGTTAAGCGATATGTAAGAAGTACAATTTGTTGTTCATTTTCACTAGACTATAGAATTTATCCATGGCCGCAAGTCAGATAAATTGAACATCAGGTTTAGTATCGATAAAAACACAAAAAAAATGTTTTCAAACTGTCATCTTAATTTCTCAGTTAACCAGTTCCCTTTTTACCTTGTGAACAAATAGCGCCATTTTGACACGGTTGACCAGCACATTCATTTATATCCACTTGACACTGATTACCAGTAAATCCTACGTCACAGTCACATGCATATAAACCCGGTCCTGGCTGTCGACAAACTCCACCTATAATAAAACAATCAGGGCACATAAAACATATAATAACCAGCTCTCAAAGTTATGCGTTATATTTTTAAAAAATGTCAGCAACTCGTGTGGGTGGACCTTTTATGGCCTATATGCTAGGTCTGTATCTATATTAAAATGATTTTACTGATTATAAATGCCAGTTAAGGGTGTGAGTCATGTGAACTTTTCGGACACATGAGGCGTGATCAGATGTTGTAGAAATAAAGTTAGAGTCGGTCTAAAAGATGGGAATTAACATTAAAGTCAATTGGAAAATCATTGGTGATCTGTGGCCATTTGGAGACAGACCCCATTAAATTTCACCATTTCGGTACCCACAAATACCGGCCAGAATAAACATTGAAGTCAATGGTGAAATTAATGGTGGTCTGGTTCCTATTTGTGACAATTTTATGAAAACGAGTTATCTTACCATTTCGGCAAGGCCGTGATAAACATTCATCTACATCCTGTTGACAGTTGTTACCAGTAAATCCCCTCGGGCAGATACAGATGTATGTCCCTGGTTGATTCTGTACACATTTAGCTCCATTTTCACACGGTTGGCTTACACAGAGGTCGATTTCTCCTTGACACGTTTCTCCAGTAAAGCCAAATACACACTGACAAATGAACTCGCCAGGGTTTACACTGTTCGAGCACGATCCACCATTCCTGCAAGGCGTGGTGTCGCACTCGTCAACATCTGTAGTACATGTTGGTCCAGTAAAACCGCGTGTGCACTGACAAAGGAACGCTCCAGGTGTGTTGCTGTTTGTACAAGTTCCCCCACTGCTACATGGATTGCTAGCACATTCGTCAATATCAGTAGCACATGTCGCTCCAGTAAAACCAACTGCGCAGATACAAGTGAATTCCCCGGGAATGTTACTGTTGATGCACAATCCACCATTTTCGCAGGGATTGCTGTTACATTCATCTATATCAGTACCGCATATTGTTCCAGTAAAGCCTTTTGGACATTGGCACAGGAAGTCACCAGGGGTGATGCCGTTCGAGCACGACCCATCATTAATACACGGGTTCGTTGCGCATTCGTCGATATCATTTTCACAATATAGTCCAGTGAAACCACGCAAACATTGACAAAGGAACTCACCAGGGATGACACTGTTCAAACATGATCCACCATTAATGCACGGATTGCTAGCGCATTCATCAATATCATTTTCACAATAGAGTCCGGTGAAACCGCGCAAACATTGACAACTAAAGTCACCTGGCGTGTTAGCATTGATACAAGAACCAGCATTGGCACATGGGTTGCTAGCACATTCATCAATATCAGTGTCACAAGTTAGTCCAGTAAACCCTCGTGAGCACTGGCAAATGAATTCACCAGGTATGTTACTGTTAATACAATTTCCTCCATTGTTGCATGGGTTTTGGGCACATTCATCCGTATCTCCTCCACAAGTTACCCCAGTGAATCCCGGAGAACACAGACAACTGAACCCACCACCGGGGGTATCACGTTCGATACACGTTCCACCATTAATACATGGGTTGGACTCACATTCATTTATGTCAGTGTCGCATTGGGTCCCAGTAAAACCTAGTGGACACTGACAAATAAACTCCCCAGGGATGTTACTGTTGGTGCAGGTTCCACCATTATTGCAGGGGTTGCTAGCGCATTCGTCGACATCGGTGTTACACGCCCTACCAGTAAAGCCTTGGAGACACTGACAAATAAATTCACCAGGAGTGTTACTGTTTGTACAAAATCCGCCATTATTGCAAGGGTTACTAGCACACTCATCTATATCTGTGTCACAGAGTGTCCCAGTAAACCCCTGTGGACACTGGCAAATGAATTCACCGGGCGTGTTACTATTCGTGCAAGACCCACCATTACTACACGGATTAATAGCACATTCGTCTACATCAGCACCGCAAATCGTTCCAGTAAATCCCGATGCACACTGACAAATGAATTCCCCAGGTATGTTACTGTTCGTACAAGATCCACCATTATTGCAAGGATTGCTAGCGCATTCGTCAATATCATCTTCACATGTTAGCCCAGTGAAACCTTGTAAACATTGACAAATAAACTCTCCAGGTATGTTGCTGTTGAGGCATGTTCCACCATTACCACATGGACTGCTAGCACACTCGTCCACATCCACATCGCATATTGCCCCAGTAAATCCTGATGCACAAAGACAAACAAACTCGCCTGGAATAGCGCTGTTGACACAAGTTCCACCATTACTGCAAGGATTGCTAGCGCATTTGTCAATATCAGTTTTACAGCTTGTTCCAGTAAACCCCACAATACACGTACAAGTGACCTCTCCGGGTATTTCACTGTTTGAGCAGGTTCCACCATTGCTGCAAGGGTTGCTAACGCATTCGTCAATATCTTCGTCACAGGTAAGTCCAGTAAATCCTCGTGGACACTGGCAAAAGAATTCACCCGGGATGTTACTATTTGTGCAGTTTCCCCCATTGTTGCATGGGTCTTCGGCGCATTCATCTTTATCACCTTGGCAAGTTACCCCAGTAAATCCTGGTGCACATTGACAAATGAACGCACCTGGGATCTCACTTTCAATGCACGTTCCACCGTTAATACAAGGGTTATTCGCGCATTCATTGATGTCTATTTCACATATTCCACCAGAGAATCCTAGTGCACAGGCGCATACAAACTCACCGGGGAGGTTACTGTTTTTGCAAGTCCCACCATTAGTACAGGGGTTGCTGGCACATTCGTTAACATCCGCATCACAAACTGTACCAGTGAACCCTCGTGGACACTGACAAATAAACTCACCAGGTATGTTACTGTTGCGGCAGGTTCCGCCATTATCACAGGGGCTGCTAGCGCATTCGTCAATATCAGTATCGCAACTTATCCCCGTAAATCCCATTGAACACTGGCAAAGGAACTCACCAGGGATGTTGCTGTTAGAACATGTTCCACCGTTATTGCACGGGTTGCTAGCACATTCGTCTACATCAGTATCACAGATTGTTCCAGTAAATCCGAGTGGGCAAAGACACAGGAATTCACCAGGAATGTTACTGTTGGTGCATGATCCACCATTAGTACAAGGATTGCTGGCGCATTCGTCTACGTCAATATTACATACTGCTCCAGTAAACCCTACCGGACACTGACAAATGAACTCTCCAGGGATGTTACTGTTGGAGCAGGTCCCGTCGTTATTGCAAGGGATGCTAGCACATTCGTCCACATCAGTATCACAGATTGTTCCTGTAAATCCCAGGGGGCATAGACAAATAAACGCACCTGGAATGTTACCGTTGGTGCACGATCCGCCATTATTGCAGGGATTGCTAGCGCATTCGTCCACATCAGTATCACAGATTGTCCCAGTAAACCCCTGTGGGCATAGACACAAAAACTCACCGGGGATGTTACTGTTGCTGCAAGTTCCACCATTGCTACAGGGGTTGCTGGAGCATTCATCCACATCAACATCACAAGCTGTACCAGTGAACCCTCGGGGACATTGACAAATAAACTCACCAGGGGTGTTACTGTTAGTACAGGTTCCGCCATTACTACAGGGGTTGCTAGCGCATTCGTCAATATCTTCGTCACAGGTAGGTCCAGTAAATCCTTGTGAACATTGGCATATAAACTCACCTGGGATGTTACTGTTTGTGCAGCTTCCTCCATTATTGCATGGGTCTTCGGCGCATTCATCTTTATCACCTTGGCAAGTTACCCCAGTAAATCCTGGTGCACATTGACAACTGAACGCACCTGGGATCTCACTTTCAATGCACGTTCCACCGTTAATACAAGGGTTATTCGCGCATTCATTAATATCTGTTTCACATATTCCACCAGAGAATCCCAGAGCACAGAGGCATATAAACTCGCCTGGAACGTTACTGTTGCTGCAAGTCCCACCATTATTACAGGGGTTGCTGGCACATTCGTCAACATCCGCATCACAAACTGTACCAGTGAATCCTCGTGGACACTGACAAATAAACTCACCAGGTATGTTACTGTTGCGGCAGGTTCCGCCATTATCACAGGGACTGCTAGCGCATTCGTCAATATCAGCATCGCAACTTATTCCCGTAAATCCCATTGAACACTGGCAAAGGAACTCACCAGGGATGTTGCTGTTAGAACATGTTGCGCCATTATTGCACGGGTTGCTAGCACATTCGTCTACATCAGTATCACAGATTGTCCCAGTAAACCCCTGTGGGCAAAGACACAGGAATCCACCAGGAATGTTACTGTTGGTGCACGATCCACCATTTGTGCACGGGTTGCTAGCGCATTCGTCTACGTCAGTATTACACATTGCTCCAGTAAACCCTGCCGGACACTGACAAAGAAATTCACCAGGGGTGTTACTGTTAGTACAGGTTCCGCCGTTACTACAGGGGTTGCTAGTGCATTCATCAATATCTTCGTCACAGGTAGGTCCAGTAAATCCTTGTGAACACTGACATAAAAACTCACCAGGGATGTTGCTGTTGGAGCAGGTTCCGCCGTTATTGCAAGGGTTGCTAGCACATTCGTTCACATCAGTATCACAGATCGTCCCTGTAAATCCTAGGGGGCATAGACAAATGAACGCGCCTGGAATGTCACTGTTGTTGCACGATCCATCATTATTGCAAGGGTTGCTAGCGCATTCGTCCACATCTGTATCACAGATTGTCCCTGTGAACCCCTGTGGGCAAAGACACAGGAATTCACCAGGGATGTTACTGTTGACACAAGTTCCACCATTGCTACAAGGGTTGCTGGAGCATTCATCCACATCAACATCACAAGCTGTACCAGTGAACCCTCGGGGACATTGACAAATAAACTCACCAGGGGTGTTACTGTTAGTACAGGTTCCGCCATTACTACAGGGGTTGCTAGCGCATTCGTCAATATCTTCGTCACAGGTAGGTCCAGTAAATCCTTGTGAACATTGGCATAAAAACTCACCTGGGATGTTACTGTTTGTGCAGCTTCCTCCATTATTGCATGGGTCTTCGGCGCATTCATCTTTATCCCCTTGACAAGTTACCCCAGTAAATCCTGGTGCACATTGACAACTGAACGCACCTGGGATCTCACTTTCAATGCACGTTCCACCGTTAATACAAGGGTTATTCGCGCATTCATTAATATCTGTTTCACATATTCCACCAGAGAATCCCAGAGCACAGAGGCATATAAACTCGCCTGCAACGTTACTGTTGCTGCAAGTCCCACCATTATTACAGGGGTTGCTGGCACATTCGTCAACATCCGCATCACAAACTGTACCAGTGAATCCTCGTGGACACTGACAAATAAACTCACCAGGTATGTTACTGTTGCGGCAGGTTCCGCCATTATCACAGGGGCTGCTAGCGCATTCGTCAATATCAGTATCGCAACTTATCCCCGTAAATCCAATTGAACACTGGCAAAGGAAATCACCAGGGATGTTGCTGTTAGAACATGTTCCGCCGTTATTGCAAGGGTTGCTAACACATTCGTCTATATCAGTATCACAGATCGTCCCAGTAAATCCCAAAGGGCAGAGACAAAGGAACTCACCAGGCGTGTCACTGTTGGTGCACGATCCACCGTTATTACAAGGGTTGTTGGCACATTCATCAACATCAGCATCACACATTGGCCCAGTAAACCCAAGCGAACACTGGCAGATGAATTCACCCGGGCTGTCGCTGTTGCTACAGGTTCCACCGTTATTACAAGGGTTGCTGGCACATTCATCAATATCAGCATCACACGTTGGCCCAGTAAACCCAAGCGAACACTGGCAGATGAATTCACCCGGGCTGTCGCTGTTGCTACAGGTTCCACCGTTATTACAAGGGTTGCTGGCACATTCATTAATATCAGCATCACACGTTGGCCCAGTAAACCCAAGCGAACACTGGCAGATGAATTCATTCGGGCTGTCGCTGTTGCTACAGGTTCCACCGTTATTACAAGGGTTGCTGGCACATTCATCAATATCAGCATCACACGTTGGCCCAGTAAATCCCAGTGGGCAGAGACAAAGGAACTCACCAGGCGTGTCACTGTTGGTGCACGATCCATCGTTATTACAAGGGTTGCTGGCACATTCATCAATATCAGCATCACACGTTGGCCCAGTAAACCCAAGCGAACACTGGCAGATGAATTCACCCGGGCTGTCGCTGTTGCTACAGGTTCCACCGTTATTACAAGGGTTGCTGGCACATTCATCAATATCAGCATCACACGTTGGCCCAGTAAACCCAAGCGAACACTGGCAGATGAATTCACCCGGGCTGTTGCTGTTGCTACAGGTTCCACCATTAGTACAAGGGTTGCTAGCGCATTCGTCTACGTCAGTATCGCATACGGCTCCAGTAAACCCCAGCGAACATTGACAAAGGAACTCACGAGGGGTGTCACTGTTGGAGCACGATCCACCGTTATTACAAGGGTTGCTGGCGCATTCATCAATATCAGCATCACAGATTGCCCCAGTAAACCCCTGCAGACACTGACAAAGGAACTCACCCGGAATGTTACTGTTGGTGCAGGATCCACCATTAGTGCAAGGGTTACTAGCGCATTCGTCGATGTCATTGTTACAGATCGTTCCATTAAATCCCACGGGACACTGACAAATAAACTCACCGGGAATGTCACTGTTAATACACGTTCCACCATTATTGCACGGGTTGCTGCCACATTCGTCTATATCAGCGTCACAGATCGTACCAGTAAACCCTTGTGGGCAAAGACACAGGAATTCACCAGGAATGTTACTGTTGGTGCACGATCCATCATTAGTACAAGGACTGCTGGCACATTCGTCCACATCAGTATCACAGGTCATCCCAGTAAATCCAAGCGAACACTGACAGATGAATTCACCCGGTATGTCGCTGTTGGTACAGGTTCCACCATTAGTGCATGGGTTGCTAGCGCATTCATCTACGTCAGTATCACATATAGCTCCAGTAAACCCCAGCGGACACTGGCAAATGAACTCACCAGGAATAATGCTGTTAGAACATGTCCCACCGTTATTGCAAGGACTGCTAACGCATTCGTCCATATCTGTATCACAGATTGTTCCCGTAAATCCCAGTGGGCAGCGACAAATGAACGAACCTGGGATGTCACTATTGCTACACGATCCACCGTTATTACAAGGGTTGCTGGCGCATTCATTAATATCAGCATCACATGTTGCCCCAGTAAACCCCTGCTGACACTGACAAAGGAACTCACCCGGGACGTTACTATTGGTACACGTTCCGCCATTTGTGCATGGGTTGCTAGCGCATTCGTCAACATCATTTTCACAGATTGTTCCATTAAACCCCACAGGACACTGACAAATAAACTCACCGGGAATGTCACTGTTAATACACGTTCCACCATTATTGCACGGGTTGCTAGCACATTCGTCTACATCAATATCACAGATCGTACCAGTAAACCCTTGTGGGCAAAGACAAATGAATTCACCCGAAATGTCACTATTGATGCACGATCCACCATTGGTACAAGGGCTGCTGGCACATTCGTCTACATCAGTATCACAGGTCAGCCCGGTAAACCCAAGGGAACACTGACAGATGAATTCACCCGGGATGTCGCTGTTGGTACAGGTTCCACCATTGGTACAAGGGTTGCTAGCGCATTCATCTACGTCAGTATCACACATGACTCCAGTAAACCCCAGCGGACACTGGCAAATGAACTCACCCGGGATGTTGCTGTTGGTACAGGTTCCACCATTAGAACAAGGACTGCTGGCACATTCGTCCACATCAGTATCACAGGTCATCCCGGTAAACCCGAGCGAACACTGGCAGATGAATTCACCTGGGATGTTGCTGTTAGAACATGTCCCACCGTTATTGCAAGGACTGCTAACGCATTCGTCCATATCTGTATCACAGATTGTTCCCGTAAATCCCAGTGGGCAGCGACAAATGAACGCACCTGGGATGTCACTATTGGTGCAGGAGCCACCATTACTACAAGGGTTGCTGGCGCATTCGTCAATATCAGCATCACATATTACTCCAGTAAACCCCTGTGGACACTGGCAAAGGAACTCACCCGGGACGTTACTATTGGTGCATGATCCGTTATTAGTACATGGGTTGCTAGCGCATTCGTCAATATCATTTTCACAGGTCGTTCCATTAAATCCCAAGGGACACTGACAAACAAACTCACCAGGGATGTCACTGTTAATACACGTTCCGCCATTATTGCATGGATTGCTGGCACATTCGTCTACATCAGTATCACAGATCGTCCCAGTGAACCCCTGGGGACACTGGCAGATAAACTCGCCAGGAATTTCACTGTTGGAACACGTTCCACCATTAATGCACGGATTGTTTTGACATTCATCAATATCACTATCACAAATCGTCCCAGTAAATCCGACAGCACAGCTGCATTCGTATGAACCTTAAAAAAAAACAATTGTTAAACCGTCAATGAATACGTGAAATGTGGTTTTATGTCACATTGTTAAGCCGTGAACATAGAAATTAAAAAATGTGCTGCAAAACCGAAAATGTGTAATACTTAAAATTTCCTGTGGGCGTATTAGTATTATGTTGTCGCCTATATGTGTAAGTCCGGAAGTCTATCGATATTTTATTTGAATGTCAACCATCTTGAAAATTGCCGGCATTTTAGATTTCGAGTAGCTAACTTCCTTTTCAAGAGAATGGTTTTCAGTGAATATTTATGCCAATTTTGAATGATTATCATGTTTTTATGCAGCTAACTGCTGGACTATAATCAACATTCAAATACAAATTACAACGTAACAGTATGTGGATGTTAACAGTTGCAATGACATGATTTGTCTCGGCCAACACCGGCAGCGAACCTGCAACCTCCGGGATAACAAGGCAGCGTCTTACTCGCTAAGCCACCATGGCTCCAAACGACCGCTACACTAGCTAGTTCCAGAAAGAGTAAAGGTAATTTGTCTCATTGCAGATGCGGGCTGGACCGTGTAGAAGATAAAAATAAATACCTGGTTGATTTTGTCGACAGGTAGCGCCATTCTCACATGGTTGTAACACAGCACAAATATCGAACTCTTCCTCACAGAGTGTACCTCTAAACCCTAGAGTACAGTTGCAATCAAAGTTACCACCATCACCTCCTACACACGAACCTCCATTAACACAAGGGTTGGGGCTACAAGGGTTTAGCTCCTCGTCACAGTTCTGCCCTGGTAATAAAAATAAAACATTTTAATAGCTATACACACACTCAAATTCAACACAATTTATGGATAACAATTGCTATGGTTTATTACACTGCAACGTTTCGATAACATTTCACAAGTCGTTATCTTGGTATGGATGCCCATTTATTACCACGGCAACGTTCCAACAAGATTTCACAGATCGTTATCTTGGTATGGATGCCTATTACTATGAACTATTACGCTACAACGTTTCAACAAGATTTAACAAGTTGTGGTATGGATGCCCATAAACTATGATTTAGTACCACTGCAACGTTTCCAGAAATTTTTTTCAAGTTGTTACCTAGTATATCATTTTATTTACAGGATGTTGGCTGGCCAAATGTTTTAACGGGCACTCGTTAAATTATAAGGTCTGTTATTGAGTCAAATGACGAGGTTTCGGTTTCCCGCTTGTACGTGATAAGGGGTAGGGCCGCCATCCAACCTCACGGGTTTTGGGTTTTGTCCGGGTCCTCTGATTCTTCCCACTACCCCCACCGAAACACCCCTCTCTCTCTCTCTCTCTCTCTCTCTCTCTCTCTCTCTCTCTCTCTCTCTCTCTCTCTCATTCTCTCTCTCTCTCTGTAGTTTTGGGTGACATAAAAATAAAACAGGATACGACAATAACCCCCTAAAACATGACAGGACAATAGGCCTCACCAACTCACACCCACCCGCACTCACGCACCCAAAATACTATAAAAGCTGTTTTACCTACCTGTGTAACCTGGGAAACAATTACAGGTATAATTCCCAGGTGGACCCTGAACACAATCTCCATTAAAACATGGACTATAGAATATACATTCATCAATATCTATCTCACACCTTCTACCTGTGAAACCTACACCACAAGTACAGGTATAGGCACCAGGTGTGGCCTGGATACACGTCGAGTTATTCTCACATGGTGAACTTGCACATTCATCAATATCTGATATAAAAACACAAAACAATACAGATGAATTAGGAGATAAACACTTCCTGTTTCGCATTTAGGGGGGTATTATGTCCTGAGATCATTACACCCTCTTAATATAATCCCAGGGGCGGATCCAGGAATTTTTGCAGAAGGGGGTTTGCCAGGTTTCGGTTACGGAAATCTGCCATCGTCGTCTCTAAATTACATAGGCATACATACAAATTGAGCTTTTTAAACAGAGAAATCGTTTTTATACTGATGTAGGATCACTTTGTGATGTAATTTCATTGTTGCAAGGCATTATTTTTTTATGTAGCTGAGCAGGGAGGTGGGGGGTGGATCCGCCCCTGAATCCTACAAAAATGAACCAATTCATTCACGAAGGGATAATATTTACATTCGAGGATTCTAAGGGACACCAAGGCCTATATTCACATAGCCCCCCAAAAATACAGATGATTTAAATATAAGCTTAACACAAAATATTCACAACTCAGTCCTTTCATTGAGTAAGAGATAATATTTAAATTCCAAGGATTATGAGGCAAACCATTGTCTATATTCCCATAGTCCTAAAATATTAAAAAATCTCAACCCTTTTGGTATCTAAGAGTTAAAAGTTATATTAGGATTTTACCCTTCAGCCAATGACATGGCTACACCAGTAAAATATTTTGTTTTTTGTTTTCGTGAATTAGCCCCCTCGTGGGAGCTTCTCCACAATATCAAACCTTTATATTTCGTAACCGTATACCAGAAAATCCTATGGATTAAGTGGTATTTAATAATTAAGAGAGAGAGAAATGGGGTTTAACGTCCACTCAACACAAACTAGGTCATTACGGGACTAACATATGGTTTAATTTTATTTCAATAATTCGCTTGCGCGTAGGGGTCTTTAGCAGTGGGAGGAAACCGGAGTGCCCGGAGGAAACCCACGAGGTTGAGAAGGCGCCCCTATCTCCATGCCACATACGCTCACACCAGGGCTCGAAACCAAAGCCGCAACCCAGAGGTGACCGGCCAGCTAGAGGTCGAAGCGCGGCACTCTAGTCCACTAGGCCATCCCAACCCCCTAATAATTAAGAACCACATTAGCAGCAGACAATGTTTATTTTACAAACCAATCTGATTAATATACAGATCTATATTTCGTTTCGTTTTTTTTTACATTCTCGATAGCCTACACTACATAAAGTTGTACTGGAGGGTCGCTCAGGGCATAGGCGTACGGGGAATTTCTATTCAATTTAACTATAGACACTCTGAATTTAAATTCGCTGTTAAATTGGGCACATTCAAGAACACAATATGTTTTTATACAATTATTACAAAGTACAATCATGTGCCCAAATTTTCCCAGCATTTGGTGCCCAAAATGGGGGGGGGGCAGCCCCTACAGCTCTTACGCCGATGGCTCAGTGGTCATACGGACGGCTTTTGGGCCCATGGCGGGCGACCAATCACCCCACCCAACCCCGTCTTAAGTTCTAAACGTAGTAGATCACATACGTTTGAGGCATTTCCGTCACTGATAGACCAGCGACAATATTTTGAACTCAATCCTAGTTTGAGAAGACAACCATTGTGTCAATCTGAACATCTGAGACACGCTAGCTACCATTTAATTTTCGTACGTTAGTTACCTACGCCATTATCATTGCACACAGAGTTTATGTATATAAACTTACCCGTTTCACAGACAATTCCCGTGAAGCCAACAACACATCGACATTCAAAGAAACCAACATTATCAATACAGATACCATTCTGACATGGTGAACTAGCACACTCGTCTATACCTGTAAAAATAAAATAAGATACAGAAACTATTCTGACCTGGCAACCTAGTACACTCATCTATTAAATAAACCCGTTAAATTTCGTTCCAGTTAGAACTGTTCGCTTTCGCCAACACGTCCTTTGTAAAATCAACGAATTGTTAAAAGAATTTGAAAGATTAAACGAAACGAAATTGTAATCTGTGCGATATATCGGAGATATATCATATTTATTGTCAGAAATTTTTCTCGTGCGTTTCTTTTGAAAGGTTACATTTTAAGCTGAAATTAATAAGTGACAACCGTCCAATTAGATCTACTATCTAATTAACAACAAACCTAACTTCAGCCATATTAATTAGTAGGGCGGAAATGTCGCTGTTAAATCTAAATATTAAGGTCACCTGCAGATTTCGTCAAGGTCACTAGATGTTAACAAGATTACATATTCCTGAAGCAATGGCGCGAGAAATCCCTCTCTTACCATTGCTGGATAGAAGTCATATTCTTGAAATTGGGCGGGGCGTGTCTTTTTTTAACGTCCAATCAAATCCCTCCTCTCTTCTCGCATTCGGCATAATTTTCAAAATGGCCGAAGAAAACATGTTGGCACTGGATAATCGAGCATAATAAATTTCGCGGGTTATGACGTAAACAAGTCGCGATTGTCACTAGATACATTGCGTTAACATATTTTGAGGTCTGGTTAACCCCGATATTGTTTGTTACAATGTAGGTCATTGGTTGGTAATGGCACTTCTGACCAATAATAATTTAGCACAACAATGTTCACTCAAGATAGCAGTGTGAGGTGGATTAGTTCTAATCAAACGAAACACTGCGCAGGAGTATGACAAGATTAAAGCAAAACTGATTGTTGACGTTATTTTGGGTTAGGATTAACGCAGGCAATGTTTACATCTCGTGACCTTGGCGAAATCTACAGGTAGCCTTAACATATAGACATTACAGTCGAGGGAGGTATTAGAAAAGTCTCGGGTACGTCATAAAATCGTCAAACATGTTGGAATGAGGCAATATAAACGTCTTGACAATTTCAATAATAGCCAAACTTGTTGGTTGGGGTACGAAAGCGTCTTGAAAATTTCAAGAAAAGTAAAACCTTTTGGATTGGGCTAATAGAAACCTGTTTACAACGTCATTAATAGCCAAACCTCTTGGAATGAGGTAATAAACGCCATAAATAGTAAAACCAGTTGGAATGAGGTAACAGAAAGCTGTCGACAACTTCAAAGATTACTTGCCCCTATCACAAAGTTTGCCTGTATAATGAATATTACAGGTACATGTGAAATCTTCACCAGCAATCCACGTACACGTGGCACCGTTTTTGCATGGGGCGGTGTTACAAGGGTCTGAAAAATACCATAAAATATATCAATAAATAAAACGACTTACGAGAAGCTTTTCGAGGTTTTAATCATAAGTAAATATAAATAATTTAGAATAAGTGTTTTCGTAAACAAATGCTTTGGGAAAAAGAACAATCATCCATTGCCATAATTACATCAATAAAGAACACTGAGAAGGCTGCTGGGTGCATATTCTACTATACGAAAATATAGTGTTTTCGTAATTCAACGGTTGGGGCAAAGAACAATGGCAAGAACGTATCCATCCATAAATGTTTTGGAGCTATTTCAGAATCAGTGCGTCACTAAACGCTCACCTGGACTGCGGGTAACCAAAACGGATCATTGGAAGTGGTGACCAGATTCCAAAATATAGTCAACCTTTTGACATTGATGGGGTTCCCGGTTTGTTTTCTTCCCCCGGCTGACAGAAAATTTCGGAAAACCATACCTCCAGAGATTGCAAACCATTAAATAAGTCAAAGGATAGTCTTAAAAATTCACCACAAAAGACTTTAATTCAAGACTTTAAAAATCCCCACTACGTGAGAATATAACATGTAAGTTATTTAGGGTCCCTCTAGCCTACCATACGCTTCATTGCATCCCTTTACTCACTTGCGGCTTGCCTTTTGTGTCGACTTATTGGGTTTTCTTCTTCTTCAACTTTGTACCAACTTACAGTATTGTTGTTAAGCATGTTGTTACTTTTGGTGATGTTTATTGCTGAAAATATTTTAAAATTATATGTGATGATCTTTGAGTGGCATTGGGCGAATTTTTGCTTGATAAATGTCGAAACGTCGTGTTGTAAGTGTAGAAACCAGTGATTCTTATCTAGATTGTTTTTATATATATTGTATGGTCATCAAAAAAATATATATTAATTTGTAACGTGATATAGCCAAACTGTTTTAAATGTAGACGTTGTGTGTTAATATCTTGCAAGAATTAATAGACGAACTACGTTACTAACGTTTGTCGCAGTCTCTGCCGGTCCATCCGGTCTTACAAACTCTCCGACCATCTTCATCACAGTGAAAATTGTTTGTGTTATCTCCCCTTGTTGAACAATATGTCGAACATTCTAATCCATAATAATCATCACTACAATTAATCTGGAATATAAGTTAAACGATACTACAGGTATTAATGGTTGAAATGAAATGGAGTTTAACGTCTTATTATTCGGCATCAACCAGGATAATGAAGATGAGGTCTGCTTAATAACTACATCGGTAGCCATTTTACTTTAAAGACAGTTTTTCTATTACATCAGTAGCCATGTTACCTACGCGGTCCTTGTCAGTAAATACCATTCCCAACTATATCGGTGGCTGTGTTACTTTAAAGACGCTGTCCATATTACATTGGTAGCCATATCATCGTAAAGACCATTTCACTACAACACCAGTGGCTATGTAACCTTATCAGTACCCATGTTACATTAAAGACACTGTGCTTATTACATTGGTAGTCATGTTACCTTAAAGACACTGTCCTTATTACCTACGCGATCCATATCAGTAGCCAGGTTACGTTACCTTAAAGACACTGTCACTACTACATCAATGGCTGTGTTACTTGTATTTCATAATTAAACTGCGTTTTGTATTACTGTGAAAATTTATTGCTGCTGAAACTGAAAGCGTTTAACTTTTGCTTTTGTTTCTAAGACATTTTGTTTTTGATGATTTCATATGCCTACCTTAATATATATTGGAGCCATGTTGTTTGTAATGGTAACATCCGATTGTATCTTATTATCGCCCAGGTGTACTGGATACCAGTGACTATATTTACGTCTAGTTTCATCCAACTGGATAACATAGTCTACATGCTTAATATCATCATCTTGTCTTTCCGGGTGTTGGAGTTTTATCTTCATAGATAGCCCCTTTAAAAAAAATAATACATTGAGAGAGAAAGAGAGAGGGGGGGGGGGGGGGTCAGCGAGGGATGGTGAGAGAGAGGGGGTAACATCCACTCGACAAAAACTATGTCATCTCGGGACTAACATAGTTTAATTTTATTTCGATAATTCGCATGCGCGTAGGGGCTATTTAGCAGTGAATGGAAACCGGAGGACCCGGAGGAAACCCAGTGCGCATGTGCTAACCATTCGGCAATCCAGTCCCACCCCCTCCTTTCGCTACATGAGAGAGAGAGAGAGAGAGAGAGAGAATGGGGTTTAACGTCCACTCGACACAAACTAGGTCATTTTTGGACTAACATATGGTTTCATTTTATTTCAATAATTCGCTTGCACGTAGGGGTCTTTAGCAGTGGGAGGAAACCGGAGTGTCCGAAGGAAAACTACATCAGGCGCGGATCCAGAGGGGGGGAGGCGGGTCCAGGGGGTCCGGATCCCCCCCCCCCCCTGCTCAGGCTTGAAAATTTTTTATGCGATTTTATTGGCGATTTTTAGACCTGTAAATTTGGAATTTACCTTCCGGAAATACGTCAGAATGCACCAAATGGAATCTAATTTACCAATTTTTTCTGCGGGAGGGCCCCGAAACCCCCCGGTAATGGTGGCGGTGGCAATTATCAAACCTGGACCCCCCCCCCCCTGCAAAAAATCCTGGATCCGCGCCTGTACATGAGAAATCTGACCGGTTGTAGCGATAAGCCATCCAACCACCATAATATATTGAACAGTTGTTGGGAACACCTGTTTAAAGTAACGATGCGCCATGGACATTCTGTGCTAAAATAGCAAATTTCTCACAGCTTAATCCACGACATTATATACTCAGACTGACTATTTAACGATGACATCAACTGTTCAAGATAATGTGAAAACTATGACTTACTGACTTACTTTATATTTACCAGCGATGACGAAATGATCCGTTCTGTTTAATAATTCATCTGAAAAATAAAACATATAACCGACTCATGATGATTAGTCTTTTTGATATGCATGTATGTCGTGTGTATAGCTAGACAGCGTGATAGTCCCGTAATGATCTAATTTGTGTCGAGTGGACGTTGACCCCCTCTCTCTCTCTCTCTCTCTCTCTCTCTCCTAGCTTTAAAACCAAAAACATACATAACGTATTTTACACATAGTTTTAACACTGTGATTCATAATATATTTTACGGTGTTATATGCAGTTAACAATAAACCAGCAACATGATGTATTTTACATAAAGTTTTAATAGTGTTATTTGCTTTTAACAGTATACGTGATGTATTTTACATATGGTTTTGACAGTGTTATATGTTAAAACAAAAAAACTACATGATATAGTCCAATCTTTAATGTAAAGATAAAGCTTATTCCATGATTTCTACCCGAAAAGCCGATGGATGGGAATTATGTAACAAACCGAATCGAACTAATACATTTTACATAGTTTTAACAGTGGTATATACAGTTAATAATAAACATATCTAGTTTTAACAGTGTAATATGTAGCTAACAAAAAATAAGACATACATGATGTATTTTACACAGTGGTAATATATATATATATATATATATTTAGAGAGAGAGAGAGAGAGAGAGAGAGAGAGAGAGAGAGCTGGAAACGCACCCAAATGATAGAAAATCATAAATCTACATATACAGGGGTGGACCCAAGATTTTCAGAAAACAGGGGGCGTGCTGCATACTAGTACTGTAAATTACCATTTCCAACCTAAACTATTTTTGCTTTCCTTTCCCACGAGAATATATGGAGCCAAAAATTGTTCGCGGCCTCAAAAAATAGAGGGGGCGTGCACCGGGTGCGCCCCCCCCCCCTCTGGATCCGCGCCTGATATACGTTCGTCTGCGATATTGTACAGCTGGAAACGCACCCAAGTGATAAAATGTCATATAATCTGCATTTACTTCCATCCATGACATCAGTAATACGGGCGTGATTTCCCCACAAATGAATTAACGATACTTTACATATAGGTTTAACAAAATATGAAATGGAATGGGGTTTATCATCCTACTGTTCTGCTCCAACTGGGCTAATGATGGCGGGCATACGCCAAACGGTGTACTTTGACGGAAATTTTGCCCGGACAGCGGTCTTAGGCCTACTCATATCGAATTTCAACTGTAAGAGTTCTTTTACATGCACACCAATATGTACATGGGAGTCGACCTCAGTTTTTCCCCCCATCCATACTTAGTTTCAACAGTGTAATATAGTTAAAAAGTGAGAGCGAAATGGGGTTTTACGTCCATTCGATACAAAATAGGTCATTTCGGGACTAGCATATGGTTCAATTTTATTTCAATAATTCGCTTACGTGTAGGGGTCTTCAGCAGTGGGGGGAAACCAGAGGTGCCGGAGAAAACAGCCCTACTCCTTGTCACGTATACAACCAGGGAATCGAAACCCCGCCAGTCATTAACTCAATGGCAGACCTTTTCATAAAGCACGCACATGCTAACCATATGGCGATCAATCTCTAATAAGTTAGAAATTAGCGGGTATGTTCATGACCGGTATATAATTAAGACATGTATATATTAGATGCACGGCGGATCCAGGGGGTGGGGGGCAAACTCGGCCAAACTCAGCTATATTCTAAAAAAAAATAATGCCTTGCATCAATGAAATTAAATCACAATGTGATCCTACATCATTATAAAAAATGATTTCTCTCTTTTAAAAGCTTAATTTCAGTGTATGTCTGTGTAATTTAAAAGAACCTTGCAAACTTCCATCTGCAAAAATTCATGGATCCGCCCCTGAGATGATTCCCAGTTATTACACCTACTGTAAATAAACATTGATCTGTTTAAAACTGACACATGTATATACATGTAATCTACATCAAATCAAACAATGAATCTCATTAATATTCTAACTGTTATTTGGGTGTGAGCGGGGTTGTTTCATAAGAGTTAGTCCGGATACTGTAGTTTAAATACTTATGCTGTTATTCAAGTCTATTGTAGAAATACAAAATGCAATTGGGTTTAACTTGGGTTCTGCTCTGATTTGGCTCATGAAAGCCAAGCATACTTAAGCTTTCTGACTGACAAGGGATTTTGTACGTGCACGTGGGAAACCACGCCGGAAAAATCTCGACGAACACCGGGAGGAACCCAGACTAGCGTGCCAGCGTCTTATCCATTTAGCCACCGTGTCTCCCCTCAAATAATAGATCGGTAAATAAGTTGCGGGATGTAGCCCACCACCACAGCTCAGCGACTAAAATGAGGAAATGAAAGTACTTTACCATTTGAAGATTTCTCCGTTGCTCCATATAAACACCGCTCTATCACCGCCATTTGTTTCAATCCAATACAGATGTCAATAAGACCAGGATCAAGTTGATTATTTACATTATAACCAACTTTCTTTATGTTCCTTGTATCTAACGAAATTATAAAATCTGCAAGACTCGTCTGAAAAGAAGTACAATCTTATATAATTATGTCAGCTTTTGGAACACCCTCGAAGGGAAGGGTATAAATAATTCCTTTTGAAACTGTCTATTCGCTGACAGTAATCCGGCCTTATATAGCTGCAATATGAAAATACGGTAAAATACCGCTATTCCCCATCTCTGTTCTTAAGCCAGGCTGACACTTGCACGACTTTTGGCCACGATTTTGTCGTGCCCATCAGTGTTCACATTGACATGAACTGGCACGACGAGTTCGCGCATAGTTTGCGCATAGTTTGCGTATTGTTTACGCACTTCCCGCATTGGCACGACAAGTTTGCGCAAATCGGACGGTGTCGTGCCGACTCGAGTCGTGCCAATGCCTGCCACGGAATCGTACACGTGTCAGCCTTGATTTTAGAACCCTTGTCGTCTATTCTATTCTATTCTATTCTGTTTTGTTCTATTCTATTCTATTCTATTCTATTCTATTCTTCTTTTATTCTATTCTATTCTATTCTATTCTATTCTATTCTATTCTATTCTATTCTTCTATTCTATTCTATTCTATTCTATTCTATTCTATTCTATTCTATTCTATTCTATTCTATTCTTCTATTCTATTCTATTCTATTCTATTCTATTCTATTCTATTCTATTATATTCTATTCTATTCTATTCTATTCTTCTATTCTATTCTTTAATTTTCATTTCATTATTATTTTTATCATTATTATAAAAAAAAAATCTCACATTCTTCAATTAGTTATATTAAATATATAAATTTGTAATTTAAGTGTATATGAAAAGTCAAAATTGATAAAAAAAAAATCAGTTATAACAAAATGATTAACTTTCATACCCTTTTAAAAATAAATGAAATTATCGACTACAAAGTGAAGAAATCAGACACGTATTTGCTGTGCTCTAATAATTTGCCAAGGATTTCTAAAGGATATTTATTTCATCACCCATGGGAATTCATTCTGTTTAGATATCGCAAGTGAACAAATCAAAACTAAAACAATAGGTAAAATCGATATAAAAAGGATTCAAATGGAGGCGCTGAAAGGTTATTGGTCACGGCTGTTTTCAAAGCGGGGATCACGTGGCTCAGTGGGTAAGACGCTGGCTCACTGACAGTTGTGTAGTCGATCGGATGGGACGAAAAACCGAGGTACTGTGTAAACATTGGCGTGCACGTTAAAGATCACTTGGCAGTTGGAATTCGATATGGACGTCTTCATTACCCCAGGTTAGGAGCAGAACAGTAGGACGTTAAACCCCATTTCAAAGCCCAACGGACCAAGAAAGAACAGGTTTCACTAGATGAACCATCTTATGATATACAACGTGCAATGATTAATTTCCACGCTTAAAGCCCCTTTATGTCATCTCCAGATTTGGGTAAATGGCTTAATTCACGCTAAAAGGTTCATCAATCAGCTTTTAAACATTCATTCAATTCATAAAAGAAAATCCAACTATCAACGATAGATATCCTTCCAACTTGTATTTAATTGAATTCAAAAAATGCCCTTTGAGCGCTGACGACTATTTATCTAATATTTATGTAATATTTATCTAATATTTATAATATTTAATATCTATAATGTTTAACATCTAAAATATTTATAATATTTATCTAATATCTATAATATTTATCTAATATCTATAATATTTAATATCTATGCTATTTAATATCTATAATATTTAATATCTGCAATAATTTATAATATTTATCTAATATTTATAATATTTAATATCTATAATATTTATGATATTTATCTAATATCTATGCTATTTAATATCTATAATATTTAATATCTATAATATTTATAATATTTATCTAATATCCATAATATTTAATATCTATAATATTTATGATATTCATCTAATATCCATAATATTTAACATCTATACTATTTATGATATTTATCTAATATCTATAATATTTAATATCTATAATATTTATGATATTTATCTTATATCTATAATATTTATCTAATATCTATAATATTTAATATCTCTTATATTTATAATATTTGTCTAATATCTATAATATTTATCTATTCTATTTATAATGTCTATCTAATATCTATAATATTTATCTATTCTATTTATAATGTCTATCTAATATCTATAATATTTATCTATTCTATTTATAATGTCTATGTAATAACTATAATATTTATGTAATATATATCTAATATCTTTAATATTCATGTACTGTCCATAATATTTATGTAGTAACTATAATATGTATGTAATATCTATATTATTTACCTAATATCTATAATATTTGTGTAATATTTATTTAATACCTATGACATTTATTCAATATCTATAATATTTATCTAATATTTATAATATTTATCCAATATTTATAATATCTATTTAATATTTATGATATTTATCTAATATTTATAATATTTATCTAATACTTATAATATTTATCTAATATTTATAATATTTATCTAATATTTATAATATTTATCCAATATTTATAATATTTATCTAATATTTATGATATTTATCCAATATTTATAATATCTATTTAATATTTATGATATTTATCTAATATTTATAATATTTATCTAATACTTATAATATTTATCTAATATTTATATAATATATACAATATGTATGCAATATTTATCATATTTATAATATGTATGTTATATTTATAATATGTCTAATATCTATGTATCTATAATATTTATATTTTTCATTAATACACCTGTTCAATATAAGGTCTATTTACTAACACTCGATACCACTTCTCACTGGAGGAATTCACATAGTTAACACATGGTTATTGACATTTGTATTTACACCTGTAACTTTGACATGATTGGCCCGTGAAGTACTTACCTTACATAACAAAAAAACTGTTAAACAATGTAACACATTGCTTATATAAACCATTTTACACCTGTTTCGTTACACCTGGTCCACGCTTGCATTAAACTAATAATATCTTATATTTTACGATAAAACATTATTTCCCAGTTCGAAAACAAGATAAGCCACGAAAATATTGTTTATTTAATTATCACCCTGTTAAAATAGTCGATCCTCAAAACAATTCGGATCGTTTGGACACAATCATTCAATAGATTAATTTCTGTGTCCCGAAATTCAAGTAAGGTGGTCAATTCGAAAATATCCGGCTATTTAACTACGCAGCAGAGAATCCAAGAATATATATTCCAAACGTTCCAGTACAAATTAAAAGCTGTTAGCATTCATATAAAATGATTCAAACCCCAAACTGCTGCATGACTAACAGAATGTGTTCAACTTGGAGACGCGCCTTGTATTTTTAATCCTTAAAGTTGAAGAGTAAACAATGAATGTTGAAAATTCACGTAATTGTTTTTAATAGGCGTGGCATATTAGATTTAATTTGATGATAGAAAAAGAACAGGTGGATTTAACGAAATATTAACAAGAGTTGTCAATACTAGGAGGTGTGGTAGTCTTGTGGTTGAAACAATGAACGTAAGATTAGAATGGCAAGTGTTTGAATCCCAGCGTGGGCTGAGAAATGAAATGAAATGAAATGGAGTTTAACGTGATACTGTTCTGCTCCTAAACTGGGCTAATGAAGACTGGCATATGACATACAGTGTGCTATAAGTATAAGGGAATTCCAACTGCCAAGCGATCTTTTATGTGACTTTTTGTCCCACCCGAACAACCAGACAGTTGTCCTTCAACCCCCTCCATCTTGCATCATGGCCAAGAGAAGATTAGAATTACGAGTGGTTGAATCCCGAAATGGGCCGAGAGGAACAAATGACCCTTCCAAGCTACATGTATGTTAGAATCCCATTGTGGTCCGACTGGGTTAATGTGTGCGTGTCAGGTGGTGTGGTTTCGATTCTCCGCTTGTACGTGACAAGGGGGGGGGGGTTCCACAGGTCCTCCAGTTTTGTTTTCTCCCATTACTAAAGACCCCTACGCGCAGGCGAATTATTGAAATAAAAATTATCCATGTGTAATTTCCGAAAAGACCTAGTTTGTATCGAGTGGACGTTAATCCCCATTTCTCTTTTACTTCCCTATCGCAATACAGGGACGGACCGATATACTCCAGAAAACACCTTTTACCTTTTAGCGCCTCCTACCCACAGTTTGCCCCTATTGCGTGTAGGGGTATATAACAATGGGAGGAAACCGGAGGACCAGTAGAATACTCATCTTGATATTGAACCAGTATTTCTTTTTATAATTGGGTGTTGAATATGAAAAGCAAGATGTGATATGTATTTTGTTGACGGGTGAGAGAATATGAGTACCATGTTGTGTTCTGATATTTTAGAAACCACAGTTTTAATCAAATAAATAAAAATATTTCACAACACTCAACCAGTAATTTTGCGAACTCGTTGGCATGGTCTGCCACCGAATATTGGCATCATCATGGTCCGTCATAGATCATTGGCATCACCATAGTCTGTCACCGAAAATTTGCATCACTATGATCATTGGCATCACCATGGCCGGTCACAAGTAATTGGCATTACTTTCGCCCGTCACAAATAATTGACATCCCCATGGCCGTCAGAGATTAGTTGTTCATTACATCCAGAGGGGTGTTGGTGCCGTTCTTACTGTAAAGTTTCGACCCTGCACATGACTATAATTAGATACCAAGTTTTATCAACTTTGATTTGAGTTATTATTATTGGTGTTGTTTATCAACAGGACTATAATTAACTTTCAACAGTTATCAGTGTAAAACCGGATCTAAATATATTGTAACTACCAACATGTTCAATACTTAATTGTAATGATTACCATTGGTACATCCACGTCAAATAAATTACATTATAACATAATTACTACGATTGGTCAGCCATATCTGATAGTCAGACAAACAATGGATAACATCCAGCAAAAATTATTTATCTAATTTACCAAAAGTATATGATATGGATAGGCCAGAGCGCCATAGAAATCATTTCTCCCTCTGCCTATTACAGATCTTTCGTTTGGCCTCAAATGCTATATAAATCATTATTTCGACATTAATCGTATCAACCTTAGCAATGACAATCGAGGTTACATCGTTCTTCAAACGGCCATATAACATGCCCACAGAACAAAGTGATCTGAATGGAAATTTCAATAATATTCCCTTACCATTAGAACAAAGTACTGTAATTTGAATGGAAATTTTAATAATATTCCATTTCCATTATTTTTTTTTTTCAAATAGTATAGCGAGAACTATCAGCTTTTTATCTAAACCTTATATAATGTGTCTTTAAGAAAACAATAAAAATATCAACGGTAGTGTATTCTTCATTGTGGGTGGGGGGGTTAACACGTGCGCGCTGTATAATAATGTTTGGTTGTACGTGACAAGGAGTAGGATCGCCTGTCCAACCTCGTGAGTTTTCCCCGGGCCTTCCGGTTTTCTTCCACTGTTAAAGACCCCTACGCGTAAAGGAATTATTGAAATAAAACTGAACCATGTTTTAGTCCCGAAATGAACTGTTTGTGTCGAGTGGGCGTTAACCCTCCCTCTCTCTCTCTCTCTCTCTCTCTCTCTCTCTCTCACACACACACACACACTCTCCCTCTTCCCTCTCTCCCTCCCTCTCTCTCTCCCCTCTTTCTATCTCCCTCTCCCTCTCTCTCTCTCTCTCTCTTTCACTCTCTCTCCAACCCTCTCTCTCTTTCACTCTCTCTCCACCCCCTCTCTCTCTCTCTCGCTCTCTCTCTCGTAATCTTCAGGATCGGATTAAAAACAGGCGCATGAAAAGAATTTAGAGTTTTGAGTTTAGTGTGGCAACATTTCGAAATGTTCAATTCACCATATCACTGTTAATATTGAAATGAAATGAACCATTTGTGGGCTGGTATTCCTTTGGGTTACCATGAATTAACAAATGTCCAATATATGTTATATTTACTCTAACCATATATATAGTAATTGTATTCAGCTCTCTTTTTATTCATCACCTACAATATAACCTGATAAAATATGTTCTATTGTATCTCGCCTTTACCGTGATAGTAGCGCCGTTAAGATAATTAAATATGTCGCCTTTCTAATTAGGACACCTGTATAAATAGAGAAATCATTCACTTATTCTTATTAGGAAAACAAAACCACGGACGAAAAGGTAAGATTCGAGTGTTTGAAAGAACTATTGTTCTGCACCGACTAGGCTAATGAAGGCGGGCATACGCCATACAGTGTGCTATGAGGGGAAATTTTGCCCAGGCAGCGGCACTATGGCCTACTCTTATATCGAATTCCAACTGCCAAGGGATCTTTAACGTTCTACTGTTCTTCTCAGACTGGGCCAATGAAGACGGGCATACTGTATAAGTGTTTTATAATTTCGTGAATGCTTGTGGTGGAATAAACGAAAACAGAAATCTTGTTGATTGTTAATGCTATATCTTTGGGCTTAACAAATCATCAGCATGAGTTTTAACAAATAATTAATGTAAAAGATATCGATTCAATGCTTAAAGAGCTAATCCCGATAATTGTTTGGAGAATAAGATTGCTTGATTTTGTGTTACAATACCTTAAAATCCCCTACCTAATGGTCGAGCAACTAACAATATTAAAATCCGCCAGTCTTCATCTGGATATGGAGACCGATGTCGCAATAAAACCAGACATTTTTTGTTATACAAATAATGTGTAGGTGAAATTTACTTTTCATTATCAAGTACAGCACATGGACCATTCACAGTATAGACCTCATAAGGAACGGAAAATCGATTAGCAGGTCATCCAACGAAAAAATTGATCAAAAATGTTAAAAGTGTTACGTATCCAGATAAGCAGTTCTGGCGTTCACGTCCAAACGACTCAATATTTTGAGTTGAAATTTTGAGACAAGTTAAAAATCCCATTCCTCTATATTTTGTCGTTTAAATTTCATACGTACTGGGACGTTTATTTTTGAAACACTGTTCAAATAGGGATAGTCCCTTTAATAGTAGATATGGGAATTGACATAAATTTGTGCCTTCAAATACATGTAAATAAAGTTTGTCCTAAATAAAATGTGATCTTATAAAATTAGTCTCCTTATGACGGTTTGTTGGAAGGTTCCCCCTGACTCACCCATTTGGGTCTATAATTATATCCTATGCATCACCTTGGGCATTCATCCTATACAGTGCTCACTCTGGGTTCAATTTTTCTTCCGCCAATTTTTCATTTTAATTTATTAGCCATATATTTTTTCCGCCAAATAAAAAGAACGAATATCTATTCTATTATATTTTTTCAGTAATTTTTATTTACATATAATATACATATGATACCACAATTTACAAAATTCTTCACTGCTTTGCAGAAGCCCATTTTTTTAGAGCTTTTTCAACATCTGGGGTAACCACATAGTGTATTTGTTTTTAATGAATTGTGACCAAGCACTTACTGATATATCAAAGATTTGAACATTTTCATTCATCTTTAAGAGATCCACATTTTTCAAATGCACAAACATACATTATGTAAGGACTAAGAGCTGAATCTTTCTTTAGAGATGATGATCGAGGCTGATAATCTCGGTTCAAAGGAAAAAAATTAACTCAAATTTTCACAATATTCCATTTACGTTATCTATGTTGAACTATTACATAGTCAGTTCGGGAGTATTTTGGTGGTGAAATCTATCGTCTATGCAAACAGTATACCATGGCAACTAGAACGCTATAGCCCGTAGACGTTAATTACAATTTAAAAGATCAATTTAAAGTAGCTAAGTCTCTAACTCAATATCATCCAAAATCGTCGACAATGAAAACACAAATTATTTGTCAATTTAATTTAACATTGATGTTGTGATCTTACCTGGAATAGATGAGCTAAGTCTCTAACTCAATATCATCCAACTGTCCTTGTCAGGCTTCCCTGTTCTGTCCCACTCACAAGGGGGAGCCCACACCGTAAAATCCCGATGAACTTTCTCAGCCAACTTTTAAAACGAACCCGCTACACGCGGCAGGGGCGTTTTAATGTTTCGGGGGGGGGGGGTGTCTTGATTGATGATTTTGCATACCAGTGCAATGACTGCATTCTCATTCAGTAGTGGATTCGACAGTTACAGTGTAAAGAAAACGGTTGACTCGGACTCGGTGGCCCTTTCGCTTGGCCAGAGGGGCCCTTTTATCAGACGAGGGGCCCTTTTGTCTGCCCTTAGGGCCCTCCCTAACTAGGGTACATGTCATTTTTCTCATCGGTTTTAGCATTTTTCTCCCGTTTGATTTCTTCAACTTCTTTGATTTTTTTCGCGAGGAGACTGGCGCCTCCAGCGCCTCAGCTATAAAACGCCTTTGAGCTGCGGGCTAGAAAGCCAGGCTCGTACTCGCTTTGCCACTGTGGCTCCCTGACAAGGAAGCAACGAGAATACAGGTTGAATGAGTAGAAGTCATCCTATAAACATCACACTTGAGTAATCTTGCCGCGAACATATTGTAGTTTTTATCCTCCATTGATGTATATGCAATTAAAACACAGATCATATTCCGTTTCGTATTTTATAATTCAAAATTTCTTTTTACTTGTCTACACTACATGCTGTGTCAACCACGTTGTGGATAATGTGAGGTATGAGCCAATGAAACGGTCTGTCACGGTGAGTTTTTGGTTGAGGTGCATGGAACATTGGTGTAAACCACTAGAAACGTCATAACTCTTTGATTAATCAATGCCTGGCGTCATGAGGTCAAAAGCCGCTCGTATAACAAGTGACACGACCTTCCAACACTACCAGTCAGGTATTCATGTAGTGTAGGCCATCGAAAATATGAAAAAAAACGAAACGAAAAATAGATCCCTATTTTATTGAGATTGATGCAAAAAACGGCTCCATAATTTATTTTCATTCTCATGACCGTCTCCGTTAATTGCTGCTCGGTAAAAGAATTTTTTTTAATTTGTTGATGGGGAATAAAACAAATATTTGTACACTGTTTTTTCAGATTGAGAATGAAAGTTGCGTTGCTAGTTTTATTGATGTTATCATTAGCGGTATCAGATGTGGAATGTGGTTGGCGTCGTTTTGCCAGAAGACTTCCGGATACTAATTACGATGGTAAACGTGAAGTTGAGGTAGTTAGTAACCACGAAGAATATGAACGTCAGCTAATCCCTACTGCTTGACCCTTGCATATTTGGTAAGTTCGAATCTGTCTTTGATTCAAGTGACACAGAATAAGGTCGCCTGTCCAACCTCTTTGGGATTCTTAAGGTTCCCCAGTTCCCCCACCCACTGCTAAAGACCCCTACGCCCAAGCGAATTATTGAAATAAAACTGATCCACACATTTGTCCCGAAATGACCAAGTTTGTGCCGAGTTGACGAAATGCGTAGTTTTAATACCACAAACCCCTATGGGTTATTTCTTGAGATAAGTTCTTATTTTGTGAAAGAACATATTATTTTTTCAAATGAATTCTTATTTATTTATTGATTTACCTTCAGTACATAACATTTCAGGTTGATTGTGCGTGACCGAATCCAGTGAAAATAAATATCAATAAAGTATTTAAAAGGGGATTCCTGTTGATTGTTTTCTCAGCACAGGAGAATCTATACTCCGGGTTATTATCAACCAGCGAACTATGCAATAATGCCGGGATTGTTTTCGGTCAGGTTCTGGTGGTGATGTAATTGGTACCGCCGCTGCTGGTGGTTCTGATTGCTGTCCATGTGAGGCGGCTGTGAACCTGGCAAGCTTGAGGGTTGCGACGGGTATTCTGGAAGTGGTTGAATGAACCCTTAGAAGAGGCCAGAGCATTGATTCTCAACCGGTGTGCCGAGAAATTTCTCATTAAAGAAATCAACTATTTGACTAATGAAAGTCAATATATATCACCTCCCCCACTGCTAAGATTTATGCGAAATGAACAGGTAGGAGACCCCTAAAAACTTCCATATACTAAACCCTATAATTATTCATGCAACAGGTACATATATGTGATTACTGTGTGATTAACATACAAGATTACATTATAACCACAACCTGCATCAATCTGTTCTAAAAACATATAAGTATAGTACATAATTACAATTACAGTCAATACTAACTAAACTCTTCTCAACCTAGACACCGCGAGGTGTCTAGGACTCTTAGATGGTAACCCTCCGGAATCTAAATGTCGTCTGATTTAATGACGTAATATAGTTTCCTTTATAGCCGCAAGGGTATCACGCAGACGCATGCGTGTTCATGACCATGAACCTGTGCAATCAACGAAATGATTGGTTAAATTAAGCCAAATGACGCAATAGGAATATCTCGAATCACATGTATTTTGTTGAAAGATAGTATCAGTTTGTTATGGTTCTGTAGCTCTTTTTATATAACAATATGTCCAACATTGACTAAGTTGATTTAAATACTTTAAGTACGTATATGTGAATCTACTGACTTGCCAAAGATATTAATTAATATGCCATCATATTTTCTCGAGCAAAAATTCTTCTAAAAGTATTACACGCTTGGGGGAAAAAAAGGTTAGAGAACCACTTGGCTAGGGTGAAGTTCAAGGAGTGCTATAGTTCTGCTCTGGTGAATGGTAATTTACATAATATAATTCTAGAAGTTCCAGTTCCATTCCGATTCTAACAATTGTCTAGTCAACAGGTCAGACACAACAGTATAGTTTCATACAAAAGAAGAAAGGGTAACTTTAGATCCACACAATATACTATCTTACTGCTAATCCGTATACCAATATATACAAACTTTCAGGCATGTCTTGTAACATCTACTCTGCTGCATGATAAATCCAACGCATACTTTAATGGACACTGGGTCCCGGTACGAAATGCCATATATCTGATGGATATGGTATCATTACGTGTCCATTGTATCACTGGCCCATTGTTGTCAATTGTACCTGGTCGGATATATACAGTAGTACGTGTCCATTTTATCCAAAATGGTGTATATTCGTTAGGAATTAACATTAACATTTTATCACGTGCGTAAACTTGGCTGTTGACGGGAGAATGAATCCTGATGGCTGTTATAGTGTTGCCCCATCCTCCAATCACCAGTTCAAAAACTAAACTAGAAATATTGACCGATTCAAATAAACCAACCACGCCATCTTTACACCCTTTTATCCACACCAGTTTCGATTCTTGTTGTTCGATATTTCTGAATTCCCTATAAGGAGAACTAGTCCCTAGATATATTATTTCACACTTTGTTAAAACCATACAACAAACTGTAAACGTAATCCATGAATTGTACATCGACACCATTTTGTTACAATCTCCAAGACTAATCAGAATTAGATTTCAATGCACAGCTCAAAGTACACGTCGCAATTAGTATTAAACTCAGTAATTGTGTACCCATAAAATTTTTCTTAGTGTTAATATGTTCAATTTTACTGTCAATCAAGGACGATCCTCGTCGAAACTTCACTTAGTATTAAACTCAGTAATTTTGTATCCTTAAAATTGCTGAAATTTCACTTAGTATTAAATTTAAACTCAGTAATTGTGTATCCATAAAACTGCACCTTGTGTTCATACTTCCAATTCACGCCTTTGCTAATATAACATAAAATATTAGTTTCCAATACACCGAGGCATTTGAGACAAACATCAAAGGAGTCCTATATTTATAAAGACTCAGTTTACTTTCCCAATCGTCACTGCTAATTAAATATATAATATCGATAAGTTCCGTTCTGATTATTTGTTTACGCAATATCAATTTATAACCATTATATTAAAGCCCCAATACCACTCTTGTTTAACTGAATAATATGTCCCAATCTTTACACTGGTCAACAAATTGTATTATTTTACAATATTCCTATTAATTGATGATACAAATTTCATCTTAACACGCCAAATTTAAAAAAAATTGGAAAAATTCAACTAATTGATTTGAAAAGTCTAACGTAAACCTTTTCAAATGTAACTTGGATTTTAAAATATATTCGAACCCTCTGGACAAGTAAAATAGGTTGTAATAGATAACTTACACAACAGGTAGGACACTTAAACATCTAGTACTTAGAATAGGGCTATTATTTATTTTCTGGAGCTGCCAAGCCAGCAAGAGTGTTATTGTCCCTTTAAGGATACATTATGTAAGATTATAGATAGAGAGCTAAATAGTTCTGACATTGATAATGTAATCGAATGTATTAGCCTTGGAAGATTTGGCAAGATGTGTGCATTAATTGCAACCACGGTACTAATTATTTTTTAAAGCTAAGCCTCGCTTCTCCTTTTTTACGGGGGGTTGGGATGGCCTAGTGGTCTAGAGTGCCGCGCTTCGACCTCTAGCTGACCGGTCACCTCTGGCTTGCGGCTGTGGTTTCGAGCCCTGGTGTGAGCGTATGTGACATGGAGACAGGGGCGCCTTCTCACCCTCGTGGGTTTCCTCCGGGCACTCCGGTTTCCTCCCACTGCTAAAGACCCCTACGCGCAAGCGAATTATTGAAAAGAAATTAAAACCATATGTTAGTCCCGAAATGACCTAGTTTGTGTTGCGTGGACGTTAAACACCATTTCTCTCTCTCCTTTTTTAAATTAAATCAAATTATGGCTGTAAAACTGTAATGGACTTAATATTGGAGTTACCCGATGGCATCGAGAGATGTTGATGGTATAAGTTAAAATAGCGTTATGCAAGAGCAAAATCTGCTTATTACAAATCTTTCTGTAGGCCTTAAAGGGACAATCCCGATAAGAACAGAGTCTCAAAAATTAAAGTCCGAGTATTTATGAAATTTATCGACCAAAATATAGTGGCATGGTGTATTTACCTTGTCTCAAAATTCCAGCTCAAAATATTCAGTCGTTTGGGCGTGTACGTCAACACTGCTTATCCGGACACGTAACCCTTTTAAGATTTCGGGTCAATTTTTTCATTGGGTGACCTGATAATCGATTAACGTTTCTTGAGAGGTCTATAAAGTGAATGACCCATGCACTGTACTTGATAACAAAAGGTAAATTTCACCTACATATTATTTTTATAGAAAAAAGTCTGGTTTTATTCAGATATTGTAAAATACAACGGTCTCCATTTCCAGATGAAGACTGTCAGGTTTAAGTTATTTACAAGCGTATCACAAATATCGGGTTAGTAGGTGAGCCTTAGGTTATGGATTTTAAAGGATTTTAACACAAAATTAAGCAGTTTTATTCCCCAAAAAGTTATCGGGATTGGCCCTTTAAATGGTATATAAATAATCAATTAGACATTAATTAACATATCCAGACCATAATAAACTCTTGATGGCAAGGCTAGCCTTCGATGTTGGCGGATTAAATTCATATATGCCGCTATCAAGTGGATAATCGAGACTATGCTGTTTATATTAATGATTTGAGTAATGATGACCGAGGCTATGTGAATATTTCAAACGCTTTTTTCTCGGCTAATAGTGGTTCAATTTGACTGAAAGTTTCAGCAAATTATCTTTACACTATCTAGTTACAACTGCCATCTCTTTATCGTATCTCCCATAATGTAACTTTAATCAATGTCAATTGATAGTTTATATAACGTTTCAAATAAGCAGATTTCACTCTTGCATAATTTATATTTAAGTTCCAGTTACGCATTAGATAAATAAATAATGTAAGTTTGTTTTAAGTGGATGTCTTTCAAATAGCAAGGTGATGTTTTGTAAATGCGTTGGTTCAATTACGATTTGCAGGGCGGAAGGGCCTGGCAAGTACAGCTATCTCGTCGTTCGGATGGCGAGCACGTAAACGATCTCTTGGCAGTTGGAATTCGCCATAATGCCGCTGCGCGTCATAGAATACTGTTTGGCGTACACTCGTCTTAATTAGCCCAGCCGGAGCAGAACATTTTCAATCATGTTTACCCCATTATTATAGCGGTACATATCTAAATGGCGGATTGGGTGGCCGAATGGTTAACGCCAGGGGCGGAACCAGAGGGGGGGGGCACCCCCGCCCCCCCCCCCCTTGCCTAGCTACATAAAAAAAATGCCCTTCATCAATGAAATTACATCACAAAGTGATCCTACTTCAGTATAAAAATGATTTCTCTGTTTAAAAGCTCAATTTGTATGTATGCCTATGTAATTTAGAGACGATGATGGCAGATTCGCGTAACAGAAACGGGCAAATCCCCTCCTGCAAAAATTCCTGGATCCGCGTGCTCGTTGAATCAAGTGGCGTGGTTTCGAATACCCGCTTGCACATGATGCGGAGTAGAGTCGCCTGTCCAGCTTCTTGAGGTTTCTCCGGGTTCTTCGGTTACCTCCCACTTCGAAAGACACTTAGGCGCAACCGAATTAATGAAACAAAATAAAACCATAATATGTTCAAGCGGGCGTTAAACCCCCTTTCGCCCCTGTGTCGAACCCTTTGAAGTAAATAGGCCGGTTTTTCAAGACGAGCCTTGTGTTCAGAAAATGGTATTTCGTTAAATTAATTAGTTCTCATTGCTAATATAAATAGTTCATGTTTCAGTACTGTTCTGTTTGTTATTGGGAAGGTAACTGGTGTTGACCTAGTTACTATAATGTAACGATAACTATAGCTGGTTATCGTTACAAGTGGTACAGTCTAAGACCGTTGACGCAAGTTCAAATAGGTTAAAACGCACAATTGTCATTACAGTTTGTATTAAAATAAGTAATCCTATCATACATAATGAAGTCTTAACAACTAAAAGAGTTACCGAACAGTTTTTCTTTGTGGTAATGCGTTTTACATTTTCTTAGCGGTGTTTCTTGTAATGTGCAGGCAGCCATGAGACAGGCCACTTGAAATCTCGCCAAATACCGCGACGCTTTAACTCCGCCCACCACTTTCCATATAAGGCAATGCCTACTATACGCTGACCAGCACAAATACTATAAGAGAATCTCGGCTGAAATGTCAAAGACGCCCATTACATCCTTTTTTTGAACAATAAAATCTATTATCAGTTTTTGTTCAGGTTTGAGCGAAAAATTTATGCCCATCCTCCCCCAAACGCGGTCTATTATTGTTTCTGACATATTTTCCCACGCTAAGGTCATTAGCATATAATTATGGTGATATGCCATATTTGGAATGGGGCGTATGATCACGTGAGTTGGATTGCGCATGCTCTATTTGACTGGGCGGCCATTATAATTTCAGAACTTGAGAATTTTCATGAAGGGATTGGATTTTATCAAATCATATAATTATGCGGTAAGGCTTCACCTTTATTTCAATGGGGAATTGATTTATTATATGTTAAGCTATGTGCAGTACAGTTTTGGGTTAGTGTCTGCGTAAATTAAGGGAGCTATAGGCCAGTAAACTTTTTGTAGTCATTTGACTACAAAACTTGCGCAAAGGAACTCTGTAGGAAAAGCCACTACTGTGCCTGAAGTATGACGGAAGGCATCAGTAGTGGAACCATTTCTAGTGTTGACCGAGCGTATTGCCGTTGCTGTACTAAGTTGAATGTTATTGTTTTCCAAAAATGTACTAAATCTGTAACATTGATACTATCTTGTCAAAACTTCAAATCTCATAACAAAGTAACAGAACACAATTTTTTTACGGGAAACAATCACTGATTTTATTGTGCTTGATAACGATAAGAGTAGTTGTGTCAAAACGTCGTGCTTTTATTATACTCAGTGATTGTTTCCCATAAAAATGTGTTCTGTTAATGTGTTTCCAGGTCGTTAAATGTCACTTAAAAATCATAACAAAAAAAAAATGACTAAAAGTGTCAATATATTCATCTTTCTCTATCTATTTTTGAATAATATGGCACGAACTGACAGCTGTTTATTGAAATCTTACATAAAACATCTTTAAACTAAAGCGAAAGGCTGTTTTCTTTATTATTCTAGAGAAATCTAATTGAGGATGTAATGAACAATGACGATTTCATTTGACTTGATGTCAAGGGAATATTACGGACGATTGTTTCCCAGGAAACCTGCAAGAAGCGTCAGTCGTTAAAGACGGTTTCATTCATTAATTACATTCTTATGTAAGATATTCGAATCATTGTCTACGTCATGCCATATTAGTCTGCCGGAATTCCGAGTTAGTGGCAGAAATGTGCAAAGTAAGCTTTCTTGGTCTCAGATGAAAGGTGGGACCTAGCAGTATCTCAGAAAAAAAAAGTTACCATCAAATTACTGATTTGTACATAAATTTTCTCCAACCGTCACCATACAGGCGCGGATCCAGAGGGGGGCGCACCCGGCGCACGCCCCCACTATTTTTTGAGGTGGCGAACAATTTTTAGCTCCATATACTCTCGCGAGAAAGGAGAACAAAAATAGTTTAGGTTGGAAAGCGTAATTTACAGGATTAGTATGAAATTAGTCCTTGAGGGCATTTTTTCCACTCAAAAATCACTGTTCCGGGCTTCGCACTCCCAAGTGGGTGCGGCACGCCCCCTCTTTCTGAAAATCCTGGGTCCCCCTCTGCCATAATATTCGACGGTTACGGCGAGCCATCAACCAAGGACCATGAACACCGACTGTGGCAGGCGAAATCAATGAGCGCTACGATCGAGGTGCAGTTGAACCGTCGATGTCTAAATAAGCAAGAACAGTTCCTCGCGAATGAAAAAAAAAACAACAAAAGTCAGTTGATCTGTATTCTGTCGACGTGCCTATGTGCCGTGGGTATGGAAGCCTATTGCGGCCATTTCAGAATCTCGTCCCCTCGCCGCGAGAAGTCGAGGGCGAGAACACGAGAACACGAGAAGTCGAGGGCGAGAACACGAGAAGACGAGAAGTCGAGGGAGCGAGAAGTCGAGGGCGAGGGAGCGAGAGAGCGAGAACGCGAGGAAACAGGGCGAGAATACGAGGATCTCGCCCCGAGAACACGAGATTACTTTCACCTCGACTTCTCGTCTTCTCGTCCCTCGACTTCTCGCCCCCTCGTGTTCTCGCCTTTGAAAAACCTCGTGTTCTCGCTCCCTCGCCCTCGACTTCTCGCTCCCTCGACTTCTCGCCCTCGAGTTCTCGCCCTCGACTTCTCGCTCCCTCGTGTTATCGCCTTTGAAAAACCTCGACTTCTCGCTCCCTCGCTCCCTCGCCTTTGAGTCAATCTCGTCTTCTCGTGTTCTCGCTCCCTCGCTTCGTCACAATCTCGTCTTCTCGTGTTCTCGCTCCCTCGCCTCGGAAGTGCAGTTATTACGCATGTCCACTGACTACCGTATCGGCATTTTTGTATTTTGACATGGATTATAATAAACGAAAATGTTTGAAGTTCTAGAAAATGTAATAGTCCTAAACAAGCTTAATTTCTTCTTGCACAGATAGTATTGTATTCTGTAATTGATTTTAAGTCTTCAGTCAAATCTTTCTTTGCTCTCTAAAAATATCCATCGGGTGTTTTCACTTGATGCGTGGTTTTGTCAGTGCTGCAGGATGGAGAGCCTGACAAGGGACAATGTATAGTTAGTTGTTCGAATGGGATTTTAAAAAACGATGTCCTGTGTCTGGAATCGCAAGGAAGTTGGTTCTACGGTGGCTCACTGGGTAGGACATTTGCTCTGTAACTTCTTCAAAGTTCCTCGTGATTTTTGGCGATGTTCACTATTGTCAGTGGTGTAGAACAGAGAGCCTAGCAAGAGACAACGTATAATCGTTCGGATGAAATAAAAATAACCGAGGTGACATGTCCGGAATCTAAATGAAATGAAATGAAATAAAATGGGGTCTAACGTCCTACTGTTCTGTTCCTAAATTGGGCTAATGAAGACGGGCATACGATACAATAATACAGTGTGCTATCAAGGAAATTTTGCCCGGGCAGTGTCGCTAAGGCCTACTCTTACATCGAATTTAAACTTCCAAGTGATCTTTTATTTGCACGCCAATAGGTGTCCTTGACAGGCCCTACGTTTTGCATCACTGACAAAGAGAAATCACGCCCGAAATAAAATCTGGATGAACTTTCTCTTCAAATGCAGGGATCGAATACCAAGTGGTGTAAGTGGTGTGGGACGGGGGGCCTGAGAAGGGACAATGAATAGTTGTTCGGATGGAATACAAATAACCGAGATCCCGTGGCCGGAATACAAATGGAGCTACGATGGCTCAGTGAATAGGATCGACGTTTGCTCTTTTACTTTATCAAAGTTTTTCAGGATTTTTCGGTCGGGTTCCTGCTTGTCAGTGGTAGCCTATAGGACTGAAGACCTGAACGGTATATATATAAAATACGAGGTTCTTTGTCCGAAATCGTAATGAAGTGGTGGCTACAATGGCTCTCTCGCTTCATCGAAGCGCATCGGGCTAAACTTCTGGAGATGTCCTCCCATGTCAGTTGTGTAGGATGGAGGACGGAGGGCCTGGCAAGGGATAACGTGTAGTCGTTCGGTTTCGATTCGCCGTGTGGGTTTTTTCCGGTTTCTCCCACTGTCGCATACATTTCTTTTCCGATGCATTGCACAATACGTCAGCACTAGAATTACGCCTCGGACTATATTTGTCAAGTTTAGCCATACTGGGGTGAAAAAAATCAAATTCTAAGACAATATCAGAAACCAAAAATCAACGTCATAGGGTCACGGGTCAATAGCCATAATTAGACCACGGAATACCTTTTACGAGACGGAACACGTTGGTTTGTTTCCATTTGTTAGAGAGAATTTTTCTGAAAATATCACAGGTACATGGGGACAGGAACGCCCTTATTAGACTAAGGCACACCAGACCTATAATATAATAATACTAATAGAGTCAATGTGATTTTTCAAAGTTTTTGAGTTTTTGTTTTTTTCTGAACATATTTCAAATTTTTGATCTTATTTTATCCATATTTGATGCTAAATAATATGATATTTACTATCAAACATGTAATTCATATTTAAAAAAAAAATACCTTCTGATGTATAGATCAGGTGTGCCATAGTCTAATAAGGGCGTTCCTGTCCCAATGTACCTGTGGAAAATATGCCGGGATTACTGTATAATACCACATATTAAATGTTGCAGTGACACGATTAAAACAACTTATCCCAGGTCTGTGGAATAAATATGGTCAACAGTAGAGAAATAGCACCAATGATTGAAAGAATCTGTTATTTACTGGAAACAAGTATTTTTTTATAAAAAACTATTTCAGTAAAACAATATCCAAGAGAAATACATACTAAATACACATGAAAACATTTTGGCAAAAATAAACAAACGCAATAATATAAATTTCCTCATACCAGGCGCGGATCCAGAGGGGGGTCCAGGGGGTCCGGACCCCCCCCCCCCCCTGCTCAGACTTGAAAAATTTTATGCGATTTTATTGGCGATTTTTAGACCTGTAATTTTGGTATTTATCTTCCGGAAATACGTCAGAATGCACCAAATTGAATCTAATTTACCAAATTTTTCTAGGGGAGGGACCCCAAACCCCCCTTAATTGGTTGAGCTCCTTCGGCGCTGGGCGTTATCAAACCTAGACTCCCCCCCCCCCCTGCAAAAAAATCCTGGATCCGCACCTGCATACACAACAATACCATATACTACTAGTAAGAGAAATGAGGTTTAACGTCCACTCGACACAAATTTGGTCATTTCCGGACTAACATGGTTTAATTTTATTTCAATAATTCGCTTGTGCGTAGGGGTCTTTTGCAGTGGGAGGAAACTGGAGTGCCCGGAGGTTAAAACCCACAAGGTTGAGAAGGCAACCTATCTCCATGCCACATACGCTCACACAGGGATCGAAACCACAGCCGCAAGCCAGAGGTGACCGGCCAGCTAGAGGTTGAAGCGTGGCACTCTAAACCACTAGGCCATCCCAACCCCCCCACTACTAGTAAATGAAATGAAATGGGTTTTAACGTCCTACTCTTCTGCACCTAACCTGGGTTAATGGAAGACAAACATATGCTATACAGTGTGCTATGAGGAAATTTTGCCCGGGCAGCACCGCTACAGCCTACACTTATATTGAATTCCAACTGCCAAGGAATCTTTTACGTGCACGCCAATGTGTACACTGGACCACGTTTTCCCATACCATCTTAACGACTAGACAGCTGTCCTTGTCAGGCCCCTCATTTCTGCATCATTGACAAGGGGAAACCACACCGGTAAATTGGCCAATGCAGGGATCTAACACACCACTAGTATTGATGAAAAATGTATATAATAATTATAATAATATCATTGTTCTGGAGAACGGTTTCTAATCTGCTGTTCAGATTGTTCTATTCACAGAATACACACAGATCAGGTCTTGTGCCCATTTACACTGTACAAGATATATACCAGTATAAAAATATATATATAAAAGAAAAACAAATAGTTATCTTAATGATTCCAGTAAAATGAATTAGAAATGAAATGAAGTTTAACGTCCTACTGTTTTGTTCCTATACATGTACTGGGCTAATGAAAACAGGCATACACCATACAGTGTGCTATGAGGGAAATTTGGCCGGGTACAGCACTATTCCCTACTCTTCTTTCGAATTCCAACTGCCAAGGGATCTTTTTATGTGCACACCAATGTAAACAAAGGACCTCGGTTTTTCATCACATCCGGACGACTAGACAGCTGTAATTGTACCTTTTTACATGCACACCAATGTATACAAGAGACCTCAGGTTTTCGTCACATCCAAACGACTAGACAGCTGTCCTTGTACCTTGTTAGACCCTCCTTTTGCACCACTGACAAGGAGAAACCACGTCGGAAATGAAACAGAATAAAAAAAATAAAATGGGGTTTAACGTCCTACTGCTCTGTTCCTAAGCTAGACTAATGAAGATGGGCATATGCTATACAGTGTGCTATCGAATTCCAACTGCCAAGGGGTCTTTTTACGTGCACACCAATGTATACAAGGGACCTCGGTTTTTCGTTACATCCAATCAACAAGACGGCTGTCCTTGTACCTTTTTACAGGCACACCAATGAATACAAGGGACCTCATTTTTATGTAACATCCGAACGACTAGGGGGGTGGGATGGCCTAGTGGTCTAGAGTGCCGCGCTTCGGCCTCTAGCTGGCTGGTCACCTCTGGCTTGCGGCTGTGGTTTCGATCCCTGGTGTGAGCGTATGTGGCATGGAGATAGGGGCGCCTTCTCAACCTCGTGGGTTTCCTCCCACTGCTAAAGACCCCTACGCGCAAGCGAATTATTGAAATAAAATTGAACCATATGTTAGTCCCGAAATGACCTAGTTTGTGTCGAGTGGACGTTAAACCCCATTTCTCTCTCTCTCCGAACGACTAGACAGCTGTCCTTGTACCTTGTTAGACCCTCCTTTTGCACCACTGACAAGGAGAAACCACGTCGGAAATGAAACAGAATAAGAAAATAAAATGGGGTTTAACGTCCTACTGCTCTGTTCCTAAGCTAGGCTAATGAAGATGGGCATATGCTATACAGTGTGCTATCGAATTCCAACTGCCAAGGGGTCTTTTTACGTGCACACCAATGTATACAAGGGACCTCGGTTTTTCGTCACATCCAAACAACTAGACGGCTGTCATCGTACCTTTTTACATGCACACCAATGAATACAAGGGACCTCGGTTTTACGTAACTAGACAGCTGTCCTTGTACCTTGTTAGACCCTCCTTTTGCACCACTGACAAGGAGAAACCACGTCGGAAATGAAACAGAACAAAAAAATAAAATGCTGTTTAATGCCTCCTGCTGTGTTCCTAAGCTGGACTAATGAAGATGGGCATATGCTATACAGTGTGCTATCATGGAAATTTTACCAAGGCAGCGGCGCTACGGCCTACTCTCATCACATCAGAACGACTAGACAGCTGTCCTTGTACCTCGTCAGTCACCCCCTCCCCACGGCCTGCACCACTGACAAGATAAACCACCTCGGAAATGAAATAGAATAAAAATAAAACAAAACCATACAATATTAATCAGCATAGTGACAAAATATAACATGAAAATTTATTGACATGTACAGTACATTTAATTAAAACATTTTTTAAAATATGTATTTAAAAACTGCTTAAAAAATACATGTACATGAATACAGGTTTAAGCCTACTCATAAAAAATCACATAATTTCATAGATATCATCATCAGTATTAAAATCAATGTCACTGTCGAACAATTTACACAAATCCATACAAGAAAGTTTTCACTTGTAACAAGTACATCTATCTGTAATGCAGGCTGATTTGTATCCACAGTGAAAATTTTATTTGGTGCTTGATCTCTAGTCACCCTAACCCTGTCATTTTAAACAGTAGTGTTTAACAAAAGGGGCAAAAATTTTTGCAGCTACAGTAAGGCAACGCGGGGGGAATGCGCCAGAATAGGCCCCTGTTTTGATTGGTGGTGCAAGGGACAAAGCAACATTTTCATCCAGGGGACACATGCAAAGTCAATCTGGTGTGGAATTAATTCACACATATTTTTTTCATCAATAGGGCCTAACATGTGCTCTTGTACCAACTCATCTATTTTGGTTCTCTTTTTCTCCATAACATCTTGGGTATATTTCTTAAAGTACTGTGCATGGTGTTTCACCTCAATGGTGACACAGTCTTCACCATATTAGTCCTTATTGGTCTGAGTGGTCTTGATTCGAGTAGTCCTTACTCCTTGGTGACTGCGAGTTGTCATGCATTTAGGAATATAAGAATATCTATCTTTATCAATCAACTTGTTAAATGATCCCCTTAACAAATTAACCAGACCTATTATTATTTTTTTTGTTGGTAAAATTTTAGCTGCTTGCTTCTCTAACATCACTTTCTAACTTTCGTCAACAAGTTTGGAATCGTGATAATGTTTCATACACAGTTGTTTTGGTTTTTTTTAAGTTGAAATGTGAGAACTCTGTATTATTAGTATACCCCAATGATTGAGTCTTTGAGAACTTTGTCTGCACATTCCTGGAGTTCTTTGTCTTACAAATCAGCATTTGTCTCCGGCACAAACCTGCCATTTCCATCTAATTCGATCCAATGGTTAGCCAGGACCTAAAATTGTTCCCAGCTTGTCGCATTGAACGGTTTTAGCTTAGTGTTTTTAACAAAATATTCACAAGTATTCAGTTTTCGCTATCCTTCCGCCATATTTACTATCAAAACAGAACGGTAACCTTTGACTACTCGACATTCCATTATGTGTGTCTGATTGGCGAGCTATGTCACGTGATTTGTTAAAACCAAATCACCGCGAAATTCAAATACCATCGCACATTAAGTAAGCCTGTATTTATTTTACGGCTTCTGTCAAACCTCAAAGAATGGATAACAGAAAAGTCGCGTGACAATGAAGTAATACTAGAAGAATTAGATGATGTACCTTTTTTTTACCCGAAACTTGCTAGGACGGAAAACAGAAGCAGGCAAGCTAGAAATTTCACACCACGGCATATATAGGCTATATATGTAGGCCTAAAGTGGAGAATTTTTTGCCTGGACGTATTTTTTCTATTTTTTTATGCATTGTCTACCGTAAACAAAGAAGTACTTGTACTTTATCTACTTTAAAGCCCCAATAACACTCTAGTTGTAACTGAAAAATATGTCCCAATCTTCATTCTGGTCAACAAATCGTATTATTTTAGAATATTCCTATTAAATGATGATATAAATTTCATCTTAACACACCTAATTTAAAAAATTGGAAAAATTCAACCAATTGATTTGAAAAGTCTAACGTAAACCTTTTCAAATGTGACTTGGATTTTAAAATATTTTCGAACCCTCTGGCCAAATAAAATAGGTTGTAATGGATAATTTACACAACAGGTAGGGCATTTAAACATCTAGTACTTAGAATAAGGGTATTATTTATTTTCTGGAGCTACCAAGCCAGCAAGAATGTTATTGTCCCTTTAATATATATATATATTATAAATAAAATCTAAGTGTGTATGGGTGTGTTTATGTATGTTTGTTTTCTCCACCTACACATTATTATGTGTTATTAAATTAACCAGCATCACAACAGGAATGTTTTAGGTCAGTGAATTCGGGCCCAAGGCGAATTACGCTTCGTCGCCGCGATTAGCCCCCACATATCTCGTATCAAATTGAAAAGAACGACCACGTATGTATTTTAGGCCATCGAATCTGTCCTACAGGCAAATTTGGGCCACGAACGAATAAAACCTCGGGAGAATTTAGGTCCCGTGGGAATTTGCGCACTGGGCGAATATGGGCCCCTAGCAAATTTGGGCCATGGGCGAACTTGGACCCCGGGCGAATTTGGGCCCGTGTATAGGCGGGTAAACTACGAGTAGTTTATTTGATAATATTTGATAATATTAGCATCATAGAAAGAAGCGGGTATCGAAACCGAGCCCCCCCCCCCCCACACACACACACCCACACACACACACACCCACGCCAATGTGTAGCCTATACGAGACCTCGCTGTTCCATGTCATCCGGACGACATGCTGTCCCCAGGCCTTCCGACCTACACTGATAAGAGGGTACCTCGCAAGAAAGGCTAGACTACGCATTGAGCCACCGCAGCTCCAACTTATTTCGAATCCGGACACATGACCTCGATTATTTAACCCAACCCTTCCTTCTCCACTGATATGGAAAAAACCCGCTAGAATATTTCCGATGAACTTTGATGAAATGAAATGAAATATGGTTTAACGTCCTACTGTTCTGCTCCGACTGTACTATAAGGGAAATTGTGCTCGGAAAGCGGCACCTAGGTCTCCTCTTATATCGGATCCAGGCTGCCAAGGGATCTTTTACGTGTACGTCAATTTACAGCCTAGGATTTTCATCCCATCCGAACAAATAGACAACTGTCCTTGCCAAACCCTCCGTCCTGCACCAATGCAATGACATGGGGAAACCACGTCGGAAAACCCGATAAACTTTCTTGTCCAATGGAGGGATCGAACACGTGACCTTCAGTTTAGTGAACCAGCGTCTTACCCACTTAGCAGCCGTGGATCCAAACATTAACGTCCTACTCACTGAGCCACCGTAGCTCCCACTTCATTTTGATTCCGAACACGGGACATTGTTTTTCTATGCCACCCGACGACTTTACGTGGTCCCCTGTCAATTCTTTCCTCCTACACCACTGAAGTAAGAAAGCAAACGTCCCACTCACTGACCCACCGTAGTTCCCACTTCAATTAGATTCCGGACACGAGGCCTCGGTTATTTTTATTCATTCCGAACGATTATACTTTGTCTCTTGCTAAGCTCTCCGTTCTACAGGACTTCGGTTATTTTTATGCCATCCGAACTATTATACTTTGTCTCCCATCTAAGTTCTCCGTCCTACACCACTGACAATAGTGAACATCGCCAAAAATCACGAGGAACTTTGAAGAAGTTACAGAGCAAACGTCCTACCCAGTGAGCCACCGTAGAACCAACTTCCTTGCGATTCCAGACACAGGACATCGTTTTTTAAAATCCCATTCGAACAACTATACATTGTCCCTTGTCAGGCTCTCCATCCTGCAGCACTGACAAAACCACGCATCAAGTGAAAACACCCGATGAATATTTTTAGAGAGCAAAGAAAGATTTGACTGAAGACTTAAAATCAATTACAGAATACAATACTATCTGTGCAAGAAGAAATTAAGCTTGTTTAGGACTATTACATTTTCTAGAACTTCAAACATTTTCGTTTATTATAATCCATGTCAAAATACAAAAATGCCGATACGGTAGTCAGTGGACATGCGTAATAACTGCACTTCCGAGGCGAGGGAGCGAGAACACGAGAAGACGAGATCGTGACGAAGCGAGGGAGCGAGAACACGAGAAGACGAGATTGACTCAAAGGCGAGGGAGCGAGGGAGCGAGAAGTCGAGGTTTTTCAAAGGCGAGAACACGAGGGAGCGAGAAGTCGAGGGCGAGAACTCGAGGGCGAGAAGTCGAGGGAGCGAGAAGTCGAGGGCGAGGGAGCGAGAACACGAGGTTTTTCAAAGGCGAGAACACGAGGGAGCGAGAAGTCGAGGGACGAGAAGACGAGAAGTCGAGGTGAAAGTAATCTCGTGTTCTCGGGGCGAGATCCTCGTATTCTCGCCCTGTTTCCTCGCGTTCTCGCTCTCTCGCTCCCTCGCCCTCGACTTCTCGCTCCCTCGACTTCTCGTCTTCTCGTGTTCTCGCCCTCGACTTCTCGTGTTCTCGTGTTCTCGCCCTCGAGTTCTCGCGGCGAGGGGACGAGATTCTGAAATGGCCGCAATAGGCTTCCATACGTGGGACATACAGAGGGAAGTTGTTTTGATGGCGGAGGACAGGAATCTACTCGTCATGTTAGTACATCATTTCGAACCATCCATGCACGACATCAAATTGTGCAAGTTTCCGAAAGGATGGATTTCTCTATTTCCATCCGAAGTCTTGATTGTCTGAACCCAATCACGAAAAATTACATCCTGTTTGCCCACGCTTGGAGTGGCTGTGACACAACATCCGCTACCTTTGGCAGGGACAGCTTGGTGTTCTCAATGTCCTACGGACAGACGAAGGTCTGATTCAGTGTGCTAAGGTTTTCCAGTCTATGGAGAATCATCATCATCATCAGCTCTTTACTGAGACTGGTGAGAAAGTCTTCAGTCGCATGTACGGGTCCAAGGAACGATTGAACTGAGTACACTACCAAAAGTACCGGAACCTCGAAGACGACCCCGTAAACTTAGATTCCAGGAAACTGCCTCCCACCACCCTTCCACTCATTGGGAGTTTTCCCTCAAGTACAGGACTGGTTGACACTAGGAGAATGTGGACTAGATCCCTCTGACTGGGGATGGTATCTGAAAAGCGGATAATACTCTTGTAAAGATAGGTTGCCAGGCAACAAAACATACGCCCACAACAGCTAAGTCGTCCGGGCAGTCAACAAGGGTTGTCGCATATTGTTTCTTTTGTCAGTAAGGAGAACATTTACAACACATGATAATCTTATTACGAGTAATAGCCCATTAAATAATTATCGGAAATGATTATAGTTTTGATGGTTTGTCTCAAGGCGTATGTCCACAAGATATTTCAAAGTGATCAAGTGCCAGAAATTATCAGATATCGCTGAAAATCAAATAGGATTCTTCGTCTCATGACCCTAAACACTGTGTACAAATTTAAAGTCAATCGGATATTAACTTTAGCCTCTAAAGCGTTCACAAGATTTTTCAAAGTGATCAAGGGTCATAACTCTGGCAGTAATTATCAGATATCACCGAAAATCAAAAGGCTTCTTCGTCTCATGACCTTAAACACTGTGTATAAATTTAAAGTCAATCGGATATTAACTATAGCCTCTAGAGCGTTCACAAGATTTTTCAAAGTTATCAAGGGTCATAACTCTGGTAGTAATGATCAGATATCGCTGAAAATCAATAGGCTTCTTTGTATCATGACTTTAAACACCATGTATAAATTTAAATTCAATCGGATATCAACTTTAGCCTCTAGAGCGTTCACAAGATTTTTCAAAGTGATCAAGGGTCATAACTCTGGCAGTAATTATCAGATATCACCGAAAATCAAAAGGCTTCTTCGTCTCATGACCTTAAACACTGTGTATAAATTTAAAGTCAATCGGATATTAACTATAGCCTCTAGAGCGTTCACAAGATTTTTCAAAGTTATCAAGGGTCATAACTCTGGTAGTAATGATCAGATATCGCTGAAAATCAATAGGCTTCTTTGTATCATGACTTTAAACACCATGTATAAATTTAAATTCAATCGGATATCAACTTTAGCCTCTAGAGCGTTCACAAGATTTTTCAAAGTGATCAAGGGTCATAACTCGAGCAGGAATTATCGGATATTGCTGAAAATCAACAGGCTTCTTCGTATCATGACCTTACACACTGTGTATAAATTTAAAGTCAATCGGATATTAACTTTAGCCTCTAGAGCGTTCACAAGATTTTTCAAAGTGATCAAGGGTCATAACTCTGGTAGTAATTATCGGATATCGCTGAAAATCAATAGGCTTCTTCGTCTCACGACCTTAAACACCGTGTATAAATTTCAAGTCAATCGGATATTAACTTTAGCCTCTAGAGCGTTCACAAGAAATTGTGGACGATGGACGGACGGACGGACGGACCGACGGACGGACGGACGGACCGACAGACGGACGGACGGGGGCGACGGCAATATACGACCACATTTCCATGTGGGCGTATAAAAACGGACACTGGAATTTGCTCGGCAATCGTGGTGAAATCGGTACGCTGTAAGTGTAAAAGCAAAACGCAAGATTGACAGTGCGCAACTAACGTTTGCAGTTGTCGGAAGTTCGACTTGAAATGTGTTCCAGCATGCGGGGTTTGTCGCGGCGAGTCATGTAAGAACACAGAAATATCGATTGTTGAGGAACTCTAAAATAGCAGTGATTGTAGATGAGATTATTTTGTTATATTTTACTGTCGTCGTTTTTATCAGTCTTCGGTCACACACGTCCGTTCGCAGTTCGCATCGTGCGTTTGGGCTTAATACCAACGACGTCGAGTAGAATGTTGTCATGTATACATTGATGACGTCATAGCTCCCCCTAAATGGCTTAATTCACATTTTGTGTAGCACAGGATGTCAAATTCAAACGTGGTATCCCCTAAAACATGTAATTTGATACCCAACATGCGTATACAGTGCCAAAATTTGTGTGATCAGTGGAATTTGCAATCAAAGCTTACTTTGCACATTTCTGCCACAAGAAATTTAATTCCGGCAGGCTATATGGGCTATGATATGCTCCGTGGTTGTGTCACTGCTGCAAAACAGATAACAAAGTGTAACTGCACAGAAGGCATTAAGCGGAATTTGTTTTATATATCGATTAATACTAGGGTTACGAATCTGCTGTTAACGCATAGTAAAAATCAAACCTCGGTACTGAATTCTAAACACAATTTTGAGAAGGAGAATGCCAGGGCTGTTCAGTGGTGGTCGCAATTTATTGTTTTAATGGTGCCGAGGGTTTGTGTTCTAGACTCGTGTGGTCGAATGTGTCCTTTCCTTTACCGGCCCATTCTCTGACCGTGCTGATTTATAAAATATACACTTTTAACTAGATTTTGAATGTTCGTCCTATCATAACACCTCACTGACTTGCACGGCACAAATATGAATATCCACCCTTTTATTCTCCACAACGCCATCAAATGTGTAAAAATAAAATAGATGTTTGAGTAACTTCCTTGTTGAATAAGTCTGCTAGAAACATAATATAATATAAAAAAAATTGTATATGTGTGAAATTGTTTATGTAAATGTATGTATAACATCTACGATAACTATATGGCTGGTGTAATTCATTATTTATACATCTGGAACATGACGCGAATTTTAATTTTTTTTAACAACCAGAAGCCTTTTTTGAAGGGGATTTCGCGGGTGTCCTCTTACAAGATAAATGTAGAAATACCAGATACATTTATACATAAGATGGTCTCGTGATGCATAAGCGTATAGACTCGATGGATGTTAAGGGCTGGGGGTGTAGAACATCAAATGCCTCCCCCTCCCCCTCCCCAAAAGGGAATTTGGAAAATTTGAGGGTCGTAAACACGTTGTCCTGCTTTTTCAGTCATGGGAATGGGACCGTCGGCAGAAAATTTTGAACTTTGTACTGTCGCAAACGCATTCACCTGCTATTCCAGCCTGTGAATACAGCAAAGTTTCTAATCGGTTTGCAACTCTATACCGACCTGAATTCCAACCATCCAATCAGACTGGAAAAATATCGCACAAAGTAGAGTGGCTCCAGACAAAATGTTTTAATCTATAGTCCAATTCAGTACAAAAATTAAATTGCCTGACAGTTGGAAGAGGGGGTCAGCCTAGCATTTTTCATCTCAGTGGCTGGAGAACAGTGGGACGTCATAGTCAGGTTAGTTCTGTCAAATAAAAAAAAATATGGCTATTGTTTCAATATATTTTAATTGGTTGCTCAATGTGTTTATATTTGCATACAGACTAATCAATAATTTAAGCCTTTGATTTATCCTTTCAACCAGTTCGTTACACTTGGTAATCGCTTTCTTCTTCTTGAGTGACATGTTTTAAAAATATCGATGGCTCTACCAATTCATGTTCAGTTGAAACGAGAGAGAGATGGGCTTTCATGTCGACTCAAACCAAACTAGGTCATTTCAGGACTAAGATCATCTTCAATAGAAGGCTTGATCTCGCCTTAAAGCTCCAATAGCATTTTTTTAAGTTATATTTTTAAAATTTATTAAAATAAAGCCCCAAAATAGATTGAACCTATAAACAGTCCTACCTTGTTAAAGAATAATCCTATTAATCCTATAATTCAGTACTGCCAGTTGAGAAATTGGCAAAAATATCATTTTCAACTTCAAATTCAAACGTTTGAAGATGGCCGTCCATGGAGAGGAATGGGAAAACAAGGGAGGTAATTGAGTAACTATTTCCTCAATCACCCTGTGTCACCCTTTATAATGCCCAAAAAATTTTGCCCAGGACCGCATAATAGTGAGTTGACAACCTTTTGAGCAAAAGACATAGAAATAATTATGTTTTGACTTTCTTAGAAAATGTGAAATTGGAACTTTAACTACATACATCCTATCAAGCCCTTCACGTAATACTCCGCATATTTCGGCACAAAGTTTGATTGGGTAACAAGCCCAGCTTGGGAGCCTATCGGATTCCTTCGTTAAAATTATCTGAGAATTATCAGAACACATTCATAGCAAAGAGACTTGCCACTGCCGTTTTTCATGCAAATAAACACATCTTTAGTTCCTAAAACTGCTTCAATTGCTTTTTTTATTTGGTTTTTCCGTGAGTTTCTCAATTGAAAAAAAAACTTTCAACGGCTGTAAACTTGTCTGTTTCTTTTTCTAAGGAGGCCGCCATGTTTGCTTACAGTGAGTTATGTGCCACAACCTCTGATTGGACAATGCTAATTAGTCACGTGTAAACACAACGGGCGTAAATGTTCGGGAATTGCTGAGTATTGAAGCAACAGTTAGATGTTTGTAAAATTCGCGGACGTTGCTTAAGGAACATGGACTAAGATATGGTTGAATATAATTCTCATGCATGTATGGTAGGTGTCTTTAGTAGTGGTAGGAAACCCTCTAGGTTGGACAGGCCACCGTAAAACTTGAAACTTACCAGCTAGGAATTGAAACCATGCTGGTCGAGTCAAGGACAGACCTTATGATCTAATGCGCATGTTTTAAAATATTCCGCTACCACTCTCGGTCGAAATTGAAGATTTTGTTTTATACATAATATTACATGTACATGCGAGATAATCATGATATATATGTTCTGTTTGAAATAATACAACTTTCGAGATAATTAAAGTGTGTGGATAAATTTTACTGAGGATGGGATTACCCAGATAACCAGCTGTCAGTACCAACCATAAACAGGCCGTATTTAAAATATCTTCTCAGCACACAGAAGGATCCATCTCAGTATTGCAACAATATCTATCAATGCTCACCGAATAGACATACGCACATTATTCTACACAGCACACAAACAAGATTCAATCTCGGTGTTCGAAACAATGTCATCTCGATATTCAAAAGAACAATTTCTGCCTAGCACATGGACAAGGATCCATCTCGATATTCACTTTAACATTATCCTTACAAAATGTCTTCACATTCAATTTGTAACAAAATCATCTTGTATATTTACATATGTACAGAGTTCATACACAGCTCCTTTATTCACTATACACAAGCTATCAGGGGAAAACCCATCTTTCTATTTTCAGTCCCCGGGGAAAAACCCATCATTCATGTACATCGGCATCAGATTTATTGATTAATTCAATCACTGTCATCAGCAAATGAATACTGTCTCCTTGGTACTGGAAAAAAAATAAATCAACAAATTTAGGGCCTATTTTCCTGACATTTTGGCTGGCGGAAATACGGTTTAATGCAAATGTAATGGGATCGTTTCAAAATAACCGGTGAAGAAAACAAACAGGGAACCCATATATCTGGACAAAAACCTAATTGTCCATATTTCTGCAACTATCTCTTATCATCAATGAAAACAAGGCCCTAATACAGTCTTCAATGAGAGAAATTTTCTTCAACAATAGCATTTCCGCTTATTCTCAATTCTTACTTATTTCATGGCCAGTTTAACTTATACATCTAACTTGATATAAACTTGACTGTTGGAAGAAACCACAGGATCCAGAGAAAATCCATAGTCTTGATATGTGACCCTACTCCTTGTCATGTACAAGCGAGCAATCAAAACCATGACACTTCAAAACTACTCGGTCACCCAACCCATCACAACAACTATACCATCTGGTTGTTTAAGTAATATCGTACCTTGTAAAACTGAAGACGGTTTCCTAGGATATAAATCAGGTTTTTTCGGCGTTGATGATTTAGAATCCTGATTCTTGACCTCTGAAAAGAAAAATTCAGAATCATTTAATATAAACATATACAAAAAAAAAAAATTCAATTTAACAATATCATTTGATATATAAATTATAGAAAAACGTAACACAATTTATATGGAAAAAAAAACCAGGGCTCGAAACCACAGCCGCAAGCCAGAGGTGACCGGCCAGCTAGAGGTCGAAGCGCGGCACCCTAGACCACTAGGCCATCCCAACCCCCCTCAAAATGGAACAGAACAATGATCAAAGTTTCACTAGCTTGCATGATCCTGAAGCAACAACTGCGAGTTTTACAACATCTGGACGTTGGTATATTATTTCACAATTCACGAACTTGTTGCAACGCTATCTACAGACACGTGACCAGTAGCGTCCAATCAGAGGTTGTGACTCAAACAAGCTTAAATCAAACATAGTGACCTCCACCGAAACCTTGACATTGAAACGAACCTTAAACTCTGCAACTCGATTATTACAGGTAGACATTTTAACTGGAAACCATGAGACTTGGTATTTGCGATGATCAAGGAATCTGATAGGCTCACCAGATGGGTGAATAACCTATCAAAATTAGTGCCGACATATGCAGGGTCTTACAGTTAAAGCGAGATCAAGCCTTCTATTGTAGATAACTAGCCTGATAATAAATCAGCTCACCAGATTTTGCCGTAAAATGTACACTGATTCTTCTTCCATCTAATTTTCTTCTATTCATAGAATGTTTTACGATCTTTGCCTCATCTTTACTTTTATATGTAACAAAAGCAAACCTAAGAAAAATATGAACAACATAATAATATATAGTTATCTCTTACAGGCATTTAGTAACAAAATGAAATGAAATGGGAGTTTAAGGTCCTACTGTTCTGCTTCGAACTGGGCTAATGAAAAAGGGCATACGCCATACAGTGTGCTATGAAGGAAATTTTGCCCGATAGTGGCACTGCGACCTACTTTTATATCAAATTCCAACTGTCAAGGGATCTTTTACATGCATGCCATGTACACGGGACCATCCGAACGACTAGACAGCTGTCTTCGTCAGACCCTTCGTCCTTCATCAATGACAAGGGGGTACCACACTGGAAAATCTAGATGAACTTTCTCGGTCAATGCAGGGATCGGACACGCTACCTCCGAGCTCGCGAGCCAGTGTCTTACCATCTACAATATGGTTCAATCTTATTTCAATAATTCGCTTGCGCGTAGGGGTCTTTAGCAGTGGGAGGAAACCGGAAAACCCTCAGGAAACCCATAAGATTGGACAGGCAACCCTACTACTTGTCACGTACAACCGGGGAATTGAAACCACACCAGCTGATTCGATGACACAACGCACACGTTAACTTTATTAAAAGATGGTTTTGTGATACCTTTGACTTTGTTTTTATCCACTCCTACTACTGGTGTCACTGTATCAAGTTTATTATGACTTTGATCCTGTCTATGTTTATGTTATTCAAATGGTTTTGGGTTCCTCTCACTTTATCATTCGGATCAACTTTATGATACAACGCACTAAGGTTGCAGCGATACCCCGGGGATGCCGCATTATCGCGATTATTTTTTTTCAAGTGATATCGTATCGGCCAAAGTTGAATAATCGCAATCCCCGGTATTTTAGGATTTTTTTGGGCGGAGGTCGGTGCAATAAATCCAAAGTTCATTTTCACCGGTGCGGGGGCCGGATCGAATTCGAAATAATTGTTTAATTACTACTTGTAAAATTATACAATAAAAATCGGTGAGAGAAAGTTCCCGAAACACATTTTGTAAACAAAGCCGCACGCGACATCGGTGTACCGTAGCAACGGTGCGGCAAATCCCTGGTTAACAAGACTGAAAATATTATGTTTATTTCAATGTTAAGTTAGTACTGTACGATAAAGAGAATTATCGTGATAAAATTGATAATCGTAGACTTTTATTTATCGCGATAATTCCAAAAGCAGTTATCATGATTAATGGCGATATCAGAATTTGATATCGTTGCAACCTTACAACGCACACATTAAACATTCAGCCATCCAACCCCCCAGTTGGTCAAATAACTTACTAGTCTCTATAATCCAAATAAATATTCTACGAATATTAGTCTGGATGGGTCCTCAAACTTTGACAGAAAGTCGGTCATTGTCTGGATTGTCCAGTCTTTTGAGTTACCACGTACTGAATCTATCAAAACATCTCGCTTGTCAACAATAACACTCCCTAAAATTTTGTTTGTAAAGGTGGTTTTAATTGAAATAGTAATTTTCTCTCGTCATGAATCAGACGTATGGCTTCTCCAATCTTCTTAATTCTCCATCGCGATTCATGCTTTATTCCTCGTGTCTATTTTGTTTCTAGAATCTAGCAAAATCGGCCCAGCTTCATAAGATCTAGCACTTACTGAGACTTTAGCCAAAAGGTTCCATTGGCCATGCGTAACTGGGAGTTTGGTTTTTTATGTGGTAGATTATCCAGTAATTTTCGTCAATAATTGAGAACCGACCCAGACCCTACGTACGTTGAAGACTAGGGGGTTCTGGGTGACAGAGACTTATAGCTTACCCTTTTGAGTTTCCAGTATCTGAGAATTTTGGAACATGGATAGAACTGGCACCGTTAAAAAAACGTTTTAAATTTTCTTCTTTTGTTTTAAAACTGAGATTCTTGACTATTAGTTTGATATCTGTCACATTTCTTAAAACTTCTGAAATACAGAAAACAGACTATTAATATTATCCACAATAAAATAAAATTTGATAAATATATTGTTAAAGATACATTATGTAAGATTTTGATAAAGAACTAGCCATTGTTGCTATAATAGTTCGAAAGTAGATAATGTAAAATAAATAATTTGAAAATTTCATTCAAATTACTCTATTGCAAGCGAAGATATTAGCCTTTGAAGGTTTGACAGACGTGTGCAATAATTTCAACCACGGTACTGGTTGTTCAAAGCTACGTCACGGTCCACCATATTTGATTAAATCGAAGGATCACTGAAACATTTCAATCTGTTTAATATCAGAGAACTCTGATGTCATCGAGCTGTGATTAACGCCTGGATCAGTTAATTAATGTCTAATTAATACTTCCGAAAACATTTCAGGCCTAAAGAAAGACATGCAATAGGCAGATTTAGTTCTTGCATAATGCATGTTTAAATAGAGGTTAACTATAATTATATTTTCTTTATTAGCTATCAGATGTACGTCTGCCTTTCATGGTTACATACACAAAAGTAATGATCTACAGAGAGAGAGAGAGAGAGAAATGGGGTTTAACGTCCACTAGACACAAACTAGGTCATTTTGGGGACTATCATATGGTTTAATTTTATCTCAATAATTCGCTTTAGCAGTGAGAGGGGAGGGGAGTTCTCTCACTGCACTTGTGCTATACAAAAACAACTAATATTCATGAGTCTGACATTGGTGCTTTCAAATTTAAAAATTACCATGAAGTGAATGGAATGGAAGTGAGTTTTATGGCACTTCAACTCCAACTGGGCTATTTTGTGCTAAATTTTCTGCACCACCGATTCAAATGAAGACTGGAATAAGTCGTATAGTGTGTTATGAGGGAGAGAGATAGAGAAATGGGGTTTAACGTCCACTCAACACAAACTAGGTCATTTCAGGACTAACACATGGTTTTTAATTCTATTTCAATAATTCGCTAGCGCGTAGGTGTCTTTAGCAGTGGGAGGAAACCGGAGTGCCCGGAGGAAACCCACGAGGTTGAGAAGGCGCCCCTATCTCCATGCCACATACGCTCACATCAGGGTTCGAAACCACAGCCGCAAGCCAGAGGTGACTGGCCAGCTAGAGGTCGAAGCGCGGCACTCTAGACCACTAGGCCATCCCCCCCCCCCCCCCCCCCCGTGTGTTATGAGGGACTCAAAGAAATAAAATGTGCATCTGCCATGTAGTGTGTTATGAGGGGCATTCTGCCGAGACAACGCTGTTATGGCATAGTCTTATTTCGTTTTCTGTCCGATGATCTTAAACATGATGCGAATTCAAAAACAACATATTTCTTTGTCAAGTCGTCCTGTCTTACACTATTGACAATCAGAAACACGACTAGAAAACAAGATCGAACGAGATGGACAGCCTGGTTCGTGAAACAGTGGTACCATGGGGACAAAGATGGTTTACAAATTAGATATCTCACAAAAATCTATAAGAATTTTACATCATAAATTACCTTTTTGTTCAGCAATGATGTTCTTCTGTGTCAAGCTTTGTGAAAATGATTTCTGATTAGGAACATTTATTTTCTTTTTTGGTGCATCTTTTACAAAAGAAAAAATAATTATGTAAATTAAATGAAATGAAAGGTGATTATTAACATGCTACTGTTCTGCTCCATCCTCCAGGCTACAATGAGCCAGTGTCCTACTGTGATTCCCGTTAAAAGTAAACTTTAAATATACCATGGAAAAATATCAATTATTGTTTAATAGCATTCGTTATTCTCGAATAATAAGCAGATTATAATAAGTCTTCGTTGGTTTGAATACAATCAGCATTAATTATTAAAAGTTTATCTTACCTTTCTTAAGATCAATAACTTGAACTCTTTTGGGGTAAATTATTTCTGACTTGATGGTTTCTTTTGGGGTCACTGAATCCCTTTCAAACTTCTTAACTTTCAATTTTCCTTCTTTGGTGGTCAATGAATCCTTCTTAGCTTTTTTAACTTTTAATTTCTCTTCTTTTAGGGTCATTGAATCCTTTTTAACTTTTAATTTTCCTTCTTTTGGGGTCAGTGAATCATTTTTAGACTTTTTAACTTTTAATTTTCCTTCTTTTGGTGTCAGTGAATCGTTTTTAGACTTTTTAACTTTCAAATTTCCTTCTTTTGGGGTCTGTGAATCCTTTATAGATTTTCTAAATTTCATTTTTCCAGACTTCATCATCTAAAATAAAGGTGAATAAGACTACATAAATAAGTACAAAAAAAAAGCTAAAATGTTTGACTCTGTCTTGAACAGGGGTGTTGAGTGGTTGAATGATGTACTGTGGGCCAGCTATTGTGTCAAGGAGACAAGTGTTGTGCCTGTCCAAACGCATGGGTTATTCTATGGGTCCTCTGGTTTTCCTAGACAGCTAAAGACCCCTACGCGCAAGCGAATTATTGAAATAACTTGAACCTAGAAACCGAAATGACCTAGAACAGCCCTGTATACAGTTGAGATATCTAATCATCTATTAATATACACAAGAAGAGTTAAGTAAAGAGAAGAGAATGCAACAAGTGACTTAACCCTCTATAGAGGGTAATTTAGATTGTTTTTTCTACACGATATAGACATCATTCACTTAATTAACGTCCTACTTCTCTGCACCTCATTTACAGACTAATGTAAACGGATATATGTCATACCGGTACTGTACATTGTGCTATTTTTAGGACTTTGAATTTTGACTAATGGTCAAGGGTTCTTTTCTGTACATGCCAACGTGCACACAGGACCGTAGTTTTCCTTTTCATCCGAACTACTTAATAACACTGTCCATGCCAGGCCCTTCAACCTGCACCTCTGATTAGATTAGTACTAAATACAGTACGTCAGCTTTGGCAAGTCGGAGCCTTCATACTCTGGACAATGACAGTTTTTGGGGTACTGTTTTCATAATTGTTTGGGGTTGGGCTATTATCAAAATTTTGAGTTTTTCGTTGTTAAGATTTGCAAATCGTGACGCATGGTAGGGTGCCCCACCCTAAATGAATATCTCCAAATATCTCGACAATTACACCACAATACTAATATATTTAGAAAGCCTTAAATCTGTTTCACACATTTATAGTCACTAAATAAACGACCATGCTGTACTTCATAAGCTATGATCATTAAACCATACATAAATAATACTGAAAAATGGTTTGGAGTGGTGTTCATAACATCCAGACACTTTTGAGTAAAAGATAGGTTACGTGCCCTTGTTTTGAAATTAGTCTCGCTTAACTAGTCTACCGATCATTCTACGTCTAATTGACGGGTCGGGATAATCAAGACTACTTTTTTTACGAAACATGGAACAAAAAATTGAATTTAGAAGCACCAACATCAGGCAACTCAACAATATTTTTAAGAACCTTGTAAAAGTAAAATGAAACTACTGCTTTGATCATATTCTTGCATTACGGATGTTGAGTCAGAGATATTATTTGTACTTAACCAAAATATGCAGCTTCTAATGGTACAGCTAATTATAAGGCAATTTAAAAAATAAAACGAGCGTAATTTCTAAAGATGCCGTAATAACCAAAAAGTTAAATATTATTGCCATTCAGAATCGTCAACAATAGATTTTTTACGGCTGTAGTAGTGTTTGGTGTTTTGAACATTTCCGCATGCTGTTGCTATTTATAGCCTTAACGAGTGTGTGAGACTGTTAGAAATCAGTAGTAAGTCATTGAACTAAAACGTGCAGGATCAACGTGTCAAGAACAACTTTTCAGTTGGCACGTGGGGCACCCCACGCATGGGCTGTTTAATTTTCGAAGTCAAAGATTACAGCCAGCGCGATAACTTCTAAAGGAATTACATAGCCAAGAAATAGACAATATGGCATTCATGTTTGATGTGAATTCCATTTTTGTGTTATGGGTTTTAATCTTAAATACCTGACCCTAATCTAACCCTAACATTAACAACAGAAAGTAGGAAGTTCCATGTGGACACAGTTACGGACGGCTAACCGCTAGTTTTTCGGTGTAAACGTGATGGAAATAGAAAAGGGAGTTGTATCGAACATCATCGCCATAAATATGATTATCTGAGTATAAAATCTATTCACTTTTATGAATGACAATGATATTTTCAATAAAAGTTAGTAATCCAATAATCTTCAAACTTTGCTGGCCACTTGCATTTTCTTTAGAGTTATCCCCCTTGGGTGACTCTCTAATGTTTCTCGAATATCAAGACTGTTGAATAGGATTTGGAAATAAAAGTTAATATTCATGTTTTGGTTCTAAATACTGCATTGGAAGTGAATTTAAGGTAAATTAATGATTAACAGATAAAACCGCCACATCCCAGACAAATTTGATGAGATAATTATTGTTTTGACGAGAATCTACCCAAGCAAAAAACCCACACGTGTTGATTTTAACATTACTACTTGTAGTTGTACCACGTGGGTTTGTTTACATTTTTATGCCTTTCCTCGCTTGATGATACAATAATTGATTTTTTGAGATAACTTCACATCAGATCATCAACTTTTCAAATAAATTCACATTCCAGGACTTTGTCCCTCGATATGGATTACATGAAATAAATGTTATAGTTGTAGAATTTTTTTTTTTTTTTTTGTCCCATCCCAATTACAATCTCAACAGCCAAGGCCAACAAGGCTGTATGTGTAGGAGATCCTTGTTTCATCAATGCCACATGATCCCGCATTGAAATATGTGTAGTCATTCAGGAGGTTAAAAAAATAAGTTCAATGTATCTAAGATCCCCTGCATGACAGTTTAAAGTCGAAATAAATATGCATTTTAGACACGATTCTGTACACACAAACGAAGTCTAGTTATAGTAGTTTGGAACTGCTTAAGACAAAGGGCATACACAAGTCTTCATAGTCTGGTTGATATAAAGAAATGTCAAACCCAGGGCCTCCCGGGACCATATTAACTGAGGCTTATTCACTGTTTAACGTCAATACAATTTCAATTGAGAAGTCAATTTGGATGAAAATGTCTGATCATGAATTTATTTATTTTATGTTTTTCTTCAGGACATTAGAAATGACACAAACAAAGAAAAAACATCCACAAAATGTAGCCACTGAAGAAGAAGAAGAATCTTTGGAGGAAGAATCCAGTGAAATGGATTCAGATGAAGAGGATGAAACTCCACAGATCAAAGGATCACCCTCGGCTGTAGAACGAGATGAAGGCAGTGATGATGATGATGATGATGATGATGATGATGATGATGAGGAGGAGGAGGAGGAGGAGGAGGAGGAGGAGGAGGAGGAGGTAAAGCCAGCCAAGTCAAATAAAAGAAAGAAAGAAATTGTTACCAAAACCCCAACTCCAGCTAAAAAACAGAAAATCTCCAATAATGAAGAATTACGTAAGTTTGAACATGGCAATAATTTTCGTAGGGTCCTCCTCTCTCCCCCTACCCACCTCCACCCCTCCCCTTGATTAGCTTTTGTGGAACATGTGATAACACTTTTTCTTAAGTAAATTATTTGTCAAATTAATCCAGTGGACTTTATCTTTTTAAAGTGTTGATGCTTCAGTTTTGCACTGTCACTTGCAAACTACAATTTTGTGAAAGATGGGCAAAATTTCCCACATATCACACTGTATGGCTTTTGCCCGACTTCATAGCCCAGTCGGAGCAGAACAGTAGGACGTTAAACCCCATTTCATTTGTTCCCAAATATAGGTGGGGGTCGAGTGGTCATCGAGTCAAGTTGCGTGGTTGACATCCCAGTAATGTTGCTTGTTCAACCTCATAGATTTTCTTTGGGTAATCCAATTCCCTTCCACTGCTAAAGACACCGTTGAAATAAAGTTTTATTTGATTTCTATTTCAGGTGATGAGAATACTCTTTATGTATCAAATATTTCACCACAAGTTACATTAAAAAAATTCACAAAAATTTTCTCTGAAGCTTCCAACATTCGATTTCCTACAAAATATGACGGAGAATGCAAAGGGTTAGTAACTCACTTTACTTATATGGTCATTCACATGCAAAATTTACCAAATGTTTTTAGCCTCTCTTCATTTATGGCAAGTTGATCAGATAGTGTCTCAATTCAAGTGTATTGAGTTCGTATCAATAATATTTTTGAATTTTTACCTGTCTTTGTTTATATGACAGAAACTGAAAACACTATGGCTGTGATAGAATAATTTGTCTACACGGGGAGAGGGGGGGTTGGGATGGCCAAGTGGTCTAGAGTGCCGCGCTTTGACCTTTAGCTGGCCGGTCACCTCTGGCTTGCGGCTGTGGTTTCAGTCCCTGGTGTGAGCGTATGTGGCATGGAGATAGGGCGCTTTCTCAACCTCGTGGGTTTCCTCCGGGCACTCCGGTTTCCTCCCACTGCTAAAGACCCCTACGTGCAAGCGAATTATTGAAATAAAATTAAACCATATGTTAGTCCCGAAATTACCTCCTAGTTTGTGTTGAGTGGACGTTAAACCCCAATTTCTCTCTATCTCTCTCTACACGGGGAGGTTGGATGTTCGAATGATCAATGCGTTGAGTCATAAGGTCTGTCATTGAGTCAATTTGCGTGGTTTCGATTCCCTAGTTGTACGTGAGAAAGAGTTGGGTTGCCGGTCCAATCTCATGGGGTTTCTCCGGGTCCTCCGCTTTCCTCCGACTGCTAAAGACCTCTATGCACAGGCAAATTTTTAAAATGAAATTGAACCATATGTTAGTCCCGAAATGACATTTCATTCTTTTGCCCAGATTTGCTTTTGTGGTGTTTGCAAAAGAAGAAACTATGGAAAAATGTCTGCAAGAGAAACAAGATCTAGAAATAGACGGTAAAAAACTACAATTATCAGTCGCAGGTAATGCATTTAATTTATATTCTTAAATTGGTGACGATTTTTTACTGCGGCTTTGAAATGGGTGACAATTTTTACTGCTGCCTTGAAAGTTGTAAAAAAAAACATAAATGTATTATTATCTATCTCCATTTTGTTTCCAAACTTTATACCCAATAAAGTCAACCCCAAATTCAAAAGGTTTACCCCAAAACCGTTGAAATGCCAAAATAAGGGAAGGGGTTGGGTGGTCGCATCTTGTGCAGGCACTTGTAAGTGACAAGGTAGTCTTGTGGGTTTTCTGCAGCTCCTCTGGTTTCCTCCCACTGCTAAAGACTCTTATGCACAAGTGAATTATTGAAATGATATATTGTACCATATATTAGTCTCGGCATTACCTAATTTGTATTAAATGGACGTTAAAAAACGTTTAGGGAATTACATGCCTTGTATTTGAGTACTGTTCATTAGGCGGACAGTAACTCCACAGTCCAGACAATCTTTCCCTCCTTGCTCTCCATTTAATATCGTACCAAGCTATAATTGTGCATTGAATGTCTAATTTCAGGGGATACTAAAACGATGTATGTTAAAGGGATCAACCGAGCCGTCACAGAAGTTGAGCTGAAAAAGATATTTCCAGAAGCACAGAGTATAAGATATCCTTTAACAGCCAATGGTAAACCTAAGGGGTAAGTTTTATATTTGAAGGGGGCACTCCGGTTTCCTCCCACTGCTAAAGACCCCTACGCGCAAGCGAATTATTGAAATAAAATTAAAAAACATATGTTAGTCCCGAAATGACCTAGTTTGTGTTGAGTGGACGTTAAACCCCATTTCTCTCTCTCTCTCTTATATTTGAAGGGGGATTGTGTGATTTAGCGGTTTAACGGGTATCGTTTAATCGAGTGGCTTAGTTTTGATTCCCGCTTGTACGTGACAATTTATAGGTTTGCCTGTCCAACCTCCCACTGGTAAACTGAGTCTTACACGCATGTGAATTATTGAAATAAAATTGAACCATATGTTATTCCCAAAATGTGTTGGTTGAGTGCATTTTAAACCCCATTTCTCTCTCTTTATTTATGTTATAACAACGTGGGCACTTAAAGATTTGTTCCCAAATGGAAGGGGTTGGGGGTCGAGTGCTATGGTTTTTATCCCAAGCTTGGAGTAATGTAACCTGTTGGTTTTCTCTGGATACTCCAATTCCCTCCATAGAAATGAAATTCGAAGATATGTTAGTCCTGAAATCGTATGGTTTGTGTCTAATGAACATTAAACCTCATTTCTCTCAGTCTTTGCTCCCTTAGATAGCCAGAAAGCCAAACTAAAAGGTGCCTCGTTTGTTTATTAACAAGAGGTTCCGTCTTTGATCCTGGTTTTGGCAGAGGTAATTCCAGTCTGGCCGCACTGATGTAACCGAAAACCTGAAGTCAAGCAGTTTATACCACTGACAGGAAGTAAAGGTTCCCTGTTGGATGGAAGTCGAAATAAAAGTAGGTTGTCAGGGCAAAATTTCTCTCAAAGCACACAGCATTGCATATGTCCACCTTCATTGGCCCAGTGGCTGCAGAAGAGTAAGATGTTAGACCCCATTTCATTTTCAAAATGGAAGATTTAAACAAGTTCAAAGCAGGATATTTCTTTAAACTTGTTTAGATGTTGATGGAAGGACCATTGTTATAAATATCTGTCTAATTTCTCACCTGAATAAAAACTTTCAAATTGCATTATGATCGGATTTTGTAGGTGAGGTTATAAATTTTCAGGGGGGGGGGGGGTGGGATGGCCTAGTGGTATAGAGTGCCGAGCTTCGTCCTCTAGCCGGTCACCTCTGGTTTGCGGCTGTGGTTTCGAGCCCTGGTGTGAGCGTATGTGGCATGGGGATAAGGGCACCTTCTCAACCTCGTGGGTTTCCTCCGGGCACTCCGGTTTCCTCCCACTGCTAAAGACCCCTGCGCACAAGCGAATTATTGAAATAAAATTAAACCATATGTTAGTCCCAAAATGACCTAGTTTGTGTTGAGTGGACGTTAAACCCCATTTCTCTCTCTCTCTCTCTATAAATTTTCATGAAAATTAGCATGCAAGTGCGCACGCACACAGCCCATTATAGTGTGAGAGAATCTCAGAGGCAGCCTGTGAAGCACATGGCAGTATAATATATGAGTAAATACTGTTCTTCAACATTGTAGGTATGCTTTCATCCAGTTAAAATCTGAAGAGGAGGTAAAGAAAACAGTTTCTAAAAAACAAGGCCTGTTTTTAAAGGGAGACAAGCTATTCTTGGACTCTGTCAGCAACAGGAAGAAAGATCCACAAACTTTCCGAGCCCATGGTGATATCAAGAGAGGTATTTAGGTTATATTTTAAGGTTCCTGGTTAAATACAAAACCTGGCCTGATGTCACTCATATGCTAGTTGATTTAAGTACACACTACATATATGCGAATCTACTAACTTTCCAACGATATTAATTAATGAAATATGATGCCATAATTTTTCTCTATTCAATGTCTATAAATTTAAAAACAATGTCGCAATGACGATAGTATAGACATTGTGTAGAAGTTATGTTTTTAAAATACAGTGGATTTAAATAGAATTAAGTGTTAATAATGACTGGGGGCTATTAAAGAAAATTCTTATCAGATATTATAGAAATTATACATGATAATGTCTCTCATTAAGTCAATTGACGTGGTTTCGATAAACTACTTGTACATGATAAGTAGTAAGGTTGCTTGTCCAATGTCATTAGTTTTTCTCCAGGTCCTCTGGGGCCCTCTCACTGCTAAAGACCCCTAGACGCAAGCAAATTATAAAAATATTATTGAACTGTATGTTAGTCCAGAAATGACCTACTTTGTGTCATTTGGAGGTTTAACCCCATTTCTCTATCCACGATCTCATTTCATTTCTAGATGGATAAGGAAAGTTGGCTGTTAAACCCCATTTCGGGGGGTTGGGATGGCCTAGTGGACTAGAGTGCCGCGCTTCGACCTCTAGCTGGCCGGTCACCTCTGGCTTGCGGCTGTGGTTTCGAACCCTGGTGTGAGCATAAGTGGCATGGAGATAGGGGTGCCTTTTCAACCTCGTGGGTTTCCTCCGGGGCTCTCCGGTTTCCTCCCATTGCTAAAGACCCCCACGTGCAAGCGAATTATTGAAATAAAATTAAAACCATATATTAGTCCCGAAATGACCTAGTTTGTGTTGAGTGGACGTTAAACCCCATTTCTCTCTTTCTCTGTTAAACCCCATTTCAATAGTAGGGGATCACGGTGGCTAAGTGGGTAAGACACTGGCTTGCTAGCCTGGAGGTTAGATGTTCGATCCCTGCATTGGCTATCTGGCCGTTCAGATGAGACGAAAAGCCAGGGTCACGTGTACACATTGGCATGCACATAAAAGATCCCTTGACTGTTGGAATTCTATACGAGTAGATGGTAGTGCCGCTTTCCGTGCAAAATTTTCTTCATAGCACACTGTATGGCGTACCCCCGTCTTCGTTAGCCCAGGTCGGAGCAGACAGTAGGACGTTAAACCCCAATTCATTTCATTTATTGATTATATTTCCCTTTAGATGGTTATATTGTATCAGATGAACCAACTAAAACAATCACCGTCAGAAATCTATCCTACGATTTAACAGATGATATGTTAACCAAGAAATTTGATTGTCTTTCATCTCGTTTAATCACTGATCCAGAAACGGGCAAATCTAAAGGGTGAGTAGCTCTATAAATAAATCACACAGCGATTCAGTAACTCGATGGTTTAACCTGTGCGCAGTGGATCATAAGGTCTGTCATATCATAAATCATGCCGCGGTTCGGTGACCAAATGGCTTAACATGTGCATTTTGGATCTTAGTACTATACTATTCAAAAAAAGTAGGGGATATTTGATTTTGGGGGCATAATACTAAAATATGCAAATGACTACATAAAAAGTCACTATAGAACCTAACAGAAGAAACATTTCCAGTTACATGTGACGCCCAATCGCACCAATAGCTACCGCATGGAATGCAGGTGATGCTTGGGATCATCATGGGGGTCCAACCCAAGATTTGCACGACTCTGACTTTGAATGTTACAGTCATTGTGGCATTGAATTCCAGGGTGGAAACATCAGTTTAATTGTTTTAGTGACCAGAAAACAAATTTTGATATGCGTCGGCTTACCCAAAATGAAAGGTTACGTGCCCTTGGCATGCTACAGATCGGCACAACACAGGCGGTTGTGGCGCGGACGATGAATGTTTCTCAGTCTGTCATAAGCAGGCTATGGTCCAGATACCGTGATACACAATCTGTACAGGACAGACCACGCTCAGGTCGACCAAGGGCGACAACTCAAGCCCAGGATCGATTTATCCGTACCTTGGCCTTGAGAAATCGTGTCATCACAGCAAATCAGATCAGCGCTCGCCTTCAAACAGACACTGGTGTGAGAGTGAGTGGCCAGACGATTCGGAATCGACTGCATAGGGGTCACCTTCGCGCCCGACGTCCTCGCGTGATCCCTTGTTTGAGAGATCATCACATTCAGGCAAGACGTCGTTGGTGTAGGGATCGTCAACACTGGGATAATCGACGCTGGAGCAATGTGATGTTTTCAGATGAGTCAAGGTTCACTGTTGATTTTTTTGACAGACGTAGGAGGGTGTGGCGTCGTCGAAACGAGCGCTTCCAAGACGTTAACGTCATCAGACATGATCGATTTGGGGGTGGTTCTGTTATGGTGTGGGGAGGCATCACTGTTGCTGGAAGAACGGCTTTACATGTTGTTGCAGGGCGTGTTACAGGCCAGTACTACATCTTGGCAGTCCATGTTGTGCCGTTCGCACGACGTCATGGCCGCCGTTTCATCTTCCAGGATGACAACGCAAGATGTTACAGGGCCAGGATCGTTACAGGTTACCTCCAACAACAGAACATCACCACATTACCTTGGCCAGCACTGAGTCCCGACCCCTCCCCCATCGAGCATGTCTGGGACATGCTTGGACAGAGGTTACGTCAACAACGTCCTGCCAATGTCGAAGAACTTGCTGCCGCGTTGCAACAGGAATGGGACAATCTGGACCAAAATGACCTTAGACGTCTCATTAGGAGTATGCCACATCGGATCAATGCTTGTTTGGCAAACAGAGGAGGATTTACCCGTTACTGACTTTGTTGTGATGCTGTGGTAACTTTGCTGTTTGACCCCGGGTATCATTTTACCCTTATAATGGTCAGTCTGTGCCTTACTTAGTCTAACGATCATTTGGAATAAATCGATGAATGTGAACTTCATTTCATTTTGTCATTTGTTTCTTCGTCAGTTTCTTTAGGTGACTTTAATAACACTTAAAAATCAAATATCCCCTACTTTTTTTGAATAGTATATATTACTATTTACTATGGATGTTGGATGGCTGAATGGGTTGAGAGAGAGAGAGAAATGGGGTTTAACGTCCACTTGACACAAACTAGGTCATTCCAGGACTAACACATGGTTCAGTTTTATTTTAATTTTAATTCGCTTGCACATAGGGGTCTTTGCAATGGGAGGAAATCAGAGGAGACAGAAGACCAACCAGGTTGTTGGACAGGTGACCCTAATCCTTGTCACGTACAATCGGAGAAGCGAAACCCCGCCAGTTGACTCAAAGACAGATCTTATGATACAGCGCGTGCGTGCTAACCATTCGGCCATCCAATTCCCCTGAATGGATTTAATATGTGCACATTGGATCATAAGATCTATTACTATTGGGATTGAGTATTCGAATGATTTAATGTGTGTGTGTAAATCAGATCATCCCACTACTAAAGACACATAGGTGCAAGCGAATTATTATAATAAAATTTACCATATCTTAGTTTCGAGTTGAGATGGTGGTTTAACGAGAGAGTTTTACTTCATAAGGTCTTTCATCGAGTCAAGGGGCATGGTTTTGATCCTGTCTGACCTCATGGGTTTTCTCCAGTTTGCCCAGTTTCCTCGTAACGGTACTTCTTATGATCCCCATGTGCAAGTGAATTATTGAAACAAAATTCACTATGCATATTTAGAAATTATCATTTTTTAACTGTTTTTCAGGAGAGCTTACCTAAGTTTTAAATCGAAGCGAGATGCTAAAGAAGCCACAAGATCATTCAACACTAAAAAATTAGAGGGACGAATCGTGTACATTTATTACGCCAAGAAAACAGGTAATAGAAGAATTCTGACACTGCAGCACATACTCTTTTGGTGGAAGGGTAGGCAGAAATGTTGCTATCCAGGCAAAATCCCATCACATTGCGTAAATGTTTAACCAAATTTTATGTCTGATGAAAAGATTTTAAACCATTCATTCCATTGTAGGAACAGGGGTTGGATGGCCAAATGGTTAGCACGTGCATGCTGTATCATAAGGTCTGTCTTTGAGTCAACTGGTTCCAAATCCCCTGTTGTACGTGACAAGGAGTAGGGTCGTCTGTCCAACCTCGTGGGTTTTTCTCCGGGTCCTCAAGTTTCCTCCCACTGCTAAAGACCTCTATGCGCAAGCCAATTGTTGAAATAAAATTAAACGATATGTTAGTCCCAAAATTACCTAGTTTGTGTCGACTGGACGTTAAACCCCATTTCTCTCTTCATTGGAGGATGTCCCATGTCAGCTGAATGTATGTCAAAGCCCGCCTGCCCCATTTCATTCCATTGTAAAACCTTGTCTGTTTAAAGTTTTAAAAGATTTTTAAACTGTTTGTTTTAAGGTAAATCACATAATACTGCTGATGGTGACAACAAAAGTAAGAAAAATAAACAAAAAACAAAGAAAGGTAGGATATGATTTGATTTGCTTACTTTTCTGGAACATCGGTTGCGAGGTCACTAGTGGGATATCAATTGCTCTGAATCCATTATAGTTACCCCAGCCCTGGTACTCACTGCATTGAGTCACAACCAATTGGGGTGGATTTCGTTCAATTTTACATAAAGTAAATGAAGCATGCTTGAAGGGAACCCAGTAGAATTGAGTTCTGACCAAATTATTGCATCAAATTTCCCACAGCTCAATACACACTAAGTATCAACTCAGATTATTTAATTCAAAACCAACCATATTTTGAACTATAGTATCAATTCATCTTTCACAATATTGTGGGCATGACAAGGACACCTGTCTGTTCGTTCGGATGGGATGGACAACCTAGGTCTTGTGCACACATTGCCGTGCACGTAAAAGATCCCTTGGCAATTGGAAATCGATATGGGAGTAGGCCGTAGTGCACACAGTATGGCATATGTCCGTCTTCCTTGGCTCAGTTCCGAGCAGAACAGTAGGACGTTAAACCCCATTTCATTTCATTTCGCAAAATTGTAGTTTGCAAGCTAAAAATGAGGGAGAGAGAAATGGGGTTTAACGTCCACTCAACACAAACTAGGTCATTTTGGGACTAACATATGGTTTCATTTTATTTCAATAATTCGCTTGCGCGTAGGGGTCTTTAGCAGTGGGAGGAAACTGGGGTGCCAAGAGGAAACCCACGAGGTTGAGAAGGCGCCCCTATCTCCATGCCACATACGCTCACACCATTGCTCGAAACCAGAGGTGACAGGCCAGCTAGACGTCGAAGCGCGGCACTCTAGACCACTAGGCCATCCCACCCCCCCCTAAAAATGAGGCATCAAGACATTAAATATTGCATTCAGAGTTATTGGTATAACTTTTTTTTATATTTTTTAGCTTCAGACGATGAAGACGCTTATGAAGAGGACAGTGATTGATAGACATTTAAAATATAGACTACAATAAACAAAATTATAAAAGTGAAAAAAATTAACTGTGGGTGATTTTCTCTCAGAATTAAGTCGGGACATACTTGTACTTTTAGATGACCATGTCTATTTTGGAAAGCCATTTTTATTTACTGCTAATGGCTTAAGGTTATCTAATTTCCATCCTCAAAAATGGAGGCCAAGATGGTGTTGGAGCTGAACCTATGACCTAATTTGTGTGACAAAGCCATACTCACTGGGCCATACAAAGAAAATATTCAGGCCCTGAGCTCACAAAGCATTTTCAGACATTAGTTAAAAATTTACTCAAATTGTTTGCTTTATTTTAACTTACTAAAATATAGGTCTTTATAAATCTTTTATTCTTTGAACATATAAAATTTTTGTGTTTCTGCATCAAACATATTTCTCATTAACAGTGATTGAAAGTTGAGTAAATTCTTAACTAAAAATCTGATGCGGGAGCAGAACAGCACGACATGACGCCCCATTTCCTTTCCAACTCCAACATGGGAATATCTTAAAGAATGGCATAAAGAATCGATTTGTTGATATGAATTTCATCATGATTTATTTTGCCTGTTTGTATTATACATACATCAAACATTCATTTATATAGAATTAACATGAAAAAAAAATATCAAATAAGAAAATGTAAATGCTCGTAATCCTTTTTTTCCTTTCATGAATTTAACAATCTGATTAAAATACAGGGCCCCGTTTCGCGAAATTTTAACTTAAGATAAAATCCAATTTTAGTAGATACTTCAATTTTGATTGGCTAAGCACTAAAATCAATCTAATATTGTCCAATCAAATTACTAAAATTGGGATCTTATCTTAGTTAAAATTTCGTGAAATAGGCCCCTGATCTATATTTTTTTTCATAATTTCGATGGCCTCTCCTACATGATGTTCTGACCAGTTGTAGCGGGAGGTCGTGTCAGTGGACATTTGAGTGACTTTAGACTTCAGCGTCAGACATTTGATCAGCCAATTAGCGTTCTTATTTCTACTGGAACATCCACTGTTCCATGCATCGCAAGCCAAGAACTCGCAGTAACAGATCATTTCATTGGCAAATGCCTTGCATTAATCGGAGCGCGGTTACGGCAACAACTCTTCCACATTCTAGCGTAGAAAAGATAAGTAAAACAAAATTTTGATCGATAAAAACGAAACAAAATAATATCTGTGTTTTAATCAGATTCATTAAATTTGAGTCTACTGTACATTCTACGAGCAACTTGCTAGAGTTGGTCACTTGTACACGTTAATATGTGACTATTTTTCTATGAGCTAGAATCTATTAAAGCCAGAACTTCATCTTTTCTAAAAAAAAAAGTCAAAACATAATTATTTCTATGTCTTTTTTTGCTCAATAGGTTGTCAACTCACTATTATTCAATCATGGACATTATTTCCCACACTTAAAATTCATTCTCACCGGAAATAATAACACAATTACCTCCCGTGGACCGTCTTGGACATGCTAGAGTAAAGTTTTAGAATTTCTGAGCACTGTAAATGTTTGAAACTGGTTCAGAAATATGATTATGATTGTAGCATTTAAAACTTTTCCATTTTTCACTTAGCCCTTGCAACTTGTTAGACCCTGTCTCAACTGATCAGATTATGAAACACAATATATTAAAACCAGAAAATGTGTGTCCTTATTTTCATTATTAACTGTGCTAACTGCACAAACAGATTCTGTCCCAACTGTTCAGATTATGGAACACATCGACCATATCTAATCAATCACTAGTTCACGATATATTTATAAAATAAACTTGGTATGATATATAATGGCATGTCTCTATTTACAATGGTGATCTATACTCCACCCCTGAAAAATAAAAATTTAAAAGAATTAACTTGGACACAAAAATATTTCTTACTTTTCAAAATGAAAAGAGAGAGAGAGAAACAGGGTTTAACGTCCACCCAACACAAACTAGGTTATATCGGGACTATCATATGGTTCAATTTTAATAATTCGCTTGCCTGTATGGGTCTTAAGCAGTGGGAGGAAACCGAAGAACCAAGAGAAAAGCCATGAGGTTGGACAGGTGACCTTACTCCTTGTCACATACAACCGGGAAATCGAAACCGCGCCAGTTGACTCAATGACAGACCGCATGATACGGCACGCACATGCTAACCATTCGGCCATCCAACCCCCTGTATCAGGAAAGAATCTTGAGTCAAGTTAAAACAAATATGCCCATAGTTACTGAACATGACTCATTTTTAAACTAATTAAAATTTAATTACAATTTCGCTTCTGACTATCACGCTGCACTCTAATGAGAAATTGAACACCATTTTATTTTATTTAATGTCCAACATTCCACCAAATCAAGTTCCAACTGCCAAGGACAGCACAAACTTTCAAGAATTCTTTTACGTGTCCCTACTGAGTGCCTCGAAAATGTCCTACCCCACTGTACCAGAAAATGGGAGCGAAACTAAGAAAACCTAGTTACAAGCCAGTGTCTCCTTCAGTCACAGCAAGATTAAAACAGAAGATGACGGACTGACTACATACCTTGACATTTAGTGTCTCCCTGTTCTTCCTGTAAAAGAAAATGGTAGTTCATTTCCCTCATCTTCAGCTGTTTCAGTATTAGATGTTGTCCAGTTACCATGACCACCTGATCTTTGACCTCTACCTCCTCGTCCACCACGCCCACCTCTTCTATTAGCAGATGTACCCCAATCGTCTTCATCATTCTGATTCTGTCGTCCCCAACCGAAATGATTCTCGCGACCTGAATTGGAATCTCTTCCGCCGCCATAGCCACCTCCGTATCCTCCAGCTTGTTGATCTCTGTTTGATCTTCCTCCAAAGTTACCTCCCGAGTTACCTCCCCTTCCTCCAGAGTTACCTCCCCTTCCTCCAGAGTTACCTCCCCTTCCTCCAAAGTTGCCTCCCCATCCCCCAGAGTTATCTCCCCATCCACCAGAGTTACCTCCCCATTCATCATCAGCATCCTGAGTAAATTTGGCAGCATTGGTATCACCCCATCCACCCGCAGCGGCAGCTCCCGTATCAAATCCCATTTCTTGACCTTGGAACGCTCCAGGATAATTCCCATAAGCAAAGTTACTAGGAATTTCAACTCCCTCATAAGCCATCCCTTGTGGACCCCACAAAGATTTCCGTTTAAATTCTTCCGCTTTTTCCACGTCTCGGATTTTACCGCGTTTTTTGTAAGCCTGTGAACCTGAAATATTACAAGACATAATCAGTAATCTTATTACTCTATACATACTCATTCTTGTGTTTAACAGTGTAACTCATTTTTTGGGGGGTGGGGGTGTATTCAAGGGCATAACTCTGAAGTAATTATCGAAAATTGGGGAAAATCAATAGGATTCTTCATCTCGTGACCTTAAACACTGTGTATAAATATAAAGTCAATCGGATATGGTGATCAAGGGCAATCACTCTTCAGCAATTATCGAAAATCAGGGAAAATGTATCGCATTCTTCGTCTCGTGACCTTAAACGCTGTGTATAAATTAAAGTCAATCGGACCAAACGAACAGAGTGACGACAAACAAAACATGAATCTGTATTTCAATAAATCTGCAGTTGACACATGCTGAAAGTTTGTCTAGATGACTTCGAGTTTGACTACAAATCTGATAAAATATACATGAATGAATTCTTGCTCAGCTTTCTTAGAAATGGTTTGTATAGATGTTTTCCATTTTCATTACGAATCTGATAAATTATACACGACTGAATTCTTGTTCAATTTTCTTAGAAATGGTTTTAAAAATGAAATGAAATGGGGTTTAACGTCCTACTCTTCTGTACCTGACCTGGGCTAATGGAAGAAGGACATACGCCATACAGTGTGTTATGAGGGAAATTTTGCCCGGCAGCGGCACTACGGCCTACTGTTATATCGAATTCCAAATGCCAAGGGATCTTTTACGTGCACACCAATGTGTACGCGGGACCTCGCTTTTTCGTCCCATCCAAATGAATAGGCAGCTGTCCTTGTCAGCCCCTCCTTCTGTATCACTGACAAAGAGGAAACCACGCCGGCAAATCAAGAATGACTTTCTCGGCCAATGCAGGGATCGAACACCCGACCTCCAGGCTAGTGAGCCAGCGCCTTACCCACCAGAAATGGTTTTAAAACTTGATGCTGATCATAATGAAATTACCTTTCTCAAGGGCATATTCCGCTATTACGACTCGTCCATGTATGGTTCGACCCACTTCATTAATCTCATAATAAACCTCTTCCGCATCCGCCACCGTTTCAAACTCCAGGAAAACATATCTGGAATATAAAAACATTAATGAGACTTGATCCAAACTTCTTGCTGCGTGTTGTATTCATGGAGTAGAATCTAAAGATGCATTATGTTAGAGCTAAATCTTACTATTGCAGGCCTTTCTATCTGGCTTCAAATGTTATATAAACTATTTGTATTATTTATATCATAGGGGAGGGTTTAATGTCCACTCAACACAAACTAGGTCATTTTAGGACTAACATATGGTTCTATCTTATTTCAAGAGAGAGAGAGAGAAATGGGGTTTAACGTCCACTTGACACAAATTAGGTCATTTCAGGACTAACATATAATTATATTTTATTTAATTAATTTGCTTGCGCTTAGTGGTCTTTAGTAGTGGGAGGAAAATGGAGGCCTGGGAGAAAACCTACAAGGTTGAACAGGCGACCCTACTCTTTATCGTGCACAACAGGGGAAATGAAATCATTAAATGTTACATAAATTATCTGTATTATTTAAACAAGGCAATAATCAGTTCTCTAGACTGCCTGATGGGTGTGATATTAAATGGATTAGATCATCCATGCAAATAGACAACCAAGACTTTGTTTATTATCATGGCCATGGTACTTGAGAATCAAGACTAGTTAGACAATATCTTGTCAGAACATTATACATTCATAACTTTGCTCGGATCCCGACTGAAGTAATTTGATTGACATTTACAATATATTCATCTTTTTATATCTATTTTTAAACAGAAGAACGGCCAGCTTTTTATTTAGATCTTACATAATGTATCTTTAACTCAAAGAAATTAAATGTTGTTTTAACATCCTACTTTTCTGGACCCACCAGGCTTAGGAGGGAGAGAAATGGGGTTTAATGTCCTCTCAACACAAATTAGGTCATTTTGGGACTAACATAGGGTCCAATTTTATTTCATTAATTCCAGGGGACCCTGAGAAAACCCACGAGGTTGGACAGGTGACTCTAATCTTTATCACATACAAACGGTGAATAGAAAACACATCACTTGACTCAATGACAGACCTTTTGATTGGCTCGTGCAAACCATTTGGACACCGCAGATGGACAGACGTTTTAATGTTAGAAGGTGAATGTGTAAATGTCAGTGAACATTCGACAACAGTTTTGATAATAGATGTATAATTATAAACATACGAGAAAAAAGATGAAAGGACAGTTTTTCGAATGTTTTATTTGAACAAGAGGAAAGCCGTTTTAATGGTTTCTGTTTGAATAGAGACAGCCGTTTTAATTTATTTTTTTGACGAGAGGACAGCCGTTTTAATTTATTTTTTTGACGAGAGGACAGCCCTTTAAAAGTGATTATATTAAGGAGGTGACAGACAAGTGTTGAGAGTTGAAATAGTATACTAAATGACAGCCTTTTTAATGTTTTATACAGACAAGGGGACAGACTTTTTACTGTTTATATAGACTAAGTGACGGCCCTTTTAATGTTTTATATAGCTGACAAGGAGACAACCTTTTTAATATTTTATAAAGACAAGGGGACGGCCCTTTTGATATTTTATGTAGACAGGTGGACAGACCTATTAATGTCTTTTAAATATTTTATACAGATGAGGGGACGACCCCTTTAATTTTTTATACAGACGAGGAGACGGCCCTTTTAATATTTTATACAGACGTGGGGACGGCCCTTTTAATATTTGAAACAGACAAGGGGATGACCCCTTTAATATTTTATACAGACGAGGGGACAGCCCTTTCAATATTTTATACAGACGAGGAGACGGCCCTTTTAATATTTTATACAGACGAAGTGACAGCCCTTTTAATATTTTATAAAGACAGGGGGACAGACCTGTTAATATTTTATACAGACGATAGGACAGCCCTTTCAATATTTTATACAGACGAGGGAACAGCCCTTTTAATGTTTTACATAGGCAAGGGACAGTCCTTTTAAAGTTTTATGTAGACAGGGGGACGGACCTTTTAATTGTTTATAAAGAACATCCCTTTAATGTTTTATATAAAGATGGGGCAGTCCTTCTAATGTTTGTTTTAAAAGACTGGACAGACTTTTTAATGTTTTACATAGACAAGGGGACAGCCCTTTTTATGTTGTATATAGCCTAAGTGACAGCCCTTTTTATGTTGTATATAGCCTAAGTGACAGCCCTTTTTATGTTGTATATAACCTAAGTGACAGCCCTTTTTATGTTGTATGTAGCCTAATAGTAAGTGCAGGAGGACCCCACTACACGCAAAACAAAAACCTATAAGATTAACCTGCGGAAAATATCAAATCAAGTGAATGGATCCGGCTGTCAGCTCTTTTAGTGTTTTATATACATGCAGGAAGTGACAGCCTTTTAATGGTTAATACACTACATCTCAGCCCGTTGTATATAGCCTAAGTGACAGCCCTATTTATGTTGTATATAGCCTAAGTGACTGCCCTTTTTATGTTGTATATAGCCTAAGTGACTGCCCTTTTTATGTTGTATATAGCCTAAGTGACTGCCCTTTTTATGTTGTATGTAGCCTAATAGTAAGTGCAGGAGGACCCCACTACACGCAAAACAAAAACCTATAAGATTAACCTGCGGAAAATATCAAATCAAGTGAATGGATCCGGGGGCCAGCTCTTTTAGTGTTTTATATACATGCAGGAAGTGACAGCCTTTTAATGGTTAATACACTACATCTCAGGTATCTTAGCAGGTGTTTATGTATTTAATGTTTAGTATCAATACATTCTTGACTAATTGTTCAAATTTGTTAAGAATCGTTAAAAACTATTTGGTTCCTACTGTCACATGGTCTAAAATGGTCTGTCTTGATTAGATAATGAGTGTTGGGTTTACAAAAGGTGTGGAGTAATTAACAGACTAATTAATTCAACACCGCTCGTCAAGAGTTCTTTGACATGCATGCCAATATGCTCACAGAACCTTAATTTTATGTCTCATGTGATGGATTATGGAGTGTCCTTTGCCAGGCCCTTCCCGTCCTGCATCACTGACAAGGGGGAACCACGCGTGAAAGACCTAATGATCTTTCTCAGTCATCACAAGGATCAAACACACAACCTCCAGGTCAGCAAGTCAACATCTTACTCACTGAGCCCAAGCGACGTATTGGCCAAAAGTTAAATATCATCGAAAGTAGTGACAAATAATAATCAGTAATAAGTGTATTGTAGTGAAGCGATGTAGGATGGCGTAGAAATTTTCAATCTTAGAGCTCAGTCAATGAAAAGGTTGCATTCTTTCCTGAATAAAACTGTGTTTGTATAATTAAAGATTAACTGATTGTATTATAATAAAAAATAAAAAAAAAGAGAGAAAAAAGTGTTAATTTCTGATCCTTAACCTATTAGCACTTGGTAGCATTGCCCTCCCCCCCTCCACAAACCTTGAGAGAGAGATTTAGTCACTTCAAGAATGACCTGTTTAATTTCTTAATTCAATAATTCGTTTCCCTGTACGGTGTCTTTAGCAGTGGGAGAACAACTGAGGACCCATAGAAAACCCATGAGTTCGGACAGGCAACCCTACTCGCTTAGAAGCAAGGGATCAAGTCACGCCACTTGACTCATTCACTTGTGATTCATACACTTGCGTTAAACTACTAGACCTTACACACACACCCTTTCTACACTGTACCAAGTGCTAAGAATAAAGTCAAAGATCATGACAAAAAAAAAGGAACTCTTTTGTTGAAAGAAATATAAACATCTGTTTGTTTAAATGCTACAGCATTTAATTCTCACCCTTTTGGCCTTTCAGTGCCAGGAAAATAGACCATACGGACAGTTTGGATTTCTGGGAATTCTTGTCGTAAACGAGCTTCGTTTGTTTTAAAAGATAAATTTTTAACTACAAGAATACGAGTAGCTCCGGAATCAGGACCTGTAAAGTAGCATAATATAAGTTATAACATTGTCTAATAAATGAAATGAAATAGAGTTTAACATTGTGAATGATGACAGACATACACCTTGCAGTGTGTTAGGACTCCCATGAGGGACATTTCGCCCAGGCAGCTGCTCTTCCATCTACTCATCAGATTTCAAGCTTCAACATGTATATGTCATATCAAATGGTGTTTTAATGTCCTACTGTTCATGGCTGACTGGGCTAATGGAGACGAGTATACACCATACAGCGTAGTAAGTGGTAAATTTTGCCAGGACAGCGATGCTACGGCCTACTCTTACATCGTATTCCAACAGCCAGGGGATCTTTTACGTGCCCGCCAGTGGGACAATGTTAACCTCATTTTTGTTCCCATCCGAAAGACTAGACAACTGTCCCTGTCAGGCCCTCCAACCTGTACCACTGACATGGGGAAAACACTAACTCAAAGTCTTTCCATCCCACAATACTGATACAAGGTGAAGACTAATTTTGTCTTACAATACCAGGAATGAACCTTAGAACCACTCAATTATTGAGGCAGCGACTGACTCAGTGACACACTGCGAGTCCCCTAAATTAAAGCTGGAATAAAGCCACTGATTAATATTGATATTTATAGTATTGCGATGGTTTACATAATGTACAGGTAGTGGACTTTGATCCCACCATTCGTTGTCAGTGTGGTTCTCACGGCTAATATTATGTTATTTTTGAAATTGATTTTCTATGTGACCAAACATTTGACAAAATGTTGTAACCATTAGTCAAAATATATATTGGTCATAAAAAATCCCTAATTAAGCCTCAACTTGCATTTAATATAGGTTGCCAGGCCACAAAACATATGCCCACAAGCAACTAAGTTGTTCATAACAATTTTTTAAAAAGATTTAACAAAGATATTACAACGGAGAATAACTTTTGAAGTTATCAAATTAAAAAGCATTGAATATCAACAGGGTTCTTCTTTCCAATATGATATCTTAAAGTTCAGAAAAACTGATCTTAAAACGCTAAAAATAAAGGAGGAATAACACTGGAGGCTATGTCAAAGAAATAGACGACACATATCTCTATATACATATATCAAAAGGATACATGGTTTATTGGAGCCTCTATGGTTTTAAAAAACAGAAAGACATTCTTATAGATTTTAGTCTAATCAGAACAACACAACACTATTCCTTATCAGGTCCTCTGCCTTGCACAAATAATGACAAAAGGGGAATTCCCAGGATTTAACGCCAAATCTAGCAAGATATACAGGCATTTAACTCTTAAATGACCCAGAGGTTTAACGTCATAAAAACCCACGTCATAATAGTCAATAGTACTAAAATATAGGTATGCATTTTCAAATCATATCATTAAATATAACAACTGAAAATAGCCCCTTCATGTAAATGGATGAAATAATCTAAAATGTCATTTGCATAAATATGAATTTTGTACAAAATTTCATGCAAAATTCATATAGGCCTATCTAGATCTTATGGTTATTTCTTTTCTTTCTTTCTTTTTTTTTTTTTGTTCGGCCTTCGTGAACTAAAAATCATTTATCACGAATCTCTTTTAACTTAATAAAATTGAAAATAAATTAAAATTTTGGTTCATTAGTCTAACTTCTATCATGCTCTAAAGTATAAATAACTACACCACCAATAATATCTGAATCACTGTAGGGGTGGTAATCCTTCGTAAGGAGAACGTTGTCGTATAGGCCAAGACATAACACCGTTTTACTATAATTTTTCAAGAAGAAACAGTAAGATTTTTAACTATCAAAATGTCAAACAGGAAGTAAACAAACGAGAAAAGGCCGTTAGTTTATAAGGGAAGTAATTGTGCTAGGAACGTTGCATTCAGCTAACTGGTTTTGTCGACAAAAGTCGCCGTGGGTACTTAACGGTAACATCATAGGTGTCGACAAAAGTCGCCGTGGGTCAGTTAAGAGTTAATATACAACTTTAAAAAGAATCAAGCCAAAAGTACCCCACCACAACCCCAAAATAAATAGATGACAAAAAATGTACCCATTTATCTTTCAATAAAAATGTGAGAAAAATGCTAAAAAGCAAACACCAATGCCAAGTTTGTGCATTCATGGTCAATTATAAGCAGAGCTATTGTGTAGCAAAAAAGCTGACAAGACACATGGACCGACAATGGCAACAAATAAATAGGGTAGGGAGGGGATTTTGTATACGCCCACCAGTAGCAAGTTGTCAACAAATTCCAAAAAAACAAGTACAGCTCTTAAACCCAATTTGCACACCAACAGTTAGATTAATTGACAAATTGCTTGATATTCAATGAAATAAAATAGAAAAGGGGTTTATTATCATTAAGACAAATCATTCTATATACCATGGTTCAATGTCAGCAATCCACCTAGACAGCTGACTAATCATTCTATTTACCATCGTACAATGTGAGATGATTAGCAATCTACAAATACAGCTGACTAATCATTGGGCCTGATTGATTTCTTTGCCGAAAGACAAGCCAGTATTACAAACGGCGTACACCAGTCAAAGCGGCGCATTCAGTATTTGCCGCAGCCGAACTTTTGCAGAAGTCTGGTTAAATCAAGTGACAGAGCTGCTAACATTATCTTTCGGTATGCGCCTGTATGGACAAATCAAGCAGGGCCACAGATACATATAAAAAATGTTTTCTTACATAGATACCAATGTTAACACAGTTTTCTGTCCATTTTATCTCCATTAACAGGTACAGAAATAATATGGAGACAGGTTCAACTGCTTAGGTTTTTGCACAGATGCAAGAACCTGCTAAATTCTGGTTATATTGTAATGTTAGCCCCTAAAGTTTGACACAAGTTAGGTCATTTCGGGACTAACACATGGTTCAATTTTAATAATTCACTTGTAGGGATGTTTAGCAGTGGCAGTAAACTAGAGGACCCACCGAAAACCCAGTAGGTTGGACAGACGACCCTACTCCTTGTCACGTACAACTGAGGAATTGAAACCACCACTAATGACCCAATGACAGACCTTATGATAAAATACGCACACGCTAACCATTCAGCCCCTCCCCCTACATCATTTGTCCTTTTGAAACAAATAAATAATCAGTTTCAAATACTTACCATCATTTTTCTTTCTGCTTTGTTTGGACACAGCGTAATCTATTATCAGGTTTTTACCATCAAGCTTTATTTTCTCTTTGTCGTTATAAACTGTTCTGGCATCTTTCGGATCATCAAATCTTATAAAGCAAAAACTACAACAGAAGAAAAGATATTTAAGGTTACGTGTTATCAAGACTGTCATACGGCATGCAGCATGCTAAGAGTACAATTTTATCCCACAGCGATGCGATAGCCTTCTCTTATATGGCGGGGGAAAGCGGCAAAAACCTAATGCTATGTAGAAATGTCTAATTCAAAACACACATGTAACATAATGCCATACCAAATACCTAAAACGTCTAATGCAAAAAACAAAATACAAGAAACCTCTAATACAAAATACCTCATACGTCTATTGCAAAAGACAAAATACAAGAAACCTCTAATACAAAATACATATAACCTCTTATGCACAATTGATTTTACAATCTGAAACATCTACCATAAGCATTAGATGACATATCTCGTTGTCATTACTTACATTTCTCCACTGAATTATCTTTATTTAGGTCAATGTCAAGGTCACCGAACACAACTTGGCGACCTATTCGGCTAGCGAGCTATTCGACCGGTCCAGCTGGCAACCTGTTCGTTGGCAACCTATTCAGAATTAAGACAACAGTCGCCCAAACTCATCTATTTTTAAAAACCAATGAAATCCAACGTTACGTCTATCAAATGAAAGTAGAATAATATATTATTTTTATCAATTCCTTTAGCTCAGAATAGAGATGTAATTTCGCATTATCGTACAAAATTCTAGACATCCAACTAAATATATTCCGAAAGGTAATTAAATAGGCTTTCTAAGTATTATCAGTAAAAATTGGCACATTCATATTAAAGGGGTGCACTCTCTTCCTAGACATGACCAATTTTTTAAAAATTTTAAAGGGAAAAACTGTTAATATCCCGTGTCAAAATTCGGACCATCGTACAAAATTCTGATGATCCAACTAAATGTATTCTAAAAGGTAATTGAATAAGCTTTCCAAATATTATTAGTAAAAGTTGGCACAATCATATTAAAGGGGTGCGCTCTCAACCTGAACATAGCCAATTTTTCAATATTCTATATGTAAAGATAGACCGGTATTTTTTTCGAAGTCCGAATTCGGACCATCGTACAAAATTTGGAGCATCCAGCTATATATATTCTGAAAGGTAATTGGATAAGCTTTCCAAATATTATTAGTAAAAACTGGCACAATCATATTAAAGGGGCGCGCCCTCAACCTGAACATATCCAATTTTTCAATATTTTATATGTGAAGATAGACCGGTATTTTTTTTTTGAAGTCCAATTTCGAACCATCGTACAAAATTCTGAGCATCCAGCTATATAAATTCGGAAAGGTAATTGGATAAGCTTTCCAAATATTATTAGTAAAAGTTGGCACAATCATATTAAAGGGGCGCGCTCTCAACCTGAACATAGCCAATTTTTCACCATTTTAAAGTGAAAGAACGGTAATATTCCGAGTCGAAATTAGGACCATCGTACAAAATTCTGAACATCCAGCTATATATATTCTTAAAGGTAATTGGATAAGCTTTCCAAATATCATTAGTAAAAGTTGGACTTCGAAAAAAATTCCGGTCTATCTTTACATATAGAATATTGAAAAATTGGCTATGTTCAGGTTGAGAGCGCACCCCTTTAATATGATTGTGTCAACTTTTACTAATAATATTTGGAAAGCTTATTCAGATACCTTTCCGAATTTATATAGCTGGATGCTCAGAATTTTGTACGATGGTCCGAATTTTGACTCGGAATATTACCGTTCTTTCACTTTAGAATATTAAAAAAGTGGCGATGTTCAGGTTGAGAGCTCACCCCTTTAATATTATTGTGCCAACTTTTACTAATAATATTTGGAAAGCTTATTCAGATACCTTTCAGAATTTTGTACGATGGTTCGAATTTGTACTTCAAAAAAAATACCGGTCTATCTTCACATATAGAATATTGAAAAATTGGATATGTTCAGGTTGAGGGCGCGCCCCTTTAATATGATTGTGCCAACTTTTACTAATAATATTTGGAAAGCTTATCCAATTACCTTTCAGAATATATATAGCTGGATGCTCCAAATTTTGTACGATGGTCCGAATTCGGACTTCGAAAAAAATACCGGTCTATCTTTACATATAGAATATTGAAAATTGGCTATGTTCAGGTTGAGAGAGCACCCCTTTAATATGATTGTGCCTACTTTTACTAATAATATTTAGAAAGCTTATTGAATTACCATTCAGAAAATATATAGCTGGATGCTAAGAATTTTGTACGATGGTCCGAATTTCGACTCGAAATATTACCGTTCTTTCACTTTAAAATATTGAAAAATTGGCTATGTTCAGGTTGAGAGCGCACCCCTTTAATATGATTGTGCCAACTTTTACTAATAATATTTGGAAAGCTTATTCAATTACCTTTTAGAATATATTTAGTTGGATCATCAGAATTCTGTACGATGGTCCGAATTTTGACACGGAATATTAACAGTTTTTCCCTTTAAATTTTTTTAAAAAATTGGTCATGTTTAGGAATAGAGTGCACCCCTTTAATATGAATGTGCCAATTTTTACTGATAATACTTAGAAAGCCTATTTAATTACCTTTCGGAATATATTTAGTTGGATGTCTAGAATTTTGTACGATAATGCGAAATTACATCTCTATTCTGAGCTAAAGGAATTGATAAAAATAATATATCATTCTACTTTCATTTGATAGACGTAACGTTGGATTAGCTCGCTAGACGAATAGGTCGCCAAGTTGTGTTCGGTGATCTTGACATTGACCTAAATAAAGATAATTCAGTGGAGAAATGTAAGTAATGACAACGAGATATGTCATCTAATGCTTATGGTAGATGTTTCAGATTGTAAAATCAATTGTGCATAAGAGGTTATATGTATTTTGTATTAGAGGTTTCTTGTATTTTGTCTTTTGCAATAGACGTATGAGGTATTTTGTATTAGAGGTTTCTTGTATTTTGTTTTTTGCATTAGACGTTATAGGTATTTGGTATGGCATTATGTTACATGTGTGTTTTGAATCAGACATTTCTACATAGCATTAGGTTTTTGCCGCTTTCCCCCGCCATACTCTTATTTTCTGATTACTGGTATTATTAAATGTCCGGCACAAAATTCAACAGTGAGGCTGATATCCCAGCAGCAATCCAAAAATAAATAGATGACACAACACATATTAATTAATTGCAGATTATCTTTTTGAAAAATATTGAGCAATCAACTCCCCCTGGTAATTGTTCCCTACAACAACTTCCCCCTGGATAAATGTCCCCTACAACAACTTGCCCTTAAATAAATGTCCCCTACAACAACTTACCACTTAATAACCTACAACAACTGCCCCTTGGATAACTGTCCCGTATGACAACTGCCACCTAGTTGTCCTGCTCCAACAATAACTGCCCCCTGGATAACTGTCCCCTAGAATAACTGCCACCTAGTTGTCCTGCTCCCACAATAACTGTCCCCCAGACAACTGCCCCCTGGATAACTGTCCCCTAAAACAACTGCACCTGATTGTCTAGCTCCTACAATAACTGTCCCCCAGGACAACTGCCCCCTGGATAACTGTCCCCTATGATAACTGCCACCTAGTTGTCCTGCTCCCACAATAACTGTCCCCCAGACAACTGCCCCCTAGAACAACTGCACCTGATTGTGCAGCTCCCACAATAACTGTCCCCCAGGACAACTGCCCCCTGGATAACTGTCCCCTAGGATAACTGAACCTGATTGTCCTGCTCCCACAATTAATAACCATAGTAGATATAAATGTGGACTAACCTTGATTTAGCTTCACCATTAGGAAACCGAACCTCACAACATTTGGGGAACAGTTTTGATATAACCTCTTTAGTAGCTGTTTGTGTTATATTACCAACAAACAAGGAATTAGGATCTTTATCTCCTGAAAAATAAATAAATCAAAATATAAACATCCGTAATTAAATACATGTATATATGTAGCGAGAAAGAGAGAGAGAGGGATGGGGCTAAACACCCACTCGACACAAACTAGGTCATTTTGGGACTAACACACTGTTCAGTTTTATTTATATAATTCGCTTGGGCGTAGGTATTTTTGACAGGGTGAGGTACACCGGAGAAAAAAACACAAAAGGTTGGACAGAAAACCCTACCCATTGTCACTCACTACTCACAACCAGGAATTGAAACCGTGCAAGTTGACTAAATGACAGACATTATGATAGAGTGTGCACCTTCTAGCCATTCAGCCATCCAACCCCCTGTATATATGTAGTTCAAATTGGTTCAATACATTTAAATAAATACTTAACATGTAAACAATAAAATCTTGATATGGAGAACTTTGTCACAAACCCTATTACTTGTCACGCAGAAGGGAATCGAAACCACCCCACTTGACCTAATGACACACCTAACAAACAAACATTAACCCTCAAATATCCAAAGAAAATTTTCCCTGTCTTACCGTCTGCAGGACCTTTATGTGCTGTGGTGTTTTTACCAGCCGCATAATCCAAGATCATTGCGTTTCCTTCTAAACTCACGCCCTGAAATTCGTCAATCAGTGACTTGACTTTTGCCTCATCCTCGTACTTGATAAAAGCGTAACTGAAATAAGATTTTTCAAAATGAACATGGGCAATAACTCTGATAACATGTATAAGAAAACAATAAGCTTCGTCATCATATTGAACATAAACTTGTGTATGTATTTCAAACCAATACGATGATATATATAGCCTGCACTCAATTTAACAAAGTGATCAAGGGCCAGGGTAAATTTGTTCATTTCAATAGCATTTTTTATGCCATGAATAGCGAGAATTTCAAGTCAATCTGATTAGTTTCGATCAGCTACCCCAGTATCGACTATATATGACCACATGTACATTTCCATGCGAGCACATTAAAATTTATCAATTGGAATTGGAGTAATTCTCATGCAAGTAGTCATGCTATTAGAAAATGTCATCTCAAATTGCAATTTTAAAAATGCTCTGAAATGTATCACTAGGGAAAGATGGAGAAATGAAAGAAATGGGGTTTAACGGCCACTCGACACAAACCAGGTCATTTCGGGACTAACAGATGGTTTAATTTTAATTCAATAATTCGCTTGAATGTAAGGGAAAGGTGGAGAAATGAAATGGGGTTTAACACACGACCGTTCTGCACCAACTGGGCTAATGAGGTAAACTTTGCCTAGGACCTATATGTACTCCTATTTCAAATTCCATGTGCCAAAGGTTCTTTCATATGCATGCTAATTAGGGCTGCAACGATTCATCGATGAATCGCTGAATCGCGATGTTTTGAAAATCTACGATGCACGATACCATCAATGTCCGTATCGTGATTTGTTATCCAAATAAAAATTTCACAAAAATAGACTAATATTCCTTTAAATGCGTAAACAAGTCCATGAGCAAAATAACTTTTTTACTTTCAGAGAGTGTTAAGGTGTTTTTAACACTTGAAGTGGCATATTAGTTGATCAAATAAATGCCACATTTAAAGTAAACCATAAAAAAGGCCTATTTTTCAAATTTATTTCCTATCATGATATTAATCGTATCGTAGACTATGAATCTTGATGCGCATCGAATCGTGGCCTGGCGTATCGTTGCAGCCCTAATGCTAATGTGTATGCAGAACCTCAGTTTCTTCGTCCCATCCGAACGACAAGACACTGTTCTTTGTCTGTAAAACACACTGGGAAATCATAAGGTACTTTTTTTCAGCCAACAATAAACCTCCTGGTAACAGAGCCAGCATCTACTAACTGGGCAACAGCGGCCCGCAAGAAGGTGGACAAATGGTCCTGAACAGAACTAACTCACCCTACATGTGTACCAGATTTATCGACAGGATATCGTACTTCTAAACTGTCTGGAAAAAACTCTCGTAATGTTTGTTCCGTGACCGAGTCTGACAGATTAGCTACAAACAAGGTCTTTGTATCTTTCCCTTCTGTTAAATAGAAAATCATTGTCATATTAAAAGATTATTATCTATCCACATTGGCTTCAAATTTTATATAAATAATTAGTCATTTATTCACATAACAAGCCTGTATTCAACTTTATATAACATCGAATAGCAAAGATTGAAACCAAATGAAAGGAACTGCAGCACGTCGGACATTTAATAACTTAATTCAAAATATGTCAAAACTTCAAAAATGGCAATCTGATTAAAATACTGATCTATGTTTCATTTAGGTTTTTTTACACTTTAGATGACCTCCACTACATTAAGATCTGACCTTGACCGGCCATACGAGTGGCTTTTGACCCTATGATGTCAGATATATGATAACCAATCAGCATTGATGATTCTAGAGGCATACCCACAGTTTCAAGACAGTTTCATTGGCTAATAAGTCACATCAACCAGAACGTGACGATTATAACAATTCTTCCAGATACTAGTGTAGTTAAAAAACAAGTAAAACAAAATTTTGAACTTTAAAAAAACTATACAAACTAGGATCTGTGTTTTAATAAAATTGCCAACAGTGTTAACTCACGAATTATAAAGTAATTTGAATGAAACTCTCAATATATTCATTTTGTAATATCTATTTTTGATCTATTATAGAAAAACTTGGGATATTTTACGTGCATGCCAATATATACATGGGTCCTCAGAATTGCGTACCATCCGAACAACTAGACAGCTGTCCTTGTCAGGCCCTCCATCCTACAACACTGACAAGGGGATACCATGTTGAAAAATCCTGCTGAATTTTCTCAGTTCATTCAGTTATCGAACACCCAACATCCAGTTTAGCGAGCCATCGTCTTGCCCACTCGCAACCGTGGCTCTGTTTCAAAATTAAAGTTTAATAAAATTTCAACTCACCTGTAGTAACAGCTGGCGGGGCAACTGAAGATTTTTCAAGTCGAACTGGAAATCCCATAAACAATTCCCCATTGATTGCTAAAACTTTGTGTAAATCTCCAGGATTAGCTAAATCTATATGACCAAACCTGTTTATGGAAATAAGCCAACAGTGAGCAGTGAGGCAGATATCCCCGGACCGCAATTCCAAAATAAATAATTGCACATAATTAAAGATAGAGAGAGATGGGGTTTATCGCCCACTCAACATAAACAAGGTCATTTAGGGACTAACATATGGTTTAATTTCATTTCAATAATTTGCTTGCAGGTAGGGGTCTTTAGCAGTGGGAGGAATCCAGAGGACCTGGAGAAAACCCACGAGCTTGGACAGGCGCCCCTTCTCCTTGTCACGTACAACTGGGGATTTAAAACCATGCCAGTTGACCCAATGACAGGCTTTATGATACAGCCCGCACATGCTAACCATTCGGCCATCCAAGAAATTGTAAAAATTGAAACCCAAAAAGCAATATCAGTCCACAAATTTCTTTATTTGGCCGTTAATAAGTTCACATTCTTTAATGAATACTACTCACATTTTTCCGTCCTTTTTTCTCACGGAAGTAAGAGCAATACCTTTCTCATCAAAGAAATCCCAGATAGAATCTTCATCGGAATCCGGATGTAAACCTCCCACAAATACAGTCACTGAAAAAATAACAATTACAATCACTGAATTAATAACAATATAGTCACTAAAATAATAACAATATACAGTCACTGACAATAATAATAACAATATACAGTCACTGACAATGACAAATACAGTCATTAAAATAATAACAATATACAGTCACAGATAATAATAACAATATACAGTCACTGACAATAATAATAACAATATACAGTCACTGATAATGACAAATACAGTCATTAAAATAATAACAATATACAGTCACAGATAATAATAACAATATACAGTCACAGAT